>CM070079.1:13648599-14025397 GCA_036250285.1 Pyrocoelia pectoralis
TTTTTTCCTTTCTAGAACGCATTTTAACAAATTTTTCAAAAAAAACACTTTCGAGTTTCAAAAAAGCAATTTTATTTCCGAAACGAGGTAATCAGACGTTTGATGTCAGCTAATGCGTTCCAGAAAGGAAAAAAAGTGCCAACGATGTGCCACATGACCGCACACGACCCACTTTTCCATTTAATTTTTTTTTACATAATGAGTTTTTGGTAAAAAATTTTTATGCTAAAATGTGCCCAACAAACAAAAGGTCGAGATTTTCCAAAAATAATTATTTTGGAAATTATGAATTTTGTTCCAGACTTTTGGACCACCGTGTATACATTTTTAGTTATATGGTGAAGCAGTTTTATAATAGATATTCATTAAGACAGTATGTGTGTGCTCCTCTTCTAACGTAGGAAGTGTGAGAAAAAACCATACCGAAATTAAGTGAGACGAAACGGTGTTCTTCCTCGTCTAGTGCCTCAGAAGAAGAAGTAGTGATATGATATTGATTGATAATCAACCGCTGCATTATTTAAAAAATGTTCCCCGAAAATGTAAACTTTGTACCTATTAAAATATTTCTACAGCAGTAAATCTTTCTCGTTTTCTTGGGTTAGATACGCAAATTTGGAAATGTGTTCAGGTAGATTAAACGAAATTATTTTGCACAACTGTATGTATTAGATGACTGTTCACTGTTCAGCTTATCACGTCTCATTACGCTGAAACTTTTCCGAGGATAAATCGGTCGCATATTACAAGGTTAACAACGAATTAGTTTTTAAAAATTATTTAGTTAAAGCTGGTTTGAATCGCATATGAACCTCAACTTTCCTCATGGTGAATTATGTGCAAGTGTGTTTAAACGGTTAGCTAGTCTGGGCACTGTCTCTGCAGATCCACTATAAATTTAAAAAAAGCTGAAAGAAGAAACTTACTGCAAGAACATGTCTAGGATTTTTGAATCCGAACATTCTATGAAAATCATAGCCCTGTTATTTTAGTGAAAAATGACGTAAACTTTTTTTGGCAATTCTCGACGTTTTATGACCTAAATAACACGAAAAACACATTTTTAGAGAAAAAATTTCGTATCTGTCTGTGTAGATCTTACAATACCGGAAGAAACCGGATACCGGTATTGACTATTTTACTGCTGAAACTATAAAAGAAAAAGAAAAAAGGCATAGCTTAGAAATTCAAAGTTCAAAATTCCAAATTCAAAGTATGTATTCAAGTTATTCAAAGATGTAAATATAAAATGTAAATTAAATAAATCTACATGAAATTCAAAAATTTCGTATTCAAAATAGAAATTTGAAATAAAAAATTGAAACTCAAAATATTAATACCAATGAATCCAAAATTATAATTTGACAATTCAAATTTCAAAATTCGAAACTCAAAATATTACTGCTACTTAAAAGTTAAAAAGTTTAAATTAAATTCGATATTGAAATTGGAAATAATAAACTCGTAATTATAATTTTGTAAATTCATAGTCCAAAAATTGAAACGTAATAAAGAAAAATTGGTAGTGCCATTTGAAAAATAAAGTTACCGTTTATAGAAATTTTGTCAATTGACGTAGTAATTTCTCCGAACACAAGAAGATTTCGGATTTGACCGTCCGGTTTACGATCCTACATTTCATGTTATAGTAATATCGCATCGCACGGCCTTCTAAGCTTTGTGATCCCTGCGTTAGTCAATTTTTTGGACACATGCGGCCAAACGATTCATTTTAAGTACTATGTGTGACACATAAAGTCGCACTAGAATTGACCAAGGAATATACAGGGGGTTCCATTTAAAAAAATGCAACTTTGATATACATCATCCTGTATAAACTTTGCAATTCAAGTGGAAATATTTTAGATTTGTAGCCTTACCATATCCCATGAACGAACTTTCGAAATGTTCGTTAATAAACCCACAGTCTTCCATCCACAATTCTACACACTATTGGCCCACATGTCTGTGCTTCTGTGGGTTTGTGTGCGCTATATCTTTTGAACCATTAAAGCTATCGATATGAAGTTTGGTACAAAAAATCTTTGCAAAAAAAGGAAGGTCAAGTTCGTTAATGAGCAAAATCCAACTAGTGACGGGGCATTTTTATCAGGTTAGAAAATTCAAATTTCATTGCTTTAAATTTTAAAAAGTTACAAAATTTTGAAAAATCAAACTAAAACTTTTTTATGTAATTTTAAAATAAAAAAATTATAACCAGTAAAAAGTTTAATTGATCATTCCATACAAATTTAAAGGATGAAACGTAAATATCTCGATACGTAACTTAGGTGATTTCAATATTAATCCGACGGATTGATAATTAGTAATTATTAACACACAACTGAAGCATGGATTCGGAAAAATATTTACGCTATTTAAATTAATTATGTTTTGCACACTAAAAGCGGTGCACCACTGGTTATTTTTTTTATTTTAAAATTACATACAACAGTTTTAGTTTGGTTTTTTGAATTAAAAAAAAACCAAATTACAACAGTCACAAAATTAATTTGGTACTTATAGAAATCCATTTAAGCAACATATCCATGGCATATACGATTTAAGGTGCACCTTATTCTTTTGGGTTGATTAAAGCCGGGCGCTCGTTATATTGGATCTTCAATTCATTGTTCTTCCTATAAATCAGAAGAAGAAAATTTTTGATCGAGATATTCTTCAAACCTAAAAGGTTTTTTTGATTTAATTCGAATTGCAGGTGGATTTTTTAAGTCAATAGGGATTCAGGGGCGCCGGAAGAAAATTTGTTGGGGGGGGGGGGGGGGGGGGGGGGCTTACATTTTTATAAGTAGAAATTAGAATGCTTGAAAATTTTTACCTATTTTTAAATTAGTAACTCAATAGGCTACGCAGACTCACCGATGGGATAGAACATTATATTCCAAAAGTGGTTATATTGTGAGCTTTTAACATTTTCTACAATGGATTTACGCGTTTTATGAAATTCCAGGGGGGGGGGGGCTCCTTTACCCTTTAGTAGCGGCGCCCATGTAGGGATTGGAAGTTTATTAATTTGGAACCATTCTTTTTTTAAGTCCGGTTTCTTCTATGGATCCGGGGGAGTTGAAGTTGATTTGATTGTGCCATGCCAGTGATTCTTCGCATCATTAGACTTTAATTTTAATTATGAGTAATAGAATCATTTCGTTTTACGAAGTTCAATCTCTTACCTAATCATGGATGAATATTGTATATCTATTCTTCAAAGATTTGTATATTCATTGAAACATTTGAACGTCACTTTAATCTTCCATTTCCATAATTCGCGAACGGTACAATTACATTTATTTACAAACCGTGAGGTCCATTTTTGACATTTATACCGATGCTGCGATATGTATTTGTTACATTGTCTGGTAATATTTTAAATAAGGAGTCACTTCTTTATTGTTAAAACTCTTTGTATTCGGTTTCATTAGAGCATTTATTTTATAGCATTATTAGAAATAAAATTCTCTCATAATGAATTTGGACCAACGTTCATCCTTTTCGCAGATCTAAAAATTCATATTTATACATTTTGGCGTATGTGCTCCCATATTGGGCACAACTGAAAGGAATTAGTAACAAATGCTAAATAATACGACATTACATTTTTCAGCTTGAAATAATAAAACTTGAATGCACATATAAAGTATATACTTTCTAAACTTAAAAATAGAATATGATTATAAACTTGTTTTCGGCATCAACGTAATGGCATTCGGGTATTGTTAAAATGGCATCAACAATGTAGTCTTAAATTTAAAATCGACTGAACACGTAAACCGAAATAGTTTTCTTTTGTAACGTTCCCCCATAAATTCGAAATTATTGGAAAACCTTACTTGTATTCGGCATAACTTAGTGAAATATAAATTTGGCCGTCTCTCTTTTTATAAAATGGTGTAGCGACAGTTCGAACAGAAGAATGTTGTGAAGTCTTCTCTTCAATTGGTAATAAATAACTTGAAAAAAAAGGGTAAAAAAAGATGTTATGTAAGTTTAATAAAATACGAAACACAATAGTACTAACGGTAATTATGTAATCTGCTTGAATGTCCTTTCATCAGGTATAGTTGTACAGGTGTCAGAATCACGCCTGCTGCCCTAGGGTTTATAACGTGATTGGTTAATTCGTTTATCACGTGTACAATAAACTATGTCGAAATCAACTTGTATGTACATTGTTCCAATGCGGAATTACAAATCTTGCTTTGTAATCCATGTTTGTTTGCTAATTAGCATGTTGAAAACAACTTAGAATGTCATAAAAACGACTCTTCTTTTATAGAACTGTAACTCTAATTGATGTTAAATCGTACTTGAATTGGCGTTTTTTTTTCTCTGTAGCAATAAAATTTTGTTTTTACATGTGCCAGTTATTAGGAATCGGGTGATGAAGGCGAAAAACAAATTTTCCACTATTTATTGAACACGTATCTACAATAATTAACGTCTATAAAATGTAACCAGCCCAAACGTAATTTTATCGAATTTTGAGATGCCCCGTGAAATCATCGCCCGATACACACAAGTGAGTAATGGAATCGTGAGAAATAGTTAATGAATTTTTTCCTGATGTAACCTATAGGTGTACCTTACTTTAATGAAGTAAGTACGGACGGATCCGTATATGAGATAATTTTCTTCTACGAAAATTAATTCAAATAGCGTAAATATTTTCCGAATCAAAGTTTCAATTACTAATTAATAATCCGTCGGATTAATATGGAAATCACATAAATTACGTATCGAGATATTTACGTTTCATCCTTTTTATGAAATGCTCAATTAAACTTTTACCGCAGTATTGAGATTTTTCTTTAAATGATAATGTGCATTTAGAGAAAATGAAGCGAGGAAGCCTCAAAAGAGATGGAATAACTTATTTAATTGTATTCATAACGCATTACAAAACTGAAACTGATATAAAAAAGTTGTGGAGTTGAAATACAACACTTAAACATTATTTACATTAATTAATTAATTAATTAATAAGTTCTGCCTTCTCTCTTGAGTACACATTAAGAATTGCTAATTGTGGGCGTGTGTCGCTATAATTTTACTGAAAAGTATTGGAAGCTGTAAATTATCACAAGTAATGTTAAAATCTAACATTTTAAGTTAAAATTGCACGAACAATAACATACTGTAATGGTAATTACATTTTCAACTTACTTCTAGATACTAATACTTTCCTTTGCTACGCCACTGGTAGCACGCGATTATTTTCATTTACGGATGTTAATTTTCAATTTGCTCCGGACTAGCCAAAATTTTAGAATTCACTAAAGGGTGGGGAAAAATAGAGGCAGTATAGAAAATTGCATAAAATTAATTTGATATAAAATTTTTACGAAACTATTTTGTAAAGATGATTTGGTATAATTTGGAAACTGATTAGTACCCTAATTGAATTTTACTTTTTAACTGAAACAGTGCTCAATTAAACTAAAAGGGCTACGTAATTATACAAACGGGAATTATTTGATGAATCAAAGATATTTCTTTCCCTGTATCCTGTATCGATGTTAAATAACAATATAGGTATAGGTAAGATTTGCTTCTTTGATTTATTCCAAATACACTTACATGCAATGAAAATTACCACGATTAATATAATTATACTAAAAACAAAACCGAAGTCTGGCTAAGTAATTTTTAATTTCAATAGAAAAATTACAGTACAATCCCAATTAAAATTTAAAAAAATCAAATGTAACCTGTTCAATTTATTTGGTTAACAGATCTGTATGGATTTCTCCATAATTAGCATAGAAACATATAATTGGTCTGGCTAATTGTATCTTTTTTATTGAGGTTACCTTGCCGATCTATTTCGGTCCACTAGAAAACCATCTTCGGGCCGAGCTAAAAGTTACATTAGAATAAATTATATGAATAGTGAGGGCGAGAAATGTTTTTTTACCGTTGAATGATTTTTGAAGATGGGGTTGTCGTCAATCAGTGAAAGAAATTGTATAAATATTGTTTGATACTGTTTGGTACTGTTTGGAATTTTAGGATAAATTGTATAATGTTGAAAAAAAAACTCAAAACCTCCCCTTTAGTACAATTTATTGACAAGACGAAGAATGAAGATGAAAATGAAGGGTTACTTTTTTATATAATAAGTACAAAAAGTACTGAAACTATTGACAATGCAAATCAATAGGTGGTGAAATGGTGACAGTAGCAATTTTACGGCATACTCTCAATAGCTAAATATAAAATTAAAATTTAAAGTATAAAACGGGGGATTATAATTTAAACAAGCGACATGTTTCGACACAATAGTAGTGTCATTATCAAGCTAATAATGTCACATCGGTTAAAAAGGCTGAAACACTATTAATAGCAAAGCGTGTTTACAATCGGAAAACACTCACCTTAAGATTATGAAATGTTGTACATGAAGAAAATAATAGTAACTTACGTTATAAAGGACATTGTTTCTTAATATTATGTGCTAAAAAGACAGAATTTGAGGTTAGGGCATCGTGGAAAAATAACCACTCACCTGATGGGGAAAAACAAGAAAATTATAAAAAATCTAGTTAATTAATGAGAGATCCCAACTCACAATTGTGGTAAAACTTTACAAACATTTTTGATTAAAGAGGATGAAAACGTGAACGTAAAACGCAACAACAAAATAACCCTTCATTTTCATCTTCATTCTTCGTCTTGTCAATAAATTGCACTAAAGGGGAGGCTTTGAGTTTTTCTTTCAGCTTACCATTAACCCCCTTTTTAAGATTTACGAACTTTGCCAACCATGTTAAATTGTATACAGGGTGTTTAAAAAAGATGCGGCAATATTAAAGGGGGTGATTGCCCAGATCATTTTATACAAAAAAGTTCCTATAAACGCTTTCCGAAAACGCTTCGTTACAGATCTACAGCGTGTTGAAGTTTAATTAAAAAAATGAGTAAAAATTAGATTTTTTCAAAACGGCTTGAGATATAATAAAATTTTAGGCGTGTTAATAGCTGTGGGAGACACATACTTTGCAATACAACAACAAGCTATTTTTCAAGAAAAAAACAGGACTGTTTAAAAATATTTTTGTACGCATGATAAATGGATATGCACTAAAATGTTTTTTTTTTACTAAAAAACGGTACGTCGTACGATAAAAAGTTAAGAGAGATTTTTTCTTCACAATTGAACAAAGAATAAAAACATATTTTTATTTTTAGAGAAATCAGCGGCGTCCTATTTTTTTTTTTGAAGAATAGCCTGTGACGTGGCAATACGCGCGCAACTGGTACGACTGAATCGTGTTGTATTGCAAAGTATGTGTCTCCCACAGCTATTAACACGCCTAAAATTTCATTATGATATCTCAAGCCGTTTTGGAAAAATCTAATTTTTACTCTTTTTTTTAATTAAACTTCAACACGCTGTAGATCGGTAACGGAGCGTTTTCGGAAAGCGTTTATAGGAACTTTTTTGTATAAAATGACCTTGGCAATCACCCCCTTTAATATTGCCGCATCTTTTCTAAACACCCTGTATAATTACCTGCGATGTGAGTAGATGTTGCATGTTGCGGTTAAGGTTAATTTGTAATGGGCATGCAGAGGTTATGTAAAAATTTTTTACGGTAGCATCGTCATAGGCGTGTATGTTTAGTCCAACAGTGCAGGGGAAGGAGTTGTTACTTGTTAGTCAAGGTATGGTGAAAGATTTTGTCTCTTTTTTTTTGCAATGTCAATTTCAAAATGTTCAAGTATTTTTAGTTTTTGGAAATTGTTAGAATGATGTAGTAGAGTAATGTTGTTGAGATATTGTGGTTGATCTCTTGTGTATGTGTTCCGATGGCAGATTTGGGTCTATTTTTGGCATGTTCCTTGACCGTGTTCTAATGTTGCGGGTGGTTAGCCCTATGTATGAAGGTTGCAATTATTGCAATGTATCTCGTATATTCCTGATCTGTCGTGTGCCGGTATCGTAAGGATATTGGCAAGTGTGGGGTGTGATTTAGCAGTGGTGGGTAGATTGAGGGTTCTTGATATTTTGTCGTGAATGTGTGGGTAGAAAGGAATGGAGATATATCTGTTGTGTATTTTTTTATGTGTATGTTTGTAATAAATGTTGTAGGGTAGTGTTTTTACCTATTTGGATAATGGTGTCTAATTCTGTCTGTTTTGAAGTTATCTATGGATAATGGAGTTGATAATAATCTATTGAACAAGTGAAAGAATGCAAGAGTTTTTATTTGGGGGTGTGGTATGAGTTAAAAGGTATTATGGTGTCTGTAGTGGTTGGTTTTCTGTAAATGTTACATTGCAGAAGCAGAAGCATTTTTCAGCATCACCGATCTCCTCCGAGTCTACACGTCCTGGGGAAAAAACCACCGGAGTACATGGAGCCCTGCAGGCGCTGCGCACTGGGAAATAGTCTCTCGACACAGTTAGGGCTCTGGGGTGGCGAAGGTCACCCCCTTTTCTACTATTTTGAGACACATTACAAATCAACAATGGACCTATATTGTATAAATATTTTCCCCAATATTGAAATTATATCGGTTAGTAATATTTAGCCAATATTGCACATTAATATTCTACCAATATATGTATTTACAATGAAATGCCAATATTACACCAATATTAAATGCTACATGGGATGTAGGTGTTTTGGGGTTCCTGATTTTTAAACAACACTACTCTACTACATAATTCTAACAATTTCCAAAAACTAAAAATACTTGACCATTTTGAAATTAACATTGCAAAAAAAAGAGACAAAACCAAACAAATTATTAACTCCTTCCCCTACACCACTGAACTAAACATACACGCCAAAAATTCTCATATAACCTCTGCATCTCTATTACAACTTAACCATAACAACCATACAACATCCACTCACATCGAAGGTGAATTTATCCCAAAATTCCACCATATATTACTATCAAACAGTATACAGACATAAACTTCACTTGCGCAAGTTTACTCACTATAGTATTTTTCAATATACCTTGTGTCCCACGCTAGGGGTACCCCATGGGATTTAACATGGAAAAATTGAAATTATTTTTTCCTGCTTCCCAAATTGAAAAATCGCAAAAATTTTGACGCAGCTTTAAAGTGGCACTTAAAACGTTTCTAAAAACAATTTTTTAATTACAATTTGATAATTAATAAAATAATTACAGGCATTTGAAATTCGAAATTTTGAAGGTTTTTCGCGCATGCGATTCAGATCGGCTATCTTCGGCTACAATTTAATTCACTATATTTCAGTGATTTAATTTTAGCATCCATATTGCTTTAAAAACCGAAGATAGCCGATCTGAATCGCATGCGCGAAAAACCTTCAAAATTTCGAATTTCAAATGCCTGTAATTAATTTATTAATTATCAAATTGTAATCAAAAAATTGTTTTTAGAAACGTTTTAAGTGCCACTTTAAATCTGTGTCAAAATTTTTGCGATTTTTTAATTTGGGAAGCAGGAAAAAAATAATTTCACTTTTCCCATGTTAAATCCCATGGGGTACCCCTAGCGTGGGACACAAGGTATATACAATTTCTTTTACAGATTAACAAGATCACTCATTCATTTCGAACCCCATCTTCAAAAATAATTCAACGGTAAAAAACATTCCACGTCCTCACTGTTCATATAATTTATTCTAATGTAATTTTTGGCTCGGCCCTAGTGGACCGAAATCGATCACTAATAACCTTAATAAAAATGACACACGAGTTACTTTCGCAATGCGCATCTCAAGTAAAATTTTAATTCCTAAACCTCCCATAAATATATTTCTAATAAGAATGTCTGGGGAGCCCTGTCAAGCTATAGCTTACCTTTCAAAATTAGTGTACAAAAATATACCGAGTGTTAAAGATAACTGAAACACTAAATACCATTTCTGGTAACAGCCATCAACTCCGTTCTACTGAAAAAGAGATTTGATGTTTTTCTGTGAGACACACTGAAACCTTCATCCAATGCCATTACTGACGCTCATGAGTTTTAACGTTGTGAACGTCAGTGATCATCTTATGTAATGAAAGATGAAATTTGTGATAATCCTGAATTGTTTGAAGTTGAAGCAGAAGTAGAAAAAATTACCGGGTTTATTTTGGGAGTGAACGTGAGTAGTAAAACAGATGCTGAGAGAAACAGAGGTCTGCCTTTTTTACGATTCAAAATGGATCCACTACATTTTAGAAAATTTTGTACGAGGAAAAAATTCAACGGGCGAATTGCTTCAGATAAGTACTGTCAAGAACGGTTTCATAAATTTCATTTAAGAAGACCTCCTTCATCTTCAGTGTTCGCCAGGAACACATTTGACGAAGTTTGCACCAACGCATTCATTAATTAATAATAATTAAAGTCATCCAGAGAGTACCTGTCAATGTATAATAATAATGTCTTGGAGTTACGTTAAATAAACTCAAAATTGGCTGTGACTATGACTGTAGTAGAAAACGTATAATCGGGCGGTATTTTGAATTACCCGAAGTAATAATTCTTAAATAGATGTAAAAACTTAAAGTGTTTTGAATATAAACCGATTCTAAGGATTTACAACACAGTAAAGTACAATAACTTTATTTTATGTGTTAATTCTAAAGAAACGTTAAGCAGACTACAACAACATAACCCTAAATAACGATACACTTACAAATAATAGTATTATCCGTAACTTTTACGAAAATGTTGTGGCTATAAACATTACTTATCACTAATTAATATCTGTTATGTGACAATGTAATGGCTTAAAAATCTCTATTTTATGTTTGAAGAATAATGTTACGATATTATATTTCATAAGAGCCATTGAAAATTTAAAAATTAACGACAAACATGGAGTCTAAAGGTGCAATCATTTTGCATAAAATTGCATTTATGGTTCAGCTTATGTTCGCGTTATTACTACCCATATATAATTTTCAATAAATATGTATAACAAGACCAGAACTTTAATTGGATATAATATATTAGGTAAGACACCCCAGAAAAAAAAAAGACAATTAAGTACGATTTTCGACGAGTATTTGTTAAAATTCTGTGTCACATTTAATCTTTGTAATTTTATAATTATAAATTAAAATAATGTATTGTATATTGTTTAATTATTATTTCATATTCACACACTAAACAAACACTTTCAGTTTCCTCAGGGCCGCACAAGCACAAAACTATAACGGACGCACGCGCTATAGCGAATTTAGTTCAATGTCACTATGTTAAATGTGAGAAATTTCATTAAAAATAAAGAACAATGAAGTCTTGGTATATAACATTTATTATGATATCATTAAGTTAATATAGCGTAAAGCGTGTCGGCCACTTGATGGTTATCCAAGTTTCAGAAACTGCTTTAAATAGAATGGGTAAAAAATTATAATTTTGTTTACTAATAATGCTACCATTCACCTAATTGGATTACACCGCAAGGTTGAAGGATTAATTTGTAATTTTTAGGTAATTATTTTTATAGATATAGGTACTGTTAATTAATTTAAATGTTGAATTCAATTACTTTTTCACATAAAAATTTTTTAAATCCACAACGCTAAAGCTAATAGTTATTCAGCTACTTTATTGATAATAAAAATGCTATTATATTTTCAAGTGATTGTTGATACAAAAATTTGGTGCTGTAAAAGCTGATATCATCCATCGTAAGAAATGAGTAAGAGTTCTATAAAAAAGTGCTAAAAAAAGTATTTTTATTCCG
The DNA here is from genome assembly GCA_036250285.1 of Pyrocoelia pectoralis. NCBI lineage: Eukaryota > Metazoa > Arthropoda > Insecta > Coleoptera > Lampyridae > Pyrocoelia > Pyrocoelia pectoralis. The sequence continues at coordinate 13,660,310 of CM070079.1, forward strand.
GTTTTAGCTTTTATTTCTTTTTACTGTATTTTTATGTGTATGTAGTATAAATGTTTTGCCCTACCTTTTTATTATTTGACAAGAATCTTCTTTAGATCATTATTGTTTATGGCAAGTATCTTGTTTATACCATTTTTTTCTCAGTAAGAAGAATTAACCTCAATGTTTTAAGATTTAAGGAACTGAAACGTTGTCTTTCCCGCCATTTTCATGAACTACCTGCATGTACAAGTACGCTAGGAGTCCGAATAATGTAATAAATTCTATTCTTATGGCAGGATAAATGTACCTACATGTTAATAAGAACAAATGTGATCACCCATAAACATCATTCTAATTTTAATAAATGTTTTCATATAAATTACACACTTTTGCTTAATATCCAAGTAACACGAAATGTTGATTGTTAACTCAATTTCTATGTTAACCATTTTTTCGTAGGAAAAGGTAAGGATGCCTATAATTAGTTAAGGACAAGCTTAAGTATCCTAAATGGGCCATATCAGAAATTTATGGTATCTGAAAGGGTCAGATAATGATAAATTTGGAAAATTGTATAGAAACTCAATACCAGAGATACCCCTAATTTTTTGAAATTATGGGTGAAGTGTAAAAGATATAATTAGCACAATCCAGCCCCCCCCCGCCCCTGGTAAATGCCGAAAAAACATTTTGATTTACATAACATCGCCACATATATTATGTTGGACATATAAATATAGTCTGAATATTTTTACGCCACAATAAAAGGTCGTATTACTAAAGAAAGCAAATTTGTGTTGTTTTTCTTTGGTAATTGTTACTGCCTACGGCAATGTTGTTACTGTCTTTATTGTTTGATGGCGTCAAATGTTCAAAACAAAAACAAGATTCCTCTAAAATTTGATTTTGTCTTTTCGAAATTTAGCGCCCCCGTAGTCTGCACCCGGGGGCAGATGGGCCTTCTACCCCCCCCCCCCCTTCGCTATGCCTCTGATCAGTCCTATGTTTTTACACCTCCCTTTACTAACTTTAGTTTTTTTTACTCATTCCATTGCCTGATTTGATCTGATCTAGCTTTTTAGAATATGGATAATAACATGACTGAGATGCACCCCTGCCATTTATTTTCTATTCAACATTGTTGCATAAGCACTCATTACAGGGTCAATTGTCGTCAATGTTTGGAACGCTTTTTAACATTTCTTTTCTTCTGTTTGGAAATACCTTAAAAAGAATTTCTAACTTTGTTTGAGAACCTTTATGTAAAGCAGATAATAGAATACCTCCAATTTCGTAGAAATTTGTTGGAATCTTTGAATCATCCTGTAATTTGCCTTGTCGTGCATCTATCTTGTTCACCATCCTGCTTTTCATCCCCGCAGATCATTCCGATTCTCTTTTTTGCTACCGCTACTGGTTGCGTATTTTGTATCACTGTCAAACCCAGGAAATTAGGCAGAATATTCTAATATTTCGCATCTTCCTCATTGAGAACATCAAAAATGTTCGACGTATACAATTTTCTTTTTGGGTCAAGGAATCATCTACATAAAGAGCATACTAACCTAAAGCTCGGCGATTTATAAAAATCGATCCATGTGATGTTCCTACCCGAACATAACGTTTCCTCATAAACTAACCGACTGAGTATTTTTACTTTGTTACTGTATCTAAATATTCGTCACAAACTACAGACAATAGATTTCAAATTTCCCATACGACTCCAATATATAAAATGTCTTACATTGGTTAACAGTGGCGTACGCAGACTACAGTCTTGGGAGGGGATATAAAAAGTGCGGTGTGAAAGTGACCACTTTTAAAAAATATTTGTTTTTAATACAAAATCAAATCCCTTTGGCTGTTGTGCAAGTTTCTTTATTATTTCGTCTTCAGAAATGGATAGTTCCCTATAAATTGACATCATTGCCACACGTACATAACGATCTTCAGATAAAACTTTCAGTTTTATTTTCATTATGGGACAGTTCGTTTGCAAACTTACACTCTAAGTACATAGGAAAGGTCAGAAAATCAGCTTTGAAAAGATTCTTTTTCGTCCAACGTCCAATGAACTGATGCATCACTGCCAAGAACTATTGATATTAAGTCATTTTCTTCTTATACGTCACTTTATGGCACTACACACTTCAAAGCATTGTGTCTAACTATTCATTATCATATAAAGGTGGATCGAACACTTTGGGCCCAATTTTGAATTGCTATAATTTAAATTAATTATCATTAACAGCTGATCTCATAAATACCTATGAAAATATTGTTTGTGGTCATGAAGGGGGTCAACATAAAAAAATGCACTACCTACTCTTGACCTCCATGATCCTTTTAAGCGATTTTAAATTTCTTCGAATTCTGTTGTAGTGTGATGATCTCTATGCATGATAAGTACATTAATTATTGGAATTGTATGCAAGAATTGCCAAGGAAGGTGAGTAATTAAAATTCCAAAGACTATGTGCAATTACCAAGGCAAGAATCAGTGTCCAGTGAAGACAGTCGAACTCCTGAAGATTTATACAAGGAAGGTAAACCCTTTGAAGACTTAAAAGAACCATATAAACCAACGGAGTCAAGTGAATTCGGCGATAAAAGCATATTAGAAATGGCATTCACGCCTTCCATCAATCTGTGGTACAATTGAAGTTTCCAACATAAACATGGTTAGATCTCCACATGGTTAGATCTCCACATGGGTATGTTAACAGTTGGGAGTATGTGGAAACATTGTACATAATTTTGCAATAATATTGTAGACTTGATAGTGTTTGAAATAATCATATACGTCGCACAATACATTCAAAAGCTGAAACCCCCAAGGACGAAATTCGTAAGGTTTCATCTTCTACTAAAATTCCTTCAGGTTTCAAATGAATACCTTCCCATATTGATTTCCTCCCTTAGAAATACACAAATCGTGGCCGCCTTAACACGAACCTATTCCCGAATCAGATCTATCTTGGATATCCCCCCCAACACGCACACAAAGCATCTTCCATTTTCCCTGAAACAGTACATTAAAATCATGTAACTACCAAATTACGACTTTATGTGAAAATGACGTGTGTTATACAATTTTCAATGAAGACATTCTGATACCACCAAATTTAAACGGAAAAGGTTGTTCACTTTATTCAAGGACTTGGCTGCATCATTCATTAGTTTGGACTGAGATAAAGTTACTATGGTGTCACGACATAACGATGCAGACAAAAACGGCGCCGACATAACGGCGCTGCCAAAACGGCGCGGAAAAAAAGAGCGCTACGACAAAACGGCGCTACGACAGAACAGCGCAGACAGAAACGGCGCCGACAAAAAAGGCGCTGCAACAAAACAGCGCCGCGCTTTATATAAATGATATATGTTTACAAGATGATATCACAAATGGACGCGGAAATTTGGACGCGCGACAAAAGGACGCGGACATTTGGTCGCAGCGACCTAGACGTAAACTGTCACGAAAACGCTTAGGTGAAAGGTTTTTTAATATTTTTTTTTTCAATTGAAAGAAAAACGGGTATGTAACACTAAACGACGTTTGAAACTAAAAAGAAAGCTAACCTAAGCGTAGACTGTCACGAAAACGCTTAGGTTAAAGGTTTTGTTAATAATTTTTTTTTAATTGAAAGAAAAACGAGTATATCATTTATATAAAGCGCGGTGTTGTTTTGTGGCAGCGCCTTTTTTGTCGGCGCCGTTTCTGTCTGCGCTGTTCTGTCGTAGCGCCGTTTTGTCGTAGCGCCATTTTTGTCCGTGCCCTTTTGGCAGCGCCGTTATGTCGGCGTCGTTTTTGTCTGCGCCGTTATGTCGTGGAATCAGTTACAATATGTGTTTCAATTTAGTTCCGTAGCCGCTCATGAACTTTAAAAAATGCTGGTAGCGCTAATTTGTAAAACTTTCATTTTCTGTAGGTGCAATTTTCATTACCGTTGCACAAACATTATATTTTTCGATGTTTAACCATTAAACTCATTTAGTAAGTTCGATGCCCTCTTAAGCATTTCATCAACATTGAAATGGTTAACTAAACGTTTGTATATTTGTAGAGTTCTTCAGTATGTTCTCCCCAAAAAAAAATTTATCACCTATTTCCCTTCTTTATGCATATTTGAAATTTAGCTTTATGATCATTATTCATTCCCAAATCTTCTTTCTCATACTCATATATTGTATTTAAGACCTTTCATTTAATTTTCTCTTTTCTTGTAAAAAGTTATGCAAGGATATCAAAACTGTTTGAACATTTTTCTTTTGAAAGTTTACCTTCAGGGCCCTTGACGTTATAAAGAGACACAACTTCTCCAATTTGAGCTGTCCTTTCCCATGTAGCATTTAATATTGGTATAATATTGGCATTTCATTGTAAATACATTGGTAGAATATGAATGTACAATATTGTCCCAACATTGAACTGTGAACAATTTGATATATTGGCTAAATATTACCAAACGATATTCTTTCAATATTGGGGAAAATATCTATACAATATTGGCCCATTATTGTTTTGTAATGTATCCAAAAATAGGGGGGTGACCTGGGCCACTACAGACTTCTAAACTAACTGCTGCGACGGACTATTTCCCATTGCGCAGCACCTGCAGGGCTCCATGTGGTCCGGTAGCCCTTCCCCAGACACCCCATTCACTTCGTGCAGACTCGGAGGAGATCGATGATTCTGAAAAAGGCTTTTGCTGCAAACCATCGATCATCCGGTTAGAAGATCAGCCATTATACCATTGAGCTACGGAAGTTATATAATTTTGGAATTTAAAGTTGAACACTAATTAATCGGATGAATTCCTCCATGTTTTAGTTTTAATGTTATTTAAATAAAGTTACTTTATTTAAATTGAACACTAATATATTGGCTGCAGTTCGACAATATTGCTCCAATATTTCTATATTAGGCCAATATTCCGTCAAGCTAACGCCAATAACCGGTACTACATGGGTTAATATGGCAACCCTTATATGAACACCAAAGATCTCGATACAAGTATACGTTGGACTTCTAGTTGCTCTTCATTGAGACACTTTGTGATATCACTTTTCTGTACAAACTACATAATAATAAAGAGAGTTTGATGACCAATATCACTTGGATGTTTTAAGCTTTTTATACACTATCATCGCTTTTTACAATTATGTACAGCACCAACCTGCTAATTTTAGTAAATAATAATAAACGAAAGATATCATAAAGAGCAACCCCTTGATACGTGAATTCTTATAAGAACACTATCGTTCAATATGTTCGCACGATACAGATTATTAGAAACCTGTCTTAAAACTTCTCCGATCATCATTTTTGGTGCCGAATTGAATAACTTATTAATAATTAATTAAGTAACTGCACGATTCGGTGAACACACACGATTTTTTTTTGGAAAAAGATGGGTTACACGTATTGCAAAATTTTGAAAAATCCTACATTTAAAGATTTTGTTCATTCATAATAATTTATCATATAGATCGCGTGTAACTTAAAAGAAAGTCTATTGAGGCTTAAAATGGAGTGGATGTTTTATTATATGACATGTTGATTAAGGGTGGTGTCACAATTTAATTTGAAAACGTGCTGAAAAATGAAATATGTTAGGATGAACTTGAAACAATTTTTCTAAAAGATGATTACGTTACTTAATATAGACACCTCTAATTGCTCAATTCACCTCAATTTTGTAGAAATTAACTTACGTAAAACAATTACAGTTAAAAAAAGGTAAAGGAGCGGTTGATGTGGGTAAACACAATGGTGCCTTTTTTTTACAATTTGTATTAATTGGCGTTTGATCAATCAATCAAAGTATTTCATTGTACTTTACGTAAAACGATTAACTGAAACCGTTCATATAATAGAGAGAAGAATAAACGGAGAAAGTGGCTTTCAATTTTTAACGTAGCCTCCGCACAATAATTTGACGACCTTGAAAAAAAGGGCAAATAACGGTTAGGTATCGTAATAAAACTTTAAAAACCCAAATAAAGTAGGTCAACAAGGAGTTTTTTTTTTATTGTCGCAAAAATACTGTTTCCGTTAGTAAAGTAAAAAGGCGTACAGGGCGGGGCTCCTAATATTTACAGTTTTAAATGTTTTATTATCATCAAAAGTTTTATATTTATGGAAAAGTATAGTTATTAACCATATGTAAAAGACCTTGTCTACGAATGTATATAATTTGTAGTTCATTTAACTTGAATTCCAGGAACAAAGTAATTTAAGGAATTGCTGGTAATTATTAGGCCGTATAATCATTAAATCCGCCTTAATAGGGATTGTAGGTAGAAAATTTACATTATCATTGTTGACAGTTTAGAATAATTTAAATTAAATTGTTTCAATCTCGAGCTTTCGAAACTCTACTTATGTCTAATAAAGTTGAAACGGCAATAAAACTGCAACAACACTACTTTTTATTGCTACAATTAAGCAATTAGTTCGAACTTTTTTAGGATTATACCGTTATATTAGGGCGGAATTTATGAAAGACTTCACACACACGAAAAATGTAAAAGTCGATGAGAAAGGCAGTTTGTCAAGCTTAGTATCGTATTGTATAAAATTTAAATAAGATGAACTCACGGTTATATTTGATCTATTATTATTATAACTATTATCTAGGATTACACGTGAGAGTTTTACCGCCTGATTAGTACTCAAAGAGTCGATCATAATTTAGTACTAATTTAATTCGGAAGATTTCTTTAATTGTAATTATATCTGTCTCGAAATAGGAGCTCGTGATATTTTTATAGTAATAAATTACGCTTAAGCCGATAATCCATTTGCAATATCAGGCGTATTTTTAAATTATTGCTTATTAGTTTTTAATCCAAATAGTTTCTGTTTGTGTAATGCATATTATTTTTTGAATTATGGCCGTTTACGTTTTAAAAATATGCGGTGAAAATATAATAAACGTTTTTACGAGATGCAATTAAAGATTTTGTATAAAATATTAGTTATAAATGTAGTGTATTATTGCACATAATTAATTTTATTAGAACTTAGTACCTATAAAACAATTATACAAAATCAATTTGTATACTCTCAAATCCTGTTTAGTTTGAAATAATTCACGTTAGACAAACTAGAAAAATACCGTGAAGAACCTAAAAACCATATAATTGTCTATTTAAAATTGTGTTAACAATATTATTTAATTAATAGTAATTTAAAAAATCTACCTATACAAATGATATTCTTTCTTCGTCGGTTCAAACGCGGTATGCGTTCCCCAACTTTACCAACAATCTCAAATTCCTTATACTTGTAACTACTTATTTCTTTCCAATGCCTTTCTTTTTTACAGCTTCATATTGAAGAGAATGGACCATTTGATGATTCATATCGCTGCAATTGTAGGTATATACCTATGTCGTACAAGGAGGATATACGGCATAAATGCTTTGTTCTAGGATAATCGGTAAGTTACACCTCAGTTAATAAAGGAGCCGTTTATTACTACCTCTGAAATAATCCCTAGGTACTCATTTTAAGGAGAATAAGTCGACGTCTAACAGAAAAGTCCCCAAAGTTTTCCTGGTAGAACCGGGGGAGTCGAACCCGGCATATCGGCGTGGTAGTCTTGCACTCGACCATTAAATCACCAACTTCCCTAAAAGTGTCTTTAAAATATTCTTGATTACAGTAACCAGGCCCGAGCCGTGCCGGGGGTGCAAGGGGTGCATGGCACTCGGGCGGCAAGCTACTAGGGGCGGCAAAATAAAATAAGTAAAAGCGTTGAGTGATGGCAATGGTCAAAGCAGCCGAAGAACGCTTTTTTCAATATATGCAGAGAATTCTAGGTGATATTTCGGTTACTGTGGGACTTGAGTCGTGTGTCTCACAGTGCGTTTCTTAGGGAAATCGTTGAAATTAATGACTCGGCATCCATAATCCATGCGACGGATACACGTCCGGCACCGGCAAGCAGCGACCAAGAATTAAAAATTAATTCTAGTAAAAAGTGGGCGCCGATTTGCGTTGGCAAAAAGACCGACCTTCTTTATCTGTATGTGAGGGTGCATTTCAAAGTAGACCTACTTCTTGACGCTTATAAGCGCTTGTTACCAGCAAGTATAGGCAACGTACTTTCTTTGTGTTAGAATGTTACAATATTGTCATTATTTATGCCTATACTCTATATAGTGTAGGGGCGGCAAGGGTGAATCCAGGGGGGGGGGGGGCATGGGGGAAAAATTTGGTGGTGGAAGGCCTGTTGTGAATCCGATTTGAAACATAGCGGCGATCTATCTGTTGCGGAAATGTTTAGAATGTGCGAGGCAGACATTTCTCCTAATTGTAAACTACTGTTACACATTTTCTTGAGTTTTCCAATTTGCTTGGTTTCTGCAAAAAGACGTTTTCCAGCCCTGCGTCCCCTGAAATCGTGAGTCAGCACCCATTGACCTAAGGATCGTCTTGTGGGTCTCGCGTTATTGCATTTGCATCAAGACATTCCATTCCAATGATAGTTACCCAAAATGATATTAGATAGATTCGCGAAGTCAAAAAATCAACGTTTTTACAAAAGTTATTACCCCCCCCCCTACACGATTTCTGGATTCGCCCTTGAGGGGCGGCAAATAATACCTTGCACCCGGGCGGCAGATACCCCTGGCTCGGCGCTGACAGTAACAGTAGATCGTATACAGTAGATAGTTTCATTAACCAAAATTATTTTTGATCTTCTGGTCTTCCAGCGAACTGGAGTAATCAATACACGAAAACGGAATAAATTCAGCTAAATTTTTCTTTTAAAAGCACTTAACCGTAATCAGCACCAGACCACAATACTATAATGTCATTTATCAAAGCAGATGAGAATAAGATCGTTGTAAGACATCTAAAGGATTTTTTTATTGTTTCATCCTAGGCCCTTTTTTCATAATCCAAAATAATTAGATTGTAGTAATGACTATAATACGCGTGAAAAGGTTATTGGAAATTAGAACCTGGTATGTGTAATTAATTATCACTTATTCGATATTGTTCGTCCACATGATACAAAGAATACAAGATATGCTAAATAGCCGTCGCAAATTCGTCCAGTTGGCGCATGACGTCATGCGGTTATTAAAATTTGAATCTAACCTAATGGAATATATGGCTATTTCGCGTTTTCTAGTTATTATGGTTACGTACTAACTTTTAATATGATTTTATATTAACGAATCGGATATGGTAAGACGTGATATACATGTTTTAGTGTATATGAGATGTTTTTTTAAAGCTTTTGATGAAAAAATAAAGTTATACAATTGAGAGTGATTTAACCTTCCAGCGATCGCGCGCTTTGATGGTACACCAGTACTCGCGTGTCATATTATTTTTTATGCAGTGTGGTTAATAAGCAAATTAATAAAAAGTAAAGTAGGTAAATTTAAAGTGGGTAATGCATCCTATTTGAGAAGCCGACGATTTCTAGCTGAATATCCCAAAAGCTCAAATTTCACGTTTCTCTCGTAACAGTCCTTATCAAAATGTTTTGAGCATATACGCCCATTTTTAACGTTGATTTTGTCATCTAGTTTGCAAGCATTGACCCACGTTCTGCTAAGATTTTCGTCGTCTTTGGGAAACCGAAAAAACATTAAATCGCTGGTATAGTTTTTAGATTGGTAATCTGTGTGGCACCCAGCTACTGCACAACGCATTTTCAAAGTTAATTTGATTAAAATTTCCCAAAAAAACGCACAAATTCACAACAAGACAAAAAACAATAGTAGTCATATAAGGCCGATCCTAACTCAACAAGTCACTAGATCTACCCCCTGGTGGTGACCTTCAAAAGTAAATAGAGGTCATAATGTACTGTTCCCGTCACGAAACCTGGCGACTGCCGATGCATTACGGACTTAACCGATGCTTATTCCAGTGCAGTAGGCATAATTTGACATGACAGTGTCCTTATTGTCATAATCTTAGGTTAGATGTCATAATATTTATGATTGATTACAATTTGAAAGTCGTTAAAGAAAATTAAGTTTTACTTTCATTTTACTCTGCATAGAGATAATAAGTTACAACTGTACTTGGTTTGTATTAACGTAGCTTTTATAATCGTGTTCAAAACGTATTTAAAATGTCTTTAAAGTCCGGCAAAGGATTGAGTTCACAAACGCGTGAAGTTGTTTATAATGCTTACAATTATTTTGCTTCACACAAAAATGACCACGAATTATTAACAGACATTAAATTAAAAGTGAGTGAAGCAACAAAATAAGTGTCTGCACGTTCTATCGAAAGAATTTAAAAAAAACTAAAGATTTACACCATTGGCTTGAAAATGGGAATAGTGTTTCCCGAAACATGTCGCCACATAATCATCCTTACGATTAAATAATTAAGGGGCAGGTTGGGAGTTTTATTTGTCTTAAGTTAATACACATCTCTTGCAACGCACGGACGCACGGACGGAATATTGATTCCAGTAACGAACGAAGTTCGTTGAAAATTTCGCGAAATATATTTATTTTTAATTTGTGTTGTTTTTTATACCAAATACTTTGTAGGTTTAATTAAGAGACATGATGCCAAGTTAAATAAAGACCAAAATTCATGAATTTTTTTAAAACATGATTATACCACAGAATAAAACTTAAGTGTATTTATTCTGTGATTATACTTAATAACCTTAGTAACAGTACGCTTATGGAATCCGAACACAAAAAGCGCCTTCTACGCATAAATTGCTCTCGCCAGGTTTCGTGACGGGAGCTGTATGATGATGGTGACCTTGAAATGCCATTGTTATATTATGACCTCTAATTAGTTTTGAAAGTCGCCGCCAGTGGGGAGAATAGTAACTTTTCTAGCAAATGTAAGGCCGATCATAACTCAAAAAATCACTAGAATAAGTTACTACATGAATACGCGAGTGGAAGGTGGCGACCTTGAGAACTAGATCGAAGATTGAACCCTAGTGGTGACTTTCAAAAGTAAATAGAGGTTATTCGTAATGTTGCGCTTCTGAACCAGTTCGACCTCGATATAATTATTTAATTTCTGGACCACTTGAAGCGCACGACAACCTGGTGGTGACTTTTAAAAGTAAATAGAGGTTATTCGTAATGTGAGATTCTAACTCACTTCAAAGTGACGATCCCACCCTGATGGTGACTTTCAAAAGGTAAGTAAATAGAGGTCGTGTAGCACTTCTGGCTCACTTCAAGGTCGCTGAGATCCAGCTCCTCGAAATCGTTTTTTATGTGAGTTATGTAGTAAAAGTGGGTATCGGTTTCTTGCAACCGCTATGTAAGAAAAGTGGATTCAAGGAATATGCATTTTTTGCGTGTACTTTTATAGAAATTGTACATTCTTTGTGGGGACTTTCAAAACGTTTATGAATAAATCTTAATTCTCGGACAGTCGTGCTTCGACTCATGTACAACTGCAAACTGCAAACGAATTCAATATTACTAAATGAATATCGCCATAAAAACTGTACATCTAAACGTATTCTTTGAACTGATAATTGTATATTTAATTCTATATTTAGATCGCAATTTGAGTGTAAATTGCTGACGCTGTCTTAAGCGCTTATCTCTCTACTTCTTCTCGGAACGGTGTCAGATTATTAATAACTAACCTTTCGATGCGCGAAGGTTATGGATGCCATTCAAAGTTAACGCCACTTCCCCTCTAATTTCTTATCTCTATTCCCGGAATATAACAATGCGCACTGTAGGTAATGGTCACCTTGGCGAGGGTGTCATCAAAAGTGAACTTGCGGATGTAAAGTTATCGATGCCCAATGTCATTGCATACCTACATTCTGGGGAATTGTTTTATGATAGGACTTTATTACAGATTACAATAAGTAAAAAAGCTAAAAGGATAATAGTTTTAAAACTGCACTCGTACGTACATTAACAGCTTTGCATGAATACAAACGAAAATATTCGCAAAATTAGCATGAGTTCCCCTGGCGTAAAAGCATACCTACTATTGTAATTTCTGGACCACTTCAAAGTCGCGACACACTGGTGGTGACTTTTAAAAGTAAATAGAGGTTATTCGTAATGTTGCGCTTCTGGATCAATTTGCCCTTGGTATAATTATATAATTTCTGGACCACTTGAAGGTCACGACACCCTGGTGACGACTTTTGAAAGTAAATAGAGGTTATTCGTAATGTGAGATTGATTCGAACTCAATTCAAGATGACAACGACGACGCCCCCTGATGGCGACTTTTAAAAGTAAATAAAGGTGATTCGTAATCTAAGGTGAGTTGAAGGTGAAGAATAAAAGTAGTAGGGATTGTAAGATGTCTATATATATAATATAATGTAGGTATTGCGTGAGTCCGTTAGTGTTTGTGAACTAGTTAAAATGGATCTTACCAAGTTAAACGACAGCACATTCTGCAAATCCTTTAAAAATGTCAACGATATGGAGGTAGGGGAAAAATATAAAGTAATTGCTATCGATACGATTAATACGAAATATGGGGAGCGGATAGTGTTGGAGACCGAAAATTTTAAGTGCGTTTTACCATTGCGCTTCTACGATTATTTTAAAGAAGACGGTCGACTTGAAACCTTCAAGCAGTCCTTGACGAATAAGGACGTATTCGTTGCAAGCGCTGGAACGGCGGGAAAAACTACTAATTTAAAATTTATGTAAAAAAATATTGTAAATAGACAATAAGGAACTATGTAAATAATACATGTTAAAAAATAAATATATGATAATTTTCTTGGATCTTTTTTGAGCGGTTCTCATTTTGCTAATGTAGATCACTGTAAATGGGTTTGAACCCCCCACGTCCTCGAAACCGCAGGTATAGCAATGATACTTCTGGATCAGTTTGCCCCTTGGTATAACCGTTGAGTGAAAAGTATAAAGAGGCGAAACTATAATGCAAAATAGCGTACCCTATTGCTGTCTCATTTCCACTCGTATCGCTGTAATGCTCTCAGACCTAAATTAGATTTTTACGCATATTTTTCAGACCCATCAGGAGCTACGTTAAAACGACTTTAGTTTCGTCTCTTACCTATTTCTCACTCAACGGTGTAACTATATAATTTCTGGACTACTTCAAGGTCACGACACCCCCTGATGGTGACTTTTAAAAGTAAATAGAGGTCGTGTGGCACTTGAACGCCGCCGAATCCCAGTTCCTCGAAACCGCTTACGTGAGCTAGCCCCCCTTCTGGATCACTTCAAGATCATAACGAATCCTGGTGGTGACTTTTAAAAGTAAGTAGAGGTTATTCGTAATGTAAACTGATTCTAACTCACTTCAAGGTGACAACGGACCCTGGTGGTGACTTACACAACTTAATAGAGGTTATTCGTAATGTAAGACCGATTAGGTGAGTAGTGGGATTGTACGATTACTATATAAGGTAATGTATTGCATGTGATGTAGGTATAGCACGGTAACATGTGGATGGCATATAGAGAGGCATCGTGGTCGAAACCGATAGATATTCTAACGGCAGTGGAACGTCTCAAGCAACTGTTTTCGGCGTTAATTTTTGATGCTGAACATGAAGCAGTGTACGGAAGAGGTGACTATAGCGAGCAGGAGTGCCACGACCTTGTCACGAAATATGAGCTGGGTGTTAAGATATGTGACCGTTTCATTAATAATAAATATTGCGCCAAGTGTCTCATGAAAAAGTTAAGTGATGCGAAGTTAGAACAATTTAGCAGTGAGTTAAATGAATGGGTTAGCAGTAGTGAGTCTTCTTCTCCGTCGCCATCGCCATTATCGTCATCTCCTGCATTGGAAAACTAAACGGACGTGTTCAAAATGAAGAAGAATGTTACATTTGCTAACGAATCACATAACAAAGTGTACATAATGGTGGCGTGGTCATTTGCTTACGACAAAGCACGAAAAGGGCCTTGGCACACTGTAGCCCTGGATCGATTTCGTTTCCATCGTAAAATCGAGCAATTTGGTAGAATTCTGTCTCCTGTATTAGAGAAAAATCATCGCGCGGAAGTCTATCGTAACAGATTTCAAGATCATACCTGCACCGTGACAATATAACGGGGGGATGGGAGTAGTGATCTGAAATCAGCCCGTTAGTGTTTGTCAACTAGTTAAAATGGATTTTATCAGCACATTTTGCAGACGCTTTAAAAACCCATCAAGGAGATGGAATTTTCAACGACTTTTGATACATAAAGATGTATTCATTATAAGCACTGAGAAAAACGGCTAATTTAACGTTTATGTAAATAGGTACCTAGTCAATAAGAAATTGTAAACAATGTTGACAAATAAAGATATAATAATAATTTCCTCTCTCTCTTCTAAATGAGAATTAGAACTTAAAATCTACAATTGAATTTTAGTAGATATCGGGGTTAAAAATCATGCTTTGCTTAAAAAAAATATGTCGATGAAGCGATAACGTAAAATCAACTTTTCGCTTTTTATACTTCTTCATCTAACGCTGATGTGAGTACTTTATGCGAATTAAAAACGTTAAAGACGGTGACCTTCGAGAACTACATGTGTGTAAATTTTGTGTGAAAAAATTTCCAAGGTGACATTCACTGACCGTTATAAGATCAAACTTTATTTTTAGTCACTGAAGATGGTGGTGGAGGTGTATTATAGGTGTAAAAAATGTAAGATAGTGAAAAACTGTTGCACCCCTTTGGCCCTTTCCGCGCCTAAGAAATATTAATAAGAACTGTCAAATTTTGTATTCAGTTTGGAGAACATTTTGTTAATAAATGTTCCGAAGCCCTCTCAACCGAAAATGATCTGGGGCTGGGGGGAAATTAAAATTACATTGCCCCCCGCATTACCCAGGATCAATGTTTACACTGAATTGCATATTTACCTCTTGAGATCTCTTATGAACTATTTACGTTAAAATTATAAGAAGTAAAATAGGTTTTGTACAATGTATTCATTTTTAATGCTACATAAATCAAATAAATCAAACCTACCTGACATACTCTTTTGTCCTTAGTAACTTTTTGCTTCTTTAAAAATATTTACGTACGAGGACGTAGCGTAGTGGAACGTTGTAATATATAAGCTTTTCCTGATTTTATTTTTAAGGTAGGTACTTAGGTAAGCATTATGAATTGCACACCTGCGGGGGGCTTTTTAACTGTTAAAAAATTGTGTACAAGTCTAATTTAGAAAACGTATAGAGATATCGAAAATGAATTTCAGAAAATGCATTATTTATAGGTACGTATAATTTCACTCCTCCATACAATGAGGAAATGCAGGTTATCTCAAAAATGGTTCGAGGTATTGTTAAATTCATCCCCCCTATCTGCATGTTTTTAGTAGACAGTAAACTCATCACCGAAATTCAAATGTTTACGCTGAATTGCATATTTACCTCTTGATATCTCCATGTTAAAATTATAGTAAACGTTTGCTTCTTCAAAATATTTAACGTATGACGTAGTTATCGTAGTGGAAAAGTTAAGCTTTGTAATTTTAATTTAAGATACCTATGTACTTAGGTAGCATTATTAATTGTCCACCTGCGGGACTTTTAACTGTTAAAAAATAAAATGTGTGCAAGTCTAATTTTAGAAAACGTACAGAGATATCGAAAATTATTTATACCCCTCCATAATGTAAGGAAATGCGTGTTATCTCAAAATGATTTGAGATATCGTTAAATTCATCCCCCAATCTGCGTGCTTTTAGTAAGCTCGCCACTGAAATTAAAATCGAAAAGCATCACAAATGATCTGAGGCGGGCATGTGATTTAAATTAAGTTCAGAATCTATTACTTATACCTACGTGTAATATGAACCATTTTTTTTTTTTAAATTTTGCGTGAGTACAATTTTGTAGGTTAGTATAATAAACAAAAATAAAAAAGAGCCGGCGTATTTTTATTCAAGCTAAAAAATATTAAAACAGAAGATTAGTGTGCGGTTAAATAAGTTGGTAAACTTACAAGTTGAATTATAGCGAAATCGCTCAAGCTAGGGTGGTCCAAGATATACACATTATACCTATGAGTATTATATACCCCCCTTATTACTTGTGTAAACAGGGGGGTTTCTATTGCAGATGAGAGCCCCCCTCGCACGATGTTGTAGTTATTCTAAAGAATGTAAAATTAATCAGTGAAGAAATTGGAAACATTACTTACCACGTTTAAAATTAGTAAACTTGTTACCACAATTTTCTTTTCTATAACAGAAAAATTAAGTATTTATTTAAAAAACTGCGGATATATTTACCGCATTCAGATAAATCGGGGGCATTTTCGACCCCCCGTATTGTTGATGGAAAGACTGTAAATTGAAAATTAGTTATGCGTTAACCGTAAAAACACACACACATTACCGTTCATTATAATAAGAGGCGAGGATGCGTACTGATATAAAATTTGTCTCCAAAATAGAGCCTTTCTTTCATCTATTGCTAAAAAAGTGCATATTCAGAAGAGTGTAAAAATAGCACGCGGTCTCTTATCAAAAGTTCAGTAACATTGAAAAATGCGTTTAAGTTAAGACATTGAATAAAGAATCACCCAAACGATTAAAATGAAATTGTACAGCTCTTAAAAGTTGATTTTTTTTTTTCATAAAATATCGAATAGGAATGATAACAATTCTCATTTTAGCTAGTAAACGAATACCTGTTGTATGCATCTATTTACCAAAAATACATACCATCGTTAATTTTTATTAAAAATTTGTTATTTGAAACCGAATTCCAAAATATAAAAGTCTTGGAAAAATCTCATTTCTGTTACGTTAGTTTACAAATAGTACAATATCGGAACGGGGGACGGGGATGCGTTTTTAAAACTGAATGTGCTGAAGTTTTTACAGTTTAACCTGAAAAATCACATTCCTGCCTGCTAAAGCTTAGTCATCTTAATACATTAATCAGGGGATCACTTTTTCATACTTTTCAGTACGAGGATGTATTTAACTTAATCTTTATTATATATTTCTACAGTTTGTTTTATTTGATATCTAAAATATTGCTACAATTTGAATCAATTTTGTTTATATAATTACATGCTATCGATTAGTTCAGTTTCACATTACTTATGGGGTTGTCTCTTTCTCTCTCTCTTCTACAGAGGTAGAACAATTTTTGTACAGTCAACGTATTAACCATTTTTAACGTTATATGCATCTCTAACAAACTAACTTTTCAAAAATTCTGTGAAAGGCCAACCCCCGCGCCTTTTCTTCAGTTTAGCTACCTGCAGATCTATACTAATCAATTGTTATGTAAATCACATTTATAATAAACTTTCGCATAAATGAAATGTTGCAATTCTTCTTCTTCTTCTTCTTCTTTTGAATTATACACAATACATATGCGAAATATGAATGAGGATAAACGGGATAAAATTGACAACTGTATCCATTATGTGTTTTTCGGGTTAAATATAATATAATAATGGAAGTTCGCTGTTTGTAATCACTATTCGATTTTTCAAACTCAGTACTTAGTTCAGAATCGTATATCTTTTACCAAACAACTAAGTGCTTTTACATTCTCGAAACGTTTACATTGGTCACGAAGCATGTCGATGCATCGATAGTACTAGATTTGAACTCAAAATTGTCATTTACAGCAGTTTTAATCTCGGTCTTTCTCTCTCTCTCCCCCTGGTTTCAACAATCATCGCTGCAACAGTATAAGTTGAAATCTGAGGAGCAGATTCCAGATTGAGGTCATAGTTTCGCGGATTAGCGGATTCTTGTCTTACCCCCATTAAACCAATGCCACCAGGTAGCGATAGTCCCCATCACTGAGGGGCGACTTGTCACCATACGCAGATTTGATCTCGAGAGTGGTTTGTTTGAGATCCAGTTCGATGTTTGTTGTTTAAATACCTGAAGCGCGTTTTTGAACACTGCTCGATCGATTCGAGAAAGCAAACTTGCATTCGCGAATGGGGCTTGTATGGGCGTGTTTGCTGTTGTGTGTTTTTTCAATTTATCGATAGAGGAGTACGAAGAAAATTTCCACCTGATCGATTAATGCTAGAATAAAGTAAGCTACATATACTACTACTACTACTACTACTACTACTCTAATATGGCCCTCATCTGTTTAACTGTTTGAGTCCACTTGAGCGAGATAGACACTTGTTTCGGGGAAGGGGGCGTACATCTAATATTAGTAATAATTCCTGTGTGACCCTTATCTGTTTAACTGTTTGAGGTCACTTGAGTCAGATAGACACTTGTTTCGGGGGGAGGAGGGGCCTTCAGGAACGGACCTGTTAAATAGCCGTTTACTGTAAACGGGTATCCGTTCATTACCCGTTCATACCTGTTCATTAGCCGTTCATTACCCGTTCATAGCCGTTCAATAGCCGTTCAATAGCCGTTCATAGCCGTTCAATAGCCGTTCATTAGCCGTTCATTAGCCGTTCATTTACTTGCTATCCATTGTTCTGTAGAACTGCTTCTGGCAGCACAAACAGATATGGACGGCTAATGAACGGCTATTGAACGGCTATGAACGGCTATTGAACGGCTATTGAACGGCTATGAACGGGTAATGAACGGCTAATGAACAGGTATGAACGGGTAATGAACGGATACCCGTTTACAGTAAACGGCTATTTAACAGGTCCGTTCCTGAAGGCCCCTCCTCCCCCCGAAACAAGTGTCTATCTGACTCAAGTGACCTCAAACAGTTAAACAGATAAGGGTCACACAGGAATTATTACTAATATTAGATGTACGCCCCCTTCCCCGAAACAAGTGTCTATCTCGCTCAAGTGGACTCAAACAGTTAAACAGATGAGGGCCATATTAGAGTAGTAGTAGTAGTAGTAGTAGTAGTATATGTAGCTTACTTTATTCTAGCATTAATCGATCAGGTGGAAATTTTCTTCGTACTCCTCTATCGATAAATTGAAAAAACACACAACAGCAAACACGCCCATACAAGCCCCATTCGCGAATGCAAGTTTGCTTTCTCGAATCGATCGAGCAGTGTTCAAAAACGCGCTTCAGGTATTTAAACAACAAACATCGAACTGGATCTCAAACAAACCACTCTCGAGATCAAATCTGCGTATGGTGACAAGTCGCCCCTCAGTGATGGGGACTATCGCTACCTGGTGGCATTGGTTTAATGGGGGTAAGACAAGAATCCGCTAATCCGCGAAACTATGACCTCAATCTGGAATCTGCTCCTCAGATTTCAACTTATACTGTTGCAGCGATGATTGTTGAAACCAGGGGGAGAGAGAGAGAAAGACCGAGATTAAAACTGCTGTAAATGACAATTTTGAGTTCAAATCTAGTACTATCGATGCATCGACATGCTTCGTGACCAATGTAAACGTTTCGAGAATGTAAAAGCACTTAGTTGTTTGGTAAAAGATATACGATTCTGAACTAAGTACTGAGTTTGAAAAAATCGAATAGTGATTACAAACAGCGAACTTCCATTATTATATTATATTTAACCCGAAAAACACATAATGGATACAGTTGTCAATTTTATCCCGTTTATCCTCATTCATATTTCGCATATGTATTGTGTATAATTCAAAAGAAGAAGAAGAAGAAGAAGAATTGCAACATTTCATTTATGCGAAAGTTTATTATAAATGTGATTTACATAACAATTGATTAGTATAGATCTGCAGGTAGCTAAACTGAAGAAAAGGCGCGGGGGTTGGCCTTTCACAGAATTTTTGAAAAGTTAGTTTGTTAGAGATGCATATAACGTTAAAAATGGTTAATACGTTGACTGTACAAAAATTGTTCTACCTCTGTAGAAGAGAGAGAGAAAGAGACAACCCCATAAGTAATGTGAAACTGAACTAATCGATAGCATGTAATTATATAAACAAAATTGATTCAAATTGTAGCAATATTTTAGATATCAAATAAAACAAACTGTAGAAATATATAATAAAGATTAAGTTAAATACATCCTCGTACTGAAAAGTATGAAAAAGTGATCCCCTGATTAATGTATTAAGATGACTAAGCTTTAGCAGGCAGGAATGTGATTTTTCAGGTTAAACTGTAAAAACTTCAGCACATTCAGTTTTAAAAACGCATCCCCGTCCCCCGTTCCGATATTGTACTATTTGTAAACTAACGTAACAGAAATGAGATTTTTCCAAGACTTTTATATTTTGGAATTCGGTTTCAAATAACAAATTTTTAATAAAAATTAACGATGGTATGTATTTTTGGTAAATAGATGCATACAACAGGTATTCGTTTACTAGCTAAAATGAGAATTGTTATCATTCCTATTCGATATTTTATGAAAAAAAAAAATCAACTTTTAAGAGCTGTACAATTTCATTTTAATCGTTTGGGTGATTCTTTATTCAATGTCTTAACTTAAACGCATTTTTCAATGTTACTGAACTTTTGATAAGAGACCGCGTGCTATTTTTACACTCTTCTGAATATGCACTTTTTTAGCAATAGATGAAAGAAAGGCTCTATTTTGGAGACAAATTTTATATCAGTACGCATCCTCGCCTCTTATTATAATGAACGGTAATGTGTGTGTGTTTTTACGGTTAACGCATAACTAATTTTCAATTTACAGTCTTTCCATCAACAATACGGGGGGTCGAAAATGCCCCCGATTTATCTGAATGCGGTAAATATATCCGCAGTTTTTTAAATAAATACTTAATTTTTCTGTTATAGAAAAGAAAATTGTGGTAACAAGTTTACTAATTTTAAACGTGGTAAGTAATGTTTCCAATTTCTTCACTGATTAATTTTACATTCTTTAGAATAACTACAACATCGTGCGAGGGGGGCTCTCATCTGCAATAGAAACCCCCCTGTTTACACAAGTAATAAGGGGGGTATATAATACTCATAGGTATAATGTGTATATCTTGGACCACCCTAGCTTGAGCGATTTCGCTATAATTCAACTTGTAAGTTTACCAACTTATTTAACCGCACACTAATCTTCTGTTTTAATATTTTTTAGCTTGAATAAAAATACGCCGGCTCTTTTTTATTTTTGTTTATTATACTAACCTACAAAATTGTACTCACGCAAAATTTAAAAAAAAAAAAATGGTTCATATTACACGTAGGTATAAGTAATAGATTCTGAACTTAATTTAAATCACATGCCCGCCTCAGATCATTTGTGATGCTTTTCGATTTTAATTTCAGTGGCGAGCTTACTAAAAGCACGCAGATTGGGGGATGAATTTAACGATATCTCAAATCATTTTGAGATAACACGCATTTCCTTACATTATGGAGGGGTATAAATAATTTTCGATATCTCTGTACGTTTTCTAAAATTAGACTTGCACACATTTTATTTTTTAACAGTTAAAAGTCCCGCAGGTGGACAATTAATAATGCTACCTAAGTACATAGGTATCTTAAATTAAAATTACAAAGCTTAACTTTTCCACTACGATAACTACGTCATACGTTAAATATTTTGAAGAAGCAAACGTTTACTATAATTTTAACATGGAGATATCAAGAGGTAAATATGCAATTCAGCGTAAACATTTGAATTTCGGTGATGAGTTTACTGTCTACTAAAAACATGCAGATAGGGGGGATGAATTTAACAATACCTCGAACCATTTTTGAGATAACCTGCATTTCCTCATTGTATGGAGGAGTGAAATTATACGTACCTATAAATAATGCATTTTCTGAAATTCATTTTCGATATCTCTATACGTTTTCTAAATTAGACTTGTACACAATTTTTTAACAGTTAAAAAGCCCCCCGCAGGTGTGCAATTCATAATGCTTACCTAAGTACCTACCTTAAAAATAAAATCAGGAAAAGCTTATATATTACAACGTTCCACTACGCTACGTCCTCGTACGTAAATATTTTTAAAGAAGCAAAAAGTTACTAAGGACAAAAGAGTATGTCAGGTAGGTTTGATTTATTTGATTTATGTAGCATTAAAAATGAATACATTGTACAAAACCTATTTTACTTCTTATAATTTTAACGTAAATAGTTCATAAGAGATCTCAAGAGGTAAATATGCAATTCAGTGTAAACATTGATCCTGGGTAATGCGGGGGGCAATGTAATTTTAATTTCCCCCCAGCCCCAGATCATTTTCGGTTGAGAGGGCTTCGGAACATTTATTAACAAAATGTTCTCCAAACTGAATACAAAATTTGACAGTTCTTATTAATATTTCTTAGGCGCGGAAAGGGCCAAAGGGGTGCAACAGTTTTTCACTATCTTACATTTTTTACACCTATAATACACCTCCACCACCATCTTCAGTGACTAAAAATAAAGTTTGATCTTATAACGGTCAGTGAATGTCACCTTGGAAATTTTTTCACACAAAATTTACACACATGTAGTTCTCGAAGGTCACCGTCTTTAACGTTTTTAATTCGCATAAAGTACTCACATCAGCGTTAGATGAAGAAGTATAAAAAGCGAAAAGTTGATTTTACGTTATCGCTTCATCGACATATTTTTTTTTAAGCAAAGCATGATTTTTAACCCCGATATCTACTAAAATTCAATTGTAGATTTTAAGTTCTAATTCTCATTTAGAAGAGAGAGAGGAAATTATTATTATATCTTTATTTGTCAACATTGTTTACAATTTCTTATTGACTAGGTACCTATTTACATAAACGTTAAATTAGCCGTTTTTCTCAGTGCTTATAATGAATACATCTTTATGTATCAAAAGTCGTTGAAAATTCCATCTCCTTGATGGGTTTTTAAAGCGTCTGCAAAATGTGCTGATAAAATCCATTTTAACTAGTTGACAAACACTAACGGGCTGATTTCAGATCACTACTCCCATCCCCCCGTTATATTGTCACGGTGCAGGTATGATCTTGAAATCTGTTACGATAGACTTCCGCGCGATGATTTTTCTCTAATACAGGAGACAGAATTCTACCAAATTGCTCGATTTTACGATGGAAACGAAATCGATCCAGGGCTACAGTGTGCCAAGGCCCTTTTCGTGCTTTGTCGTAAGCAAATGACCACGCCACCATTATGTACACTTTGTTATGTGATTCGTTAGCAAATGTAACATTCTTCTTCATTTTGAACACGTCCGTTTAGTTTTCCAATGCAGGAGATGACGATAATGGCGATGGCGACGGAGAAGAAGACTCACTACTGCTAACCCATTCATTTAACTCACTGCTAAATTGTTCTAACTTCGCATCACTTAACTTTTTCATGAGACACTTGGCGCAATATTTATTATTAATGAAACGGTCACATATCTTAACACCCAGCTCATATTTCGTGACAAGGTCGTGGCACTCCTGCTCGCTATAGTCACCTCTTCCGTACACTGCTTCATGTTCAGCATCAAAAATTAACGCCGAAAACAGTTGCTTGAGACGTTCCACTGCCGTTAGAATATCTATCGGTTTCGACCACGATGCCTCTCTATATGCCATCCACATGTTACCGTGCTATACCTACATCACATGCAATACATTACCTTATATAGTAATCGTACAATCCCACTACTCACCTAATCGGTCTTACATTACGAATAACCTCTATTAAGTTGTGTAAGTCACCACCAGGGTCCGTTGTCACCTTGAAGTGAGTTAGAATCAGTTTACATTACGAATAACCTCTACTTACTTTTAAAAGTCACCACCAGGATTCGTTATGATCTTGAAGTGATCCAGAAGGGGGGCTAGCTCACGTAAGCGGTTTCGAGGAACTGGGATTCGGCGGCGTTCAAGTGCCACACGACCTCTATTTACTTTTAAAAGTCACCATCAGGGGGTGTCGTGACCTTGAAGTAGTCCAGAAATTATATAGTTACACCGTTGAGTGAGAAATAGGTAAGAGACGAAACTAAAGTCGTTTTAACGTAGCTCCTGATGGGTCTGAAAAATATGCGTAAAAATCTAATTTAGGTCTGAGAGCATTACAGCGATACGAGTGGAAATGAGACAGCAATAGGGTACGCTATTTTGCATTATAGTTTCGCCTCTTTATACTTTTCACTCAACGGTTATACCAAGGGGCAAACTGATCCAGAAGTATCATTGCTATACCTGCGGTTTCGAGGACGTGGGGGGTTCAAACCCATTTACAGTGATCTACATTAGCAAAATGAGAACCGCTCAAAAAAGATCCAAGAAAATTATCATATATTTATTTTTTAACATGTATTATTTACATAGTTCCTTATTGTCTATTTACAATATTTTTTTACATAAATTTTAAATTAGTAGTTTTTCCCGCCGTTCCAGCGCTTGCAACGAATACGTCCTTATTCGTCAAGGACTGCTTGAAGGTTTCAAGTCGACCGTCTTCTTTAAAATAATCGTAGAAGCGCAATGGTAAAACGCACTTAAAATTTTCGGTCTCCAACACTATCCGCTCCCCATATTTCGTATTAATCGTATCGATAGCAATTACTTTATATTTTTCCCCTACCTCCATATCGTTGACATTTTTAAAGGATTTGCAGAATGTGCTGTCGTTTAACTTGGTAAGATCCATTTTAACTAGTTCACAAAACACTAACGGACTCACGCAATACCTACATTATATTATATATATAGACATCTTACAATCCCTACTACTTTTATTCTTCACCTTCAACTCACCTTAGATTACGAATCACCTTTATTTACTTTTAAAAGTCGCCATCAGGGGGCGTCGTCGTTGTCATCTTGAATTGAGTTCGAATCAATCTCACATTACGAATAACCTCTATTTACTTTCAAAAGTCGTCACCAGGGTGTCGTGACCTTCAAGTGGTCCAGAAATTATATAATTATACCAAGGGCAAATTGATCCAGAAGCGCAACATTACGAATAACCTCTATTTACTTTTAAAAGTCACCACCAGTGTGTCGCGACTTTGAAGTGGTCCAGAAATTACAATAGTAGGTATGCTTTTACGCCAGGGGAACTCATGCTAATTTTGCGAATATTTTCGTTTGTATTCATGCAAAGCTGTTAATGTACGTACGAGTGCAGTTTTAAAACTATTATCCTTTTAGCTTTTTTACTTATTGTAATCTGTAATAAAGTCCTATCATAAAACAATTCCCCAGAATGTAGGTATGCAATGACATTGGGCATCGATAACTTTACATCCGCAAGTTCACTTTTGATGACACCCTCGCCAAGGTGACCATTACCTACAGTGCGCATTGTTATATTCCGGGAATAGAGATAAGAAATTAGAGGGGAAGTGGCGTTAACTTTGAATGGCATCCATAACCTTCGCGCATCGAAAGGTTAGTTATTAATAATCTGACACCGTTCCGAGAAGAAGTAGAGAGATAAGCGCTTAAGACAGCGTCAGCAATTTACACTCAAATTGCGATCTAAATATAGAATTAAATATACAATTATCAGTTCAAAGAATACGTTTAGATGTACAGTTTTTATGGCGATATTCATTTAGTAATATTGAATTCGTTTGCAGTTTGCAGTTGTACATGAGTCGAAGCACGACTGTCCGAGAATTAAGATTTATTCATAAACGTTTTGAAAGTCCCCACAAAGAATGTACAATTTCTATAAAAGTACACGCAAAAAATGCATATTCCTTGAATCCACTTTTCTTACATAGCGGTTGCAAGAAACCGATACCCACTTTTACTACATAACTCACATAAAAAACGATTTCGAGGAGCTGGATCTCAGCGACCTTGAAGTGAGCCAGAAGTGCTACACGACCTCTATTTACTTACCTTTTGAAAGTCACCATCAGGGTGGGATCGTCACTTTGAAGTGAGTTAGAATCTCACATTACGAATAACCTCTATTTACTTTTAAAAGTCACCACCAGGTTGTCGTGCGCTTCAAGTGGTCCAGAAATTAAATAATTATATCGAGGTCGAACTGGTTCAGAAGCGCAACATTACGAATAACCTCTATTTACTTTTGAAAGTCACCACTAGGGTTCAATCTTCGATCTAGTTCTCAAGGTCGCCACCTTCCACTCGCGTATTCATGTAGTAACTTATTCTAGTGATTTTTTGAGTTATGATCGGCCTTACATTTGCTAGAAAAGTTACTATTCTCCCCACTGGCGGCGACTTTCAAAACTAATTAGAGGTCATAATATAACAATGGCATTTCAAGGTCACCATCATCATACATTATGACCTCTATTTACTTTTGAAGGTCACCACCAGGGGGTAGATCTAGTGACTTGTTGAGTTAGGATCGGCCTTATATGACTACTAACAATTTGGCGTTTATGTTATATTCCCGCGAAATAAATAACCACATGACGTAAACAAGGAATCTGAGCTCCGCCCTGATATGCGCAATGTCATATCTTGTTTTATTGTATCATGGTTCGTCCATAACATATTGCTGCTTAACTTTTATGATCTTAATGTTAATTGATCCATCTGTAATCAGTAAGCTTATTTCAATTAATTAACTTATTTTTTCCCGATGCAGCCGTTATATTAACGGCGAAATATCGAATAATTAATAATAATTAATTACAGGTCTAATTTCCAATAACCTTTTCACATTAATTAGAAGACCAATAACTCGCATCAACTACTTATAGAGTTTAAATTAATTACAAAAGGATTTTTTTTTTCATTTTATTTGTTCCTAATTAATTTTGACTGTACTTTATCTATTTGACGTCCTTTATTTTTTCATCTGAAAGTGTTCTGGCAAATTTCTGCTCAGTGCGAAAAATTATGGGATATTTTTTTGAGTGTATCAATTTTTCCTATGTGGTCCTGTCCTGCATGTGTTCCAAGCATAAGTGTTTACCAGCCTTTTCCTGCTTCCTTGGATCCTTGCCCTTTCACATGGTGATAATCCATTGCGCAACCACAGTGTTAAATTTTCCAACCCAGCGAACCGCGTTTTGCCGTTTATTAAAATTTTGGAAAAAAGTTTGGTTCTGAAGGTAAGTATAGCTGATTCTTTGATCCCTCAACCTTTTAACACCATTTCTTCAACTTTCTTGATATTTTTTTGAATTATCGCTTCCGCAGACGATTATATCCAATTTGTCTTTTATTATAAAATGTTGTAAATAATTTTCATCACAAAGCAGTTCGTATATAAAATGAATATCGTCGTTTGACTGTGACTGACACGCTAATTTAACGCAATTTTGCTCATAAGTATTAGCCAAAAATCGAATTTCTTCATACAATTAAAGTTCTGAATTCTTAGTAGGCGATGTCTTTATTTAAGCTCACCAACACGAAATTCCTTTCTAGACCATTTTCGGTTTCAAAGTTATCTGTCTTTTTTGGATACCTCAACCGAATTTGTGCAGAAACATTCTTTTTCCAACGACATTAGTCCACTTTATGGAGTGAACAGGAAGTTAAGCCATTTGAACCATGTGACGTAATAAGTTCTTTCTTTCAGAATGTGACTAGCATTTTGCAAATGAAGTAATCGTAGCGTTAATGTTTGAAAACTAAATTAATTTTAAATAAACTTCTTGGCATGTCACTAGCTCCATAAGACACAAGCTACAACACCAACCATCAAGCAGAGAATAAGAAATTTGTTACTTTGTAACATATCTAAAGGGGTTTTACTTATTTTCACAAATAACTAAGGCGTTTTTGGAAAAAACAAAGCAGGGAACGGTTATTAAATAATCTAAAATGATTTTTTTCAACCCTCATTGACATAATGCCTTAGTTTGTAATTACTCTTATTATAAGTATTTCTTTTATCTCAAAAGGCATTTCAATTTGCCAAAATAGCAGTAACTTTCAGATCAAAAAATTCTTATAACTTCCATAATAAATGAAATTACTTTTTCAAAAATGAATTTTTTATCTTTACTTCAAAAACGCTCGGAATTTTTGATTTTTTAAGCACCGTTTGTATCAGTATGCACTGTACAAATTCAATCTATGTCAAAAAGGATGCGGCAAAAAGATGGCGCGGTCTGAACAACCAAAGTACATGATAAGTTAATTCATTTCTTGGTCGACTCAACTTTCCTGTTAAAAGGGGACACCGCCAAAACGGGACATCCCTGAAGTGGTTCATCACCGAAACGGGACACCGCGAAACGGGGACCGCTGAATAGGTGGCCGCTGAATCGGAGTTATGCCAATCAAATAACATTGAAATATTTGCCTTTATTGTTATTTTCTTCTATTTCGTGTAAATTCAATTCTAATGAACGCCTAATTGATATGTAGAATGAATAATCGCCGTCCACTGATTCCAAAAAGATCCAGTTTCTGAAAAGCCTACCCATGGCGTCTGTTCTTGACCAGAGCGAAAAAAACTAAAACACGCCTTTATAGTATAAAGTATAAGTATAAAATTACGCTCCCTTTTGTATTATATACGTACATATTATCATCCATGTCGCACTTTAAGCTTTGATGATGGCTTTAGTCGAAACTAGTCCCTTTTGTGTGATTTTGACCTTATGTGGCCAATTCTTAGTAAACATAATGGAGAAGGTTTAGAGTTTTCCCCCGATAACCACTGTGATCCTTACTGGTAACCAAAGTATAACCTACTATCTTAACTTTTTCTTAAAATAGCCTAAGAATAAGCCATTTTTCGACACTAAACTGGTCGGCGCGGCGATGGGCTGAAATTCAACTGAACAGTGTTGTTCGCTAATGAACTACCGAAGCGGTGTAATAAATTATTATCGTGGCTTTTTATGTTTGTTGTGTTGTGCGAATTTTGGAGTTACAGGAAAGAAAATCTGGCTTGACCAAAATTATCGTAAAAGTAAATACGTACAGTTTCTTTGGCCACCTGTTTTAATGCAGGTATGTACCTATTTCATTCATTTAATTGTATACTTAACCAATTTAATAGTGTAAAGTAAAATGGGAAATGTAATAAAAAATCAAGCATATAAGGTGTAGGAAGTTTTCTCGTTGGAAAAATCTACAACAAAATTTAAATAGTCTAATAGTATTGATTAATTATATTTGAAAAATGAACGGAGCAATTATTTTTTTAAAGCGCTTACGATTCGGTATTAATTCGTAATTATACACGAATTCTCCGCAATTATTAAGATGAAAATATGCCCAGTTTTCACTCTAGCTTTACGTGGTTATTTTAATCGCAAAAAAGACGAAATTTACACATTTTAGACAAATTGTTTACAAATTCCACAAAAATCAAGTTTTTCAATTTTGTTTGGTACTAAAGTTAGAAACTATATTTTACGTCTTGTAAAGTCTTTACAGTATCTACTAGTCCGGAAAATTCAATTTTCCTGCGCGTAATTAAGCATGGAAAATGTTGTTTCCAAGACGATTTCCGAAAAATACTATTTTCCTGAAAATTTGCCGATCAATTCTTAAATAAATCCAAAGTATTCTTAATAAATGTTGTACCTATTATTAATACAGAAAATGCCAAAATCACGAAATTTATAAAATCCATATAAATATCCTGTATGGATTTGTGCCCGATGTTCAATGGTCAGGAAACTATATTTCTCTTCTTACACTAAATTTTTATCCGTAATAAACGCCGGATGAGAAATTGACAAAAGGTGTAAGTAACATTTAAGAATCACGACCCCGTGAAGATGTATGAACCGTTAAAACTGTTTTTCATCGCAAATTTTTGATTTTTACAGGAAATCTATTAATATGTAAAAAATATCTATAATTTTTCGTAAATAATATTTAAACGTGTGACATGGGCGGAAATACTCATAACCCCATTGACCTCATCTTATTCTTCCTTATAACGCGTGTAATGGTTTCTCATGGTCGTAAACATAATATTTGATGAAAACAAACATCGCTACTTTATTCAAAAAAGGATCCTTAATTCAATGCGTCGTTAAAAGTCTAAATATAGATATCATTCTAAATGTTTTCTTACAAATGAAAAAAATAGTGGATTTCCATCTAAAATTTGAAAGTAGTTGGATCGATCACTTCTCAATTTGACTCGAAAGCCAATTGAATGAGAAGTTATTGTTATCGTGTTTGTAAACGATTTTCATAAAAAGCGTATTATCGAGAATTTCCGTTATTAAAAATAATTAATTAAAATATTTAGGATGAGCAATGTCTATTTTTAGTACCTATGGTATGCATCCTATTATGATATAATTTCAATAGACGATATGCCACAGGTTCCTCTAACGTGTTAAGTCTACTGATGCAAAAACTCATGTGGCATATTAATTTTACTTTGTCCCCACCAAAAGTCTAACACCAATGATTTCAAACGTATGAAATAAAAATCAAGATTCTTGTCTGTAGGACACTAATTCAAACATCAATATATTATCCCTCCCTCAGTCCCCACCAAAAGATTACCGACCTTCCGACAGGTAGGATCCCCTCCTGACCAGGTATCTCAAGACGAAGGAGTTACTTTGCTCATTCTATGCTTAGATCTTCGCTGTTATTCATCTATAACTTACTGTAGAAAAGTGACATTTATATGCAACCCCTAATATCGTCACGCGTAAAATTTTTTTGAGCAATATACCATTAGGACGCTAAGTGACCCAAATTTCAAATTTGTGCTAAGTGATAATAACAATACTGAAATTGAACTTTAAAATTAACACCAGCGAAAGTGTGATTACTTAGTTTATTGACAAGTGATTAGTGATTTATTATCAAACTGGGACAATGAGTATTTCAAAATTTTTTACAAGTGACAATTATGGAATTGTGTTATTTGCATAAAGGACTTACGCTAGTTAGATTCAGGAAATAAACGGTTTAAGGTAAGTTACTTCAGTTTGATAACTCGGCGACTTTAATGATAGATTAAGCGACGAACCTTCCGACGGCTATTAGTCACGCCACAATTCGTCGACACGATGTCATCGTTACGCTGTTATAATTCTTACTTCAGATGTAAATAAACCTTTAATTTACACTTTAAATGATAATCTCCATGTGGTCCAATCTAAATTGTATAATAATAGAGAAAAAATCCGGTAATCTTACTTTTAATTACAATCGTGCTCATATTGACACTTTTAAAAACTACGCTCTAAATTAATTAGAACTCCCGCTGAGATGTAAATTTAAATATCCATCTAGAAAGGAGAAAAAAAAACACGTTTTGATATGATACAGATTTTAACCCATTATAAATTATCCTTTCAGCGTTAATCTGGAAAAATTTCAAACGTTTGAAATGAAACGTCATAAATCTTTAACGGAGCACAATAGAGCTTTCATTATCAAATTTACATAACCACAAGTTAGTCCTCATTGTCAAGAACCCAAAGCACTTTCATGGATTATTATTTACAGTTTACACGATTGTCCCTCAAAATCCCTTTTAACGGGACCTTTTAAATTCGGTCAGTTTTTCCGAGAAGTAACTGTTTTCTTTACACGCCCTTTTCAATTCCCAATGATTTCTTTAATAATTAGTTTTCGCTCACAAAGTTTTCGTCTTGTCAAGTTCTATGAAGACTGTACTGACCTATGATCCGGGATTTATAGTAGAATGATTGTTTTATACAAAAAAAAAATGGTGGGCAAGAATAATTATTCCACATACCTGTACGGTACAAGAAGTAAAATTGCCTCAACCCGAGCATCAATTAGAAAAATAATCAATCACGACGCTCGGCGCAGTGTAGGAGGCGACCTTCTTAGCAAATATGGTACATGATTTTACCTTTTTTTTTTTTAATCGTAATAATCTAATCCTTTGTTTATGCATCGATTACCGTGAATATTGTGTAAGAAAATTTACACAACTTTGCCGCTTCTTCGTCCAAGTTTATGTGTATTTAAACGCTAATACCTAAGAATACAATGATGTAGGAAGTGGTATGCTTAAAACGAACATAATTACAGCAATATTAATTATAAAAGCCTGCTAAAGGTGTATTTTCATTAGACATATCAAGGTTACCTAATTCCTCTGCATAAAATTATGAATTTGTTTGCACATTAGTTAATTAAACTTGTTTTTTTTTAGTACAAACAAAAACTTGCATTCTTCATCATTGCTGTAATAACTAATTGTTTTCTGCCGCGCAATTGATTGATGTGTCGCGTTTAATAGCATATATAAATTTACGTTCTGTATGTAATAAATATTGGCGCGTTACAAAATTCTTTCATAATAAAACAATTTGGTATTAAAGATCGTACAAATTAAAATCCTTGGTGTTGCTTTTCTTGCAAGAATATTAACATTATATTGCGAAATACTATATAAGCAAGCAATCACGTAAAAAAAAATCGATTGAAAACATATTCTATTTATATTACCTCATCAAGTGAAAGGATGTATTATTGTGAATATTTTACAATAAACAACAGTACCTATATATTTATTTTTATAATCCGTGTATAAAAGATGTCCCAATTATATCGAAAAATTAATAGACCATTAAATATGTATTCAGAAAATTGTTTCAAAAGCTTATTTATGGTGGGTAAATTATTTCTTGCCACATTCACTACTATACGATTTATTTGCATAAACAATTTTTGGAAACCTTTACCGGTTCAAATTGTGCCGAATTACTCAACACATTAATTGATACGTGAAGGGTTACTTAGAATCATTCCGTAAATGTCGATATTCTTCACAGAAGTGAGAGAAATTGAGGAAAAGTATAGGAGACCATTTCAATTACTGTTTGTACTGGGCGCACTTTAATTCACTCACCTGCCTTGATATTATTAGCATATAGAGTATATAGTACCATTGAATAAATAAGTATTCAATGATAGTACCTAACTTGAAGTAAAAGGGTGCAAAAAACTTTCCCAATTAATTACATATTTCTAAATCGTCAATTCTGCCTATCGGTTCCAAGACGAACCAAATACCTTTCGGGTTACAAGATTGGGTTCTGTACTAAGTAACAAATTAAAATGTACGTTCCATTTACATATTTTGAAATATCACGATGAACTGGATAACTTAGGCATCCAATGTTAATAAGGCACAAATTTGCTATGAGGGTGATATTAGGCAACCCGAGTAATTGCTCTGGAAAATATGATTTAGTGAAAGATTTTCATCTGTGGAAACTTTAATGCGGAGGATTTTATTCCAGTGAGAACAGCAAACATAGTGCAATGGGGCTAAAATTCCCATAGAAAGTAATACGCTTTTTCCTCTGAAGAAAATAACTTTAAACCTTCCATGTATACATAAAAAAGTTGTTCAAAATGAAAAACCAAAGACATATTGAGCTAAGTTACACCTACCTACATTTAATTAAATGATCGTGCAAACTAACTTTAATTCGTATTTCCTTTTTTTTTGTTAGTTTTGAAAAAAAAAGTAACACATTACGTTTAATGAACATCTTAAAAAGTGTTCTTATATATTATTCAAGTCTGTATATAAATCTTGGTTGACTGGTTTGCTAAGTCATTAAAGAATGGTTTATGCTCTAACAATCAAGAAGTTAAAAGCGAAATTAAATAACGTCATTCGCCGTGATTTAATTTAAAGCTCGGTTCAAATTTGTAAAGGTATTATGTGTGTTATATTAAAAGTACAATGCACGGTGGGAGCGCGTTTTTCCAAAATGATTCGCATAATTAAGGCAGACTTTTGAAAATTTGCTTGAAAGAATTCATTGAGATAAAGCGCAATATGTAAATGTTCGGAAAAGTGAGAAGGTTATATTAAAAAATTTCTCTCGTTTACGAAATTATGTCTTTGTTCATAAATACCAAGTTGACTGTAGTTTCATTCGTTTATAAATGTCTTTTGACATGTGCCTAATTTTATTTTCAAAGGTTTTACAGTATCTGCTATGTGTATTATATGCAACCACACAAACAATGTTGTATTGGGGTTACTTCATGTCAAAAAAATCCTTTTTACACGGTAACTCCAAAGAAATGTTCGTAATATAAACGATAGTCTTTACAAATTTCACGAGGAAGGTAATAGTTTCAACTATGCTATACATTATTTAATGAATCGCCGTAATATAATCATAAAAATGTTATTAAAGATCTTCCAATATGAGAGAGTGAAATATTACACAAGAAAATACAAGGAAATGAGCTTTTTATCGAAAACGTGCAACACTGAATTTGGAGAAATAATAATTTTGAAATAACACAATGTGATTTCAAATTGCAGTTAACTCAGTTGAAATTTCGAAAAAACATTATGTGGGAGAAAATTTTCATATCTGCACCAGCTAGTATCAAAATATTACCGTAAATTGATTAATGACGTAATTAGATTATTATAACAATTTCCTGTAACGTACAATTCTTCTGTTTTCCAAATAGAATGAACTATAATGAGTAAAAACCATGCAAAGCTTGATTTTCTAAGACTGTAAGTCGCAATGTATCGTGTGTAGAAGAATGAACTGAAACTTTTTGTGAAACACTTCTTCCTTTCTGTTGTTCTGCGCTTTTAAACAAATGATCTTCACTATGTCACCATGTTTCATGTGTTAGCATGATATGCACCTAGCTCTGTATTAAGAGCAACAGTTAATTGGAATTCTAGAAAATAACATTATGTTAAAAGAGGGGTCAAATTGTTTTGGGACCTTGACAGTGTCAGAATGTAGATAATTGTTTTGGTATCCCAATTAAGTACCTGTGTTATCAATTTACTTCAAAATATGGCAAAGTTGAGAAAAACTTGACATTGTCAGTACAAACCGATTAGAAAAATTAGAATCCTTCATGATAGTTGAACCTACCAAATCTTTATTAAAGCCAAAAACTTGTCGTCCTTTCATGTCCGCCCACTAAGAATAACGGAAATTAAAATGTAAGATGTTTTGTTAATCATATAGACTAAGACTATCACCAACTAGGTAATTATGTACTTTAGCGAATTACGTTCCGCCAATTAATCTGAACTCACTCACAAGAAGCTTTTTCTAAATATGCGTCTCTTCAAAAGCCATTTGAAGAGATTTAAAAGCACTCATTGCTTCCAAGTGTAGAAATAGTCAAAGTGTGAAAAAGTTATTGGGAATTAGACTTTCTATGTGTAATTAATTATTATTATTTATTCGATATTTCGTCGACTTCCTCAGGAAGAAATAAGTTAATTAATGGAAATAAGCTTACTGATTACACAGATGGATCAATTAACATTAAGATCATAAATAGTTAAGCAGCAATATGTATCGTCTCTAGTTGGATCGTTAGCTTATTTCAATTAATTAACTTATTTTTTCCTATGAGGAAGCCATTATATTAACGGCGAAATATCGAATAAATAATAATAATTAATTACACATAGCAGGTCTAATTCCCAATAACCTTTTCAC
Source organism: Pyrocoelia pectoralis (assembly GCA_036250285.1). Taxonomy (NCBI): domain Eukaryota; kingdom Metazoa; phylum Arthropoda; class Insecta; order Coleoptera; family Lampyridae; genus Pyrocoelia; species Pyrocoelia pectoralis. The sequence continues at coordinate 13,695,455 of CM070079.1, forward strand.
ATTAATTAGAAGACCAATTATTACTCACATCAACCTGGAAATAATCAAATATTTTGGTGCGGTAAATGTATCTGTGTACGATTCAGTTGCTGCGCACCACAGCTTTTCATAGGTACCAGAATTTGGATTCCAATTTTCATTTTTGAACATATTTCCATGTGACGTTCAGTATCTTCATCAATGCTGGCAAAACTTTGGCCCTTTCACGGTTCCCTTTGGCTTCGATAATGAAAAGAATTTACATGTTCGGCGAGTACGTCAAAATTACACCAACGAGCAGTGAGATCACAATTACCACGAGCTGCGACGAGGTTTTTGCTATGATTTTGAGCGGTTTCGTCAAATCGCTTCACACATATTTGATCGATCTTGGTTTTTCAGGCAGCTTTCATTAACTGACGCTGACTTTTAGCTTATAATTACATACCCATGTTTAGTTCCAACTCGTTTGACAAGTTCTAATTCGTTATTAACTTAGTGCAGTAAATCCTAATGTTTTCTTCAAAATTTAGAAATTTTGGACCAAACCTTAATTCCACACATTTTCATGCCTCAAACGTCCGAAAGTGTTGTTTAACAAGAGCCAATTGATACACCAAAATCGTCAGCAAATTTTTGATTCGACATTGTCCATGCTTTTTTGATTCTTTTAATGCAACCTCTCTTGGACCATTTTTTACTAAAATAAAAATCGACGAGATCACAAAAACATGTGCGACAACAAAACCAAAACTGTACCATTTCTACATATACATCTCGTGAGATTTAAAATACAATTAACACACATTTCTAGCTTCTCGAGAGCTCGTAACAGTCAATTTTGGTTGAAATATGAACTATATTTTAACGTCTGTAAAACTTCTTAAAGTAATAGGTTGATCTCTCTTTCATGGTCTCACTTAAAAAGGTAAAATCCAGCTCAACCACACGATCTGTGTTGTGAAATCTCCGTGAATGGGAAATCTTTAAAAAAGTAGTAGGTAACTGTCAATTTTGATTTATGGGTCTGAAGCATGGACAATCACTAGAAATTAAACAGGAAAAATTTAAAGCCCGTAGATGAGATTCTTCAGAAAAACAGAAGTTAAATAGAAAGAGAAAGCTACACAAGCGGAAATAGTGCAAAACAGAATAGAGGAAGGACAATTAAGACGACTAGGGGACGATATTAAAATGTATAAAGCTAGAAAAGCGGAAAACCTCGAAGAACATAGGCGGAAAAAGTGGCAGAATCACACAAAAGAGAAAATCTAGGCTGTAGCCACAGAGCGAGACTCGCAAGGGTAAACAGTCAATAATTAAAAGCATGGATTAGTTATGTAGTCCCATAATACACTAAATTACAAATTTCTCAATTGCACGAATATTTTTTCAGCTTCCATTACTGCTGGGTTTTTGGTTGGTCTCGATAGCATTACAATGTGCCAAAAATTTCAAGATATACAGAATTTACAAAATAGTTATTTGTGTACCAAGGTTGTAAAAGTGATCTTTTTTGGCCGAATCTGATGATTGCAGCCGAGGCGAAAGCTGAGGCTAACAAATCAGATGAGGCTAAAAAAGAACTTTTAACCGAGGTGCAGACAACATTTTTTAGGCGACTATCACAAAAAGATATAAACTTTAATTTAAAAATCAATTTCATAATTTTGACAGTGACAGTTACCTGACAACATGTCACTTGCAGAGTGATTGTAGCGGCCGTAAAGTAAAGTAAAAGGGGTTGTAAAGTAAATGCGGCCGTAAAGTTGTTTATGACAGATGTCAAAAAAAAGTTATACTTTACCGTTTTCAAAAGATACGTAAAACAACTATTTATGTAATAGTCGCCTAAAAAAATATTTTAGATCTGATTGTAACTTTTAATAAGTATTTGTTGTAGTTCACTCTACACGACACATGGAATATTATTATGTATTTATAATGATTGGAATCCCACATTTCAAACGCGAATTAAGTATGTACGAGAACTAGTAACCACTATTCACTTTGTGTGGGAAGATACTGAAAAACGTGTGAAGGTATCGCGGGTTGCGAAAAATATGAGGAGGTTTCGTGTATTTTTCTTGACACACACTTTTTGGAGCTTTCATGTGGGTTTCTTGCTCTTCTGCTTTGTAACGAACATATTCACTGAAAACTCTACATTTTCTTGCATTTTTCTTGTCAAACTTTATTCTTTAAGTTTCTTAGTTTTCTTCTTTTTTGCTAGCCTCTTCTCTCTGTAAAATAGTTCTTACTGTTATTAACAACACTATTATCGCCATTTTGCGCGTTTAGCGGAATTTTAGTTGGCCAATTTTTACATTTCAGTATCAGTTTACACAAATTAGTTTATGCCACATGTACAATATGGGTTTCTTTATATTCAGTAATTTACGCTGTGCATAGCTCTGACAAACATTTTTCATAAATTTAAAACACTGGATATTTAGTGATAAAGAGGAAAATCTTTTCAACTATCAAATATTCACAGTTATATTATAATTTAACTGTTTAAATTTAAGTGGTTCTCAATGAGACCTCAAAAGCAATATTTTGGAAAAATTTAGGAAATCATGTACACAAAGATTTAAAAGAATACCTATGATTGTTCAAAAATTAATTTTCTTTGAAAATAACACACCTTGACAAATTGCTGGTAGTGTTACAGAAACATTATTTGCTTATTTCAATATGAAGCAAATTGAAAAACTTATGAGAAAAATACCAGAATTTCGAGAAAAAATTTTAGATTTCTGATATAATTTTTATTGTGTAACATAAATGATTTCGAAATTTGAGTAATAAATCGAAATCTGGTTGGAACAAAATATAAGTGAACCCTAAGAAAAATTGACATAAGCGTTTTTATATTCATCTCTCACTTGTAAAACATCATCACGTAACCTCATGATTCTAAAAATTATGGTAAAGTCAAAAAATTGCGAGTAAAATTTTGTAAAATTATTCAATATTTGCACAAAACACGATTTTTAAGTTTTGCAGAAAAATTGGTAACCCTAATTAATAAAATGATTGGATAGTTAGTTCGTCCTAGGAGAATTTTGTACATCCTCTCTCTATTTTGAGGTCTAGGTTCTTTTCCTTTTACTTTAGAGGTGCAGTTTCCTATCAATGACGTTAGGGATGTTAAATTTGTTAAACTTACTTCCCAAAGGTTTTCTTTGCAAAAGGTGCTAAATCTTCAAATGGAAAATTCAGCGTTATTCAAAATGGCGTCTTTCGTCTAAAAATTACAGATCCTATTCTATTTTCCTGTAATCCAAAAACTCTCCTTCAAAATTTCCTGAAAATACCATTTGCTCCTAAAGAAATGTGCCAAGTTTCTTTATAAGGACAATTGAAAATTCCATAAAATTACTATGCCATTGTGATGTTTCGCTAAACCTAAGTTCCTTTAAGGGATAATAAGACCACAACATTTGCCACAGCTATCTCAAAATTTAGTCTCTTTAGTTGAAACTGGGACTATTTAGGCCATTTTTGCGTAGAGACGTGCACGTATAGTTTTTAGCAATGATTTGGCGATCCCTAACTTTGAACATTAGCGATTCAAGTAGTCTGGTCACAATAGTCTTCAATCTCAAACCCACACCTTAAAATTTTAAAATAAAATGTCACCTTAAGTCTCCAACTCCTAATGTATTCATGCTTGTGCTGTAATCCAAAAATTACTGTTTTTAAGTAACGAAATTTATTGTCTAATTTGAACCTAAAAAAAATTATTGGAAAGTTCAAGGTTCAGAAGCGAACCTATATTATTGATGAGAATGTTATTTTAAGTACAACTAGCCTTCAAATTTTGATAACATAAAACGAAAACTTCGACTGTTAAATGTCATCAGTTAGGTTGTAGTTTTTCCAGTTTACTTTGTCTGAGCACCGAAGCCAAAATAACAGTATAAAGGAACATGGTACAGTGATTTAGTGACTGGGGGAATTTATTTGGAGTATTGCAGTATTGAAATCTATAAAGAAAACATAAATCTTCAATAAATCACAATTGTCCAGGCACGAAAAGTTCTTTTCATAAATGGCACCTGAAAAACGAAGCAGTAAATGGTTGTTGTCTAAACATTGCAAATTTCCTTATGATAAAATCGTTCTATTGCAATAGAGAAAATGGCATGCGTGCCTCGTACAATTGAAACGTGGTTAGTGTTGTGCTACCTTCCACAAGAAGAAGAGGAGAAGATAGAACTGTGGGAGTATTCGTTGTATGTATCAGCGTTTCCATGTTTATATTATCCTTGAGATTTTGTCCATTATTATATTACAGTACACTAAGTTATGTATGATCCTGACAAAGATACATGTTTGTAAAACGTCGATTTTTGAACATTGTTAACGAATGAGACAACAATTTGTAATAACATGAAAAGATCAACAATAGTTAGTAATTAAATTTGGATAAAATGCTAACACCTATCATATATTTAATAATAACCTATTGAATTAATCAATTTTAATTGCTAGTTTGATCAAAAATCGTTTGTATTGCATGAACGTTGCCGATCACAATACAAAAGATGTGCAATATAATAGAACAGATGGATTATACAGTGTGCTTGAAAAGGTTGAAGTGCTTTACAACTTTTGACACCTCAACAAATGGCTCGCTTTTTTATTATTTCAATTAAAGAATATTTACAACTACCGCTTTTAATAGTTATCTAATTCATGTAATTGTGTTCTAATATCGAAACCTTGATAAATTACACGAGTTCCTGACTAGAAAATTGTACGATTGGGATATCAGTACTTTTGCTACAACGTAGTTTCCCATTATATACTAATTAATAAAATAGCTCAAAGCAAAAAGCGTCAAGGTCTCAAGATGATCTCGAAAGTTGCAATTATCTAAACGTCTACATTGTTTGTTAGCAGATATAATAAAAATTTACATATAAAGAAAGATGGTATAAAGATACGTTGGGGTTTTTTTTAAGTATTTAGGTTTAATTCACTAATAAAAGTGATATAATGAAGATATATTGTCGTAAGTATAAAAATACCATTAATATAAAAGTAAAACATTTCTTAACACGAAATAGCACTTGCATATCGAATAAAGGTTGTAATTAATCAATATTAATCTAATAAAATGTTGATATTGTGCCATAAAAATTTTCTAAATCTTTATTAGACACTGTGTAAACACTAAACGAAGGACACATTTCGGTTGAATCAAAGTCTAAATAGTCGTTACAAAATCATTTCCTGTAATATGTGTATAGGTTTATTACAATAATTATGGGTTAAATTGTTTATAAGGACGATTGCCGTAAAATATCACGAAATACCATCTTTTAAAAATAAAGATACGAACGCAATAAACTCCACCTTCTTAAAAACGTTTACGATACCCCATACATTTAAGATAAAAGTGTCTCGAATCGAAAAAGCTCAACAATTTTACAAAACTGGAAATATTAAAATTAAAATTTTTATAACCTAAAGCGGGTAGGATATACGTTTATTAGCTGTCAAACAAAAGATTAATGAAGAAAAATTTGCTCTGGGATCTAAAAAGTAATCATTAGCAGCTCATTCACTAAAAGTTTTCATACGTAATAATTTTAGTTTAATTAAAATATGTCCGTATTGATTAAAATGCAAACTAATCTATGTCACGCCCATGTGTTTGAATTTTCTGTAGGTTTTACAAAGAATCGAGTTTAATTAATATATTTAAAAAAGACAGTTTAACCTACTTTCTTGAAGTTTGTTTTACGTGTTTAATTTTTGAATCATTTGTGGGGGTGTGTGAAATTGTCTACAATATTCTTACCACTCTCACACTAACTGCCATTGGGCAATTTTGTCCTTTACTTAAGGTCTACTATGTGTCAATTGGGATTCGAACCGCATTTCAACACGTCAGAACAAAATACGTAAACGGCGACGGCAGTTAGGAAAATGCGAACAAATACGTAAAAAAAGAGACAATCAAGGACGAAAAATAGTATAATTTGGGGAATACAAAGTACACATTAAAATCGATTGAAGGTCACTGCAATTTATATTCCAAGTTAACCGGCGCGGCGACGTTAAGTAAGTGAAAGGTTAATCAATAGATGTACATAAATTTAGCAAATACGGATCCACATCGCCTATCATTTATTTATTTTTAAAAGTTAAAAAGGTGATCTTAAGTACAAGAGGAATCAATCATCGAAAAACCAAAAAGCTCGAAGGACGAATTCACAATAAATTTGTAAAGGCACGAGTTGCCGGTAAAAAAAATTATGCAATATAATAATTTATATCTTCACATTAAGAATTTTTGTTAGAACCATTTGTTAACACATTTAAATAATTTCCGAATTGATTATAATTGTTATTAGGATGGTGAGTTAAAAGGTTAAATTAAATAAGGTAAACAATTAGATTCCAGTTTCATGATTAGCAATTTATTTATGTTCTCATATTTCACTATAAAAAAAAGTGAAAATTGATTAACAAATGTCTTTTTTTTTTTAATTCAATGATAAATGTACGGGAAAGTTGACGTGTTTTTAAAAAAAAATCCGGTAATATTTCAATAAACCACACATCGTAACTCCCTAAGACAAGACATTTGAATTGTTTCTGCAAAGCGCTTTCTCCCCAAAAATAATATACAATTGCGAGATTAATGCTATAGTTAAAAGTAGCAATCGGTTTTTGTTATTAAAAAATTTGTTGTAGGTACGCTTCGGGCGACTTTAATTTATTCATCATACAACTCCCGCCATCTCCCAGATGTACATGAAAGTATTAGACATTTGCAAATTGCTTATATCGGATTATCGCAATAAGAAATTTATGTGACAAACTTTGATGGAGAAAATTTTTAGAAAACGTGTATGGGTTGGGTTAGCTTAAGTGTAATTAAATTCTTTCATTATCTTAATAATGTACCGTAATGGTAAAGATTCGTTAGATATTTAGACAACTTGAGCTTTCAAAGAACATTTCAGTTAATTTTTTTGGAACAGCTAACAAGCATTTTTAATTGGCAGGGAGTGTATAGATAAAATGTTTTAAAACTTTTCGGCCCATTTTCCTCTTGTGAAAAGTTTTCTCTGATATCAATATTATTATTGGAGCACAATTTTTTCTTAAAAAATATATTGACGCATTTAAGTGGATCACTTTACATTGGATTATTTTGCAAGGGTGTCGTAGAAAAATTCTTGAGAGTTTATTTTAGACTGTGCGCTGGTCTTTTTTATTTCAACCTCTTGGTAAAGCAATTTGTGTTGCTTATCAGTTTATTGAAACAACGAAAGAGCTTTCCAAAAAACGAAAATTGCTACAATTCGAAACAATCTGCAAAATGGGGTTTTGATAAATTGTGGTGCTGCCGTCGCTCAACTTTTTCGAGACAAATGAGCTGGGCGTATTGACATAATTTTAAATTAAATTAATATCAGAAATAATTGTGAATTCAAAGATATTTAAGGTACCATAAACAATTAATGTAATTAGTATTGGCCGTAGAAAAGAAAAGCAGTATCTTTTATAGTATTAGGTAATCAAATATAAAAATTAATTAATTGATTACTAAAAATTAATCCTTATATACAGAATATAGGTATACGTCAAGGCTCCTCTAAAAACAAAAGACGTTTTAATGGGAATTTAATCGTCCAAGATAACAATTATTGTCAAGCCAAACCCGAGATTTTTTAAATGGAACGCCCTATATTATTATTTTACAATATACTCATCGTAACCATTCTTTTATTGTATTATACTAATAGATTGCCCGGAGTACTTTACAGTAGACTGTTCTAAGATGTAATAAATACTTATAATGTTAAAGCTAATATGGGTACTAAGCTGGAAGTTTTTAAACTAGTTAGGTATTTCATGAGCTTTAAAGCTCGATTTTATCATGCCCGGTTAACTTTGGCTGCCAACCTATTCCCATTGTGCTAGCGTTGTATCCTTACAGTTAAAAGCTTTGTTTTCCTTCCATTTTATGACTGCCAACTCTAACTTCTGGTAATCCACTAAAATTCACCATGGCTCATGGTTGTACCTTGCTTGAACGTGGACGCGTATCAACATGCTGTGCATAATGAATGTCATGCCTTCTCAATGGGGTCCTACTAAAAGAATGTGAACCTTACCACGCAAGTTAACTGTAAGTTAATGGATAACTCAAGATCTAGAGCTTTTTCTCTTGCACCTGTCTTGCCTATGTATTAAGCAAATTTCAAGTGGTTGCCAGTTCCATCAGTAAGTGTAGTCTCATTCGATTGGCTTTTTTGTATAATATTGCATCAATGAACCACGCCCCTTAGATTTTATCAGTCGGCGGTTATTTGCCAGTTTGGGAGTAAGCTAATTTCCAATTCTAGCAGGTGTTCTTAATCCGGCACTTAATAAAGTATCAAAACAAGAATTGTGAATCTTTAACTTTGATGATTTTTTTTTTGTATAAATAATACCTATGTCTGCTTGGTTGTTTTGCCCTCTTCTAATACGATTATTTCTTGATCTTTCTTGTTCTACGATCGTAGGTTCTAGGTTGCCATATTTAATGTGTCCACCTTCGTATTATTTCCGAGCTTAACACCGACAACGACACTTACTTATTAATAGTAGTATTATTATTATTATAATTTATTGTCCATACGATAAAATAAATACAGAATGACTTAAATGTAAGATAAGATTGGTAAAGTATTCTAGCAGTGAAGTGGGTACTGTAAAGCCCATCTAAGGGTTTGTGTGTACACATTAGCGAACAAAATAAACAAAGTGTTGCCTTAATTTTAGATAATTAAATAAACCATTGATCTAAATTTATATAACTATAGATACTAGGCTGCAATATGTATAGGCGTATATGAAATTTCTTGTACTAATTGCTCAAAATCTTACGTTGGACAAACCAATAGAAAATTACACGTTAGAGCACAAGAACACGATTTGGCAATTAAACAACATAACAAATCTTCTGCTTTGCAAATTTAATATATACATATTATGTCATATGGACCTATATAAACTAACATATACACATAAAAATGGAAAAAAGTATTATTTACTCTTTTAACTAATACGAGGAAAAGAAAGAGACCTTTAGGGTGATAAAAATATTATAGTTAATTAAATTAAATCCATGGCTTTCTAATTTTTGGTTTATTATCTAAGAATCACTGTTTTACTTTTTTATGAAATGATTACTTATTTAGGATTTCTGGATTACGATGGGAAGTCCACGCGCACATACGCAACCTATTCGGGCCCTTTGTGCTAGGCTTATTGAGTTACTTACTGGATCCACTTAACTTGTTCCTAGGCGCTGTAAACCTACTTAAATCAAATGAAATAATTAAATAATACATGTAGATGATTTTTCGTTGTTTACTGATCGATATACAGGGTGTTTTTTGGGAGCTTTTGTACTTAGGGGTTACTCAAAAAGCCGAATCGATGTAAAATATTTTCAAAATGGCAGCACTTCCAGAAATGCCGGAAGTAGCTACCAACTTCGTTATTTTAAATAGCAACCCCTATTTTTTATTGCATTTTTGGATTCTACGTGAAATTTTATAACTTTTCATACCAACATGTCAATATCTACAAGTTATGGTTTTTAAGTTATTTTCATTTATTTAAAAAAAATGGCGGATGCAGACGGTACTTTAAGAATTCATTACTTGAAAACGGTTGTAGCTATGGCAACCGAGTTTTCACCAGCGCATAGAGGAAGAATAGGGCTTTCTTTTGGTGTACTTAAAAAAAATTATGTTGCGTACGACGTCACCTATGAGGCTCCAAATTTAAGAAAATTCCAAGACTGAACACTCAGTTTTTTTAAATGAAATGACCATTTTCTTACTATTGCATTTGATAGAGAATCAAAATGAGCATATTTTGGTATTACATGTTCCTATCCCTATCTTTAATAGTTTCTGACTTATTCTCATTTCATTGCAATGATACCATTTTTTTCGGATTTTTTAGTAGTTGGCCATGACCTTATGGCAAACGAATTTTAAACCAATCAATCCGTCACCTGTTAGTTTCAAATCAATTTAAAACCTTGTCTTCTTCAACACATGCTCAAAATGAGCGCCTTCATGTTCCAAACACAAACTCTTTTTCGTAAATGTTCTCGTGTGGAGTATTGTATGACTTGTGATTCAGTATTGAGCATATTCTTGCAGAGGCAGCTCTTCTGTTGCAGGAACAACAATATTGCGTAAAATTTCCAAATAACGTTCTGTATTCAGATTTTCTGGATAAATGTGGAAACACAAAATATTGTCATTTTTAAACGCACAAAGTACAATAAAACTCCAGCACTCTTGAAAGTGTACATCTCCATTCAAACAAGAATTTTAATGGCACCAGCAATGCGAATTATGGCGATTAAATTTTTACTAAATTTGGCCTCGTCTGACCAAGTAATGTTCCCCAAAAAATGTTCCTGGTTGGTTCCTTAACATTAGCTATTCGTAAAACTCTTACTGTAGGTAAGGTGGTACAAAGCTTCCAAAATTCAAACAATTTCATTCCAGTGTTCGGATGGTACGTTCACTAGGACGCGGTCTTTCTGGATATCTCTCAATGAACGCATGACAGGCATGTGACGCGATTCTGTTCATTTCACCATAAATAACAATTAAATTCCAAAAATCTTAATATTATGTAAAACCATTGCGAGTCATTTTTCATTTTTTTCGATTATTGAAAAACTTATGTTAACCCATTACAGGTGACGGTTTAGTATAACTTGATTTGTTCAACATTCGATTGACATGGTCCATGTCATGGTCGACTACTACAAAAAATTCGAAAAAAATGGTATCAATGCGATGAAATGAGAATAAGTCAGAAATTATTAAAGATAGGGATAGGAACAGGTAATACCAAAATATGCCCATTTTGATTCTCTATTAAATGCAATAGTAAGAAAATGGTCATTCCATTTAAAAAAACTGAGTTTTCAGTCTTTGAATTTTCTTAAATTTGGAGCCTCATAGGTGACGTCGTACGCAACATAACTTTTTTTTAAGTACACCAAAAGAAAGCCCTATACTTCCTTTAAGCGCTGGTGAAAACTCGGTTGCCATAGCTACAACCGTTTTCAAGTAATGAATGATCAAAGTACCGGCTGCATCCGCCATTTTTTTTTTAAATAAATGAAATAACTTAAAAACCATAACTTGTAGATATTGACATGTTGGTATCAAAGGTTATGAAATTTCATGTAGAATCCAAAAATGCAATAAAAAATAGGGGTTGCTATTTAAAATAACGAAGTTGGTAGTTACTTCCGGCATTTCCGGTAGTGCTGCCATTTTGAAAATATTTTAGATCGATTCGGCTTTCAGAGTAACCCCCAAGTACACATTTTCAGAAACCTACCTATACAACTTTCCCAGAAACGTCTAACTAAAGCTCCCAAAAAAACACCCTGTATTGTCAAAAAAATAGAGACTGATAAGGAGGAAGCATTAATCAATGCAGCCTTAGTTTCGAGATCCTAAACTTTTGCATGCATTACTGCAGTAAATTAACAAATTTATTCTTGGGGTGGGATAACAAGTTGCATTAGAGAAATGTGTACATATTTTTTAATTGACATTAATAGAGAACGATGAGTAGGCGTACTGATTACGTTACAGCTGCTTGATATTTTGGTAAAAATTTTTAGGGTCAACTTCCGGCAGTTTCCTTAAATTGTAAGGTGCGCTTTGAATACCATAAATTCTTAATTTCCCATATGCAAAAAGATGCGCATTAATTACAATAATTTGGGATAGTCGATGCTGTGCTCGGATCGCTTGGTAAGGGTGGAAAACACAATAAAAATGTAATAAAAATAGTCTTATAATACACCTTTGGCCATAATTCATAAAATTAACACATTTCCAAATGAGCATGTTTGCACCTATCCGTTCTTAATTGTCAAGTCATTAAGACGTTGAATTATTCATTTCATTAATTTACGTGACGTTAATTAATTCTTATAAAATAATTAACGTTATTTCTCATTATATACATTTTTGTTTTCTCTATTTGGCGGGTTGTATCTATTTAATATTTTGCAATTTAAAAGCTATGATCTACATACTATTTCAATATGTTAGTTATGTGCTGTATGGTTCCGTTTAGATAATGTAATTTTATCAGATTTTCATCGAGTTGTAAAAGGTGAATGGTTCCCAAGTTCATGACTTTCTTAGTTACCTTCTCGCCCTTCTTACAATTTGGAACTCTTTTAGAATAAATTCATTTCATCACGGTTCCGTTTTTGAGTTCTTGATACCAAAAGCCATGCATTGATAGTTGAACCAAATCTCCTAAATCTTTCCTTTTGTTCCTGTATGCAATAGAGCTCTTCTGAAATCCGAATCTTTGTGGAAATTTTTTCAGATTTATTGAAATTTGCCCAAAATGCTCGTTTCTTTTAACAATCGTCCGTTATAATTATGGAGAAGCAGAAAGTTGCAAACGGTCGATTGTCTCGTCCTTATGAAGAAACAACATAATGGAATCATTTCTACTTGTTTCAGTGATTTTTGTGGTCCCAGAACTACATCCTCAATGTGGATGAAATTGCAATTTTTCCTTTCGTAAAGGTCCACTTAAAAAAAAGCATGTTTATAGTTTGGTGCCCTATTTCCGTAAAGTTTACTGATGAATAAGTAATCTTTTTCAGTTAGAATCTACTTTATATTTAAGACACTTCAAAGAGCTGAATGTTCCAAAATATTGATATGTTTGACAATAATGTTTTGGAAGTTGGATCAACAAAAAAAAAGTGTTACAATCTAGAAGACATCCCGCCACTTACAACAATAGTTTCTCCCGTGATATAACTGGAATCGTCTGATGCTAGAAAAGTTGCAACTCCCGCAATATTATCCGTAGTCCCAAATCTGGAGAGAAAATTCAGAAAACATAACTGCTTGTTTCATTTACCTTTTCAAAGGAATTTGGGTCAACAATGTACGTTCCAGTTCTTTCGACTCAACTACCTACAAAAATATTGCAAATTGCACATTTAGACTAAGGACCTTACCGCCACTGAAAACTTCGTCGGTATGTAACCTGGAGCAATACAGTTAACCGTAATGTTCTCAGACGCCACATCATTTGCGATTGCCTTGGTTAAACTAATTAACGCAATCTTGCTCACCGAATAATGACCTAAAAGCTATCAACTAGTTTAAGCGGCACTCCTCTACAAAACTAGCATGTACTGGAGAAAGAATGTAGCCTCCTAAAGAAGACATGAAAATAATTCTTCCTCCACCATTCCTTTGAAAATAGGCATGAGCTTCTTTCGCTAGTAAAAAACTGGCTTTCAGGTTAACCTCGAAAATTTTATCCCAAATAGCTTCGCTACACTATAAGAAATGAGGAAGAAAAGATCATTAACTTACGTTATTTTATAATAAGAACGCGTACTTCCAGTAAACTTTTAATTGGCTGATTGGCTAATTGGCAAAGATTTTAATGGAATTACGCTTCATTATTATTATGTAAAATGACAAAAACCTCAGTAATGCGACATATTTTAGGATTAACTGCAGCGTTCGAAACTAATATGTGAGGACCTCCTAATTTAACAGCCTAAAACACTAACAAAGGTCACATTAAATTACAGCGATTTTAAACTATTACTTCGTTAAATATTCTTTTTCGATCCTCCGCTTTTGCAACATGACACACTGTACCTACAACATTTTCACCCAAACCTTCTTTGGTAAGCTGCGAAATTGCTCTATCGACATTTTTTTGGTGACGACTACTTATTACCACTTTGGCCCCTTCTCGTGCAAACCGTTTAGCTATAGCAAAACCAATACTAGAAACACACTCATTAGTTAGTAAAAGAAATGTGCCGTTCATTCACTTACCCATCTGTCGATGCCGTAACGATGACTACTTTGTCCTTTAACCGGTTACAATATAATTGTTCTGTCGAATTGGCCATCGATGTTATTGCAACTGTTTACCACTCTAAACAATAATTGAATATTTCGCATCTGGAAAGAATGAAATAGCCCAAAGGTTAGTCAGATAATGATACTGACCCGAGTTAATCTTTGAATCCTTTGTATGTCGATTGTGTTAACATAACACTGATACAATTCTTACACTGCACTTAACAACACTAATCACTACATTCCATTTAGCGACCGTCTCAAAAATTAATTTTAGAATTTAGAGTTGGAATTGCTTGAATTGTTCCTAGATCCTAACTCACTTAAGGATGTCATGTTAATGTAATGCAACATCTGGACCAGATTTCAGTTAACGTGTGAAGTCCAGTTTACCTGCACAAGAAATTGGCGTCCAGAATTATATTTTGCTAACATTGTCAAATATTTGGTTTCCTTCAAAAAATATGATTCATCAAGGTATCCGTTTACGGCGCCAATGATTCGTGACTGAAATTACAAATAATAATAATTGTTCGTGCACGCCATGCACTTTAGACTGGGCTAATGTCGGTTTCACTTACATAATAGCTGATTAAGCAAAGACTTTCTTACCGTCAAGCACCTTTCTTCACTTTGCATTTTCGCCTTCGTTGTATCATATCAAATACACATTTGTCATCCCTTTTTTTCCTTGTAACGTGTTGCAAAAAACTATTAGAATATTGCTAAAATTCAGGCCTTTTAATGACGAAAGGAAACTTTTGACAAAAACAATACGTTATAATGATTGCTTCAAATTTAGTGGATTTTTGTAATCTAAGTGTCGTTTTTGATTCCCCGTAGAGCAATTAGTATAAAAATGGCAAAATATACTCATCTCGTTAGACCTCCAATTTCTGAGCTCCACGGATACGTAGAATTAAGATTCTGCGATTTAAGTGGTGACTCGTAGTAGGGATGGGTATCGAACAACAAAACATCGATTACTGATAATCGATTACTATTTTTTCTAATTAATCGATACAACAATTAATCGACGCTAAGGAGATCGATTAATCGATCAATTGGCAATTTGAAAAAAGGAACAACAAAATTTTAAATTGTACAATTTACAATTGGACAAAATACAATTGTATAATTACTATAATATTACAAATTACAATTGTTGAAAAAATTCTAATCAGTAGTTTCGGAACATTCAACGCAATAAAAATAAAAAAAATTGAGCAATCACAATTCAAGACCAATATTTTTCTTCTACATCCTTTCAAAATAATATGTTATTTATTATATGTAAAGTTTCTTTAGAAAATAATTATTAGGCCAGAAATAAAAATGAAATATATGAAAAAATCGTGATACAAACATCGATTACCCGATTAATCGAACATAGCTAACATCGATTATTTTATAAATACATCGATTATTTCGATTAATCGATACCCATCCCTACTAAATAGCTGACGCATCTCTAATTAATATTTGCAATTGATCATTCATCATTTTAGGGAGTCTTTTCTACGAATAGGGGCTTTGATACTGTGAGTGGTGCTCCAACAATTCGTACTTAATTCATTGATTCTCTCATCTAGTAAGCCTCGTTCAGCTGGCCCCCTTCACCACGCGAGAATTCGAAGGTATTTATGAGCTTTCAAAATCCGCAAGAATAAAATTTTGAGCTCGATCCCCTTAGCAGGAATTTCCATTTGAAAGTGGGGGGGGGGGCTGAGTGAACGTTCACTCAGCCCCCAATCTCTTAAAAACAGCAACGGAGGATCGCGCATAGGCGCATAATTAGGAGCTCTTTAGGAGCTTTTAAACTAGTGTAGTTTCGATTTTCGAGCTCCACTCCTTACCTTAAAACAACCCCAAAACTAGTTTCGCCGAAGAGGTAAATATCATTAAATCTATAAATTATAATATCTTTAATGCATGTAGTTCCAGCATTATTAGGCTACAAAAATATGTAACACTTCATTTCCAAGTTGCAACCCTTTATCAGGAAACCACCCCTTGTGCCAAACACACAAGAGGTAACTATGTTAAATAATCGAGAAACGAATCATTTTATGACGGTGTATTATCTTGCGATTTAGAAGATTTCGAAATATGTAACACTTCATTTCCACGTTGCAACCCCTTAGCAGGAAAGTGACCCTTGTGCCAAATACGCAAGAGGGAACTATGTTAAAAAACCGAGAAACGGATCATTTTATGACGGTGAATCATCTTCAGATTTGGGAGCTTACTAAATATGTAACACTTCATTTCCATGTTGCCACCCCTTGTGCCAAACACGCAAAAGGGAAGTATGTTAAATAATAGAGGTACGGACTCTGCATACCCTATTGATTTACTAATTTAAAAATGTGTAAAAATTTTCAAGTATTCTAATTTCTACTTGAAAAAATGTAAGGCCCCCCTAACAAATTTTCTTTCGGCTCCCTTGACTGTGTATTATCTTTCGAGTTGCAGCCCCTTAGCAGGAAAACGAAAACCACCACTTCTGCCAAACACGCAAGAGGGAACTATGTTAAATAATCGAGAAAAGAATCATTTTATGACGGTGTATTATCTTGCGATTTAGGAGCTTTCGAAACTAGTTTTGGGGTTGTTTCAAGGTAAGGGGTGCAGCTCGAAAATCGAAACTATACTAGTTTAAAAGCTCCTAAAGAGCTCCTAATTATGCGCCTATGCGCGATTCTCCGTTGCTGTTTTTAAGAGGGGGGGGGGGGGGCTGAGTGAACGTTCACTCAGCCCCCCCAGTTTCAAATGGAAATTCCTACTAAGGGGATCAGCTCAAAATTTTATTCTTGTGGATTTTGAAAGCTCATAAATCGCTTCTAATTCAGAGCTATCATTTTTTTTATTCTCGCGTGGTGGGGGGGCCAGCTAAACGAGGGTCATCTAATATTATTCTGATCATCAAGAACGTTTTCGCTTAATTGATGCTGCAAACAGTTTCTCAAACTGTTTATATAAATTCTTTTTTTGAATTTTCGAAACTTCGAAATGATTTTTCTATGGGTCTTATTTTCCAAAACACTGCTCAAGGAGCGAACCCAGTGGGAAAATTATGAACTCTTTTGTAAAAAGATTTACCATCATATTCCACTTGTTATTATTATGATACTAGCGGTGGTCCCAATTGGTTCCTGCACTGCGACCATTGGATCTATTGTGCTCCCAGCGGTTCGAGAATACCGGTATCTTTAACAAAATACAGAATTTTAGTAGGGTCAATCTTCGTTACTTCCACTTGTGTAATCTTTTCATTTCCAAGTAGGTGTTCTCTTGCCTCACATTGACAAATAACGTGATAGGGGTTTTTTTTTCCTCACCAGAACCCTTGCATATCTGGCTATTGGTCAGTCCCATGTTATGCAAGTGTTTTTTCAGGCAACCAGTGGCCAGTAACCATCTCTGTCGCAAGTTTTATCTTTGCGCTGTTTAACTTTAAGATGGGCGCTGCTAAATCCCCGTTTGGGGTTTCCAGAAAGATCTTGGAATGACTCTGTCCATTGCTCCCGTATACTCCAGAGCCAGTAATATTATTATTATTAAATAAGTGCATTTGCTCAAAGTGTTATACCGTACAGAAGATGTGAGTGGAATAAAGAAAAGGGACACTTATAATTAGTATCAGTTATCACTTTGCAAACAGTTTGTATGTTGGAGTTCTCTGAAACCGCTCTGAGATAAACTGAGATTCAAAGTTAACTATATTTAAAATTATTTCGATGATGTTAGAAAAAAATTGATGCAATAGTGATGACTAAAGCTCGGATGTATAGGCACTAAAAAATGTTAAAATAAGCAGGCATCTAGGCGCTTTAAAGTGTATATTTAGGCATTTATCTAGGCAGGATAGGCAGTCAAATATGCATTTTAGGCACTCTAATTTATGTTTTTTGCTTCACAGTAACCAATTAATAGCTGTTCCAGTGAATTTTCAGACAAGCTGTGTTATCTATCGGATAAAATTAATTTATACGATGAGAATAATAATAATAATAATAATAATAATAGCAGCTTTATTTACAACACAGCAGAATACATCTTATGCTTATAGTACTTAGTTACCAGGCAACCAATCCAATTCTACAGTGTTGAAAAATCTCAAGGCGGAGTTCAGTTGTTCAGGGTAACCTGAACTCTGCTCTTCCACTCAAGCCTTGACTTATTCAACCCTTTTATATACACAAAAAACAAAAAACAAAAAATAAAAAGAACAATAAGTATATTATAGGGGATAGGTATTTTTATTAGTAGAGAAAGAAGAGAACAGGAATATCACTTTGTACGGGAATTATAAAGAATTTTGATCAAGCAACAGCTTGTGGTACATTTGACGCCGAAAACGTTGCAGATTGAGTGACTTAAAGTGTAATGGTATAGCGTTGTACACTTTTGAGATGTTATAACTATAAGACCGTTCAAACAATGATGTCTTGTGAACGGGCGGTGTAATGACGTAATCTAAATACCGTAGTGATCGTTCGTGTACTTGTTTCCTAAATGAAATTTTGTTAAAGAGATATGACGGTGTTTTCGTGGTGATAATTTTATGATAATGACATGCAATTTGAAGTTTTAGCCTGTTATTCATATTAAGCCATTTTAGTGAAGTTAATTTGTGAGAAATATGCTGATATCTACTTATTCCATAAATAAATCTTACACAGGAGTTTTGCACACGCTGCATTCGTTTAATAGTATCGACGTCTAAACAAGGTCCAAAGACCGGCGAGCAATACGAAAAGTGCGAAAGCACCATAGATTCGCATAACATAGCCTTAATTTTAGTACTCAAGTACTGACGATGAGGGTAAAGCAATTTTAAATTTAAATAAGCTCTTTGAATACAATTACGAATATGTGGACGAAATCGTAGTCTTCCATCCATGACCACTCCTAAATTCTTTGCACTATCCACAATTGGAATTGAAATATTATTAATATAGAATTTCGCAAACTCTTTGAAGCTATTCACACTGGTTTGATTACCAAATAGTAATACCGCAGATTTATTAGGATTAAGAGTTAAGCAGTGGTTCATGGAAGCGGAGTAGAGAGCTTCCAAGTCTAGATTTATGCTTTCCATGGAATGCATGGCGGAGGCAGGCACAAATGAGTGGTACACCTGGGTATCATCAGCATACATATGCACTTTACATGTTTTTATGCCAATAGCTAGGCAGCAAGTGTATATAGAAAACAAAAGCGGTCCCAATACCGAACCTTGGGGGACACCAGTGCTGCAAATTCGAGAAGAAGACAACTGATTGGATAGTAGCACACATTGTTTCCTATCTTCCAGGTAACTTCTCATTAGCTTCACGGCTTTCCGACCAAACCCAAT
This sequence comes from Pyrocoelia pectoralis, assembly GCA_036250285.1. Taxonomy (NCBI): domain Eukaryota; kingdom Metazoa; phylum Arthropoda; class Insecta; order Coleoptera; family Lampyridae; genus Pyrocoelia; species Pyrocoelia pectoralis. The sequence goes on from CM070079.1 coordinate 13,714,721, forward strand.
GTGGTGTAGCATTGCCAGCATTGTACTGTGTGAGATCGTGTCAAACGCCTTAGTGTAATCGAGCAGAACAAGTACACTTAGTTCACCCTTGTCACCAGCACTGATGATATCATCAGTAACATTCAGGAGGGAAGTGGCACAGCTATAACCAGGTCTAAATCCAGATTGAGTACTAGGTAGAATATTATTGTACAAAAGATGAGCTCTGACTTGAACGCTAATGATTTTCTCGACTATTTTAGAGAGAACAGGTAAGATGCTTATCGGCCGAAGATCATTGTTGATCCCTCCACTTAGGATCCCTTGTAACCAGTACCTAAGCACTAATGCAGAATGAAACGAATCATTCCCGAATTAAAACCCGACTGAGTGTCATTGACAATGATTGTAGAAACACCCTTCATGTTTAAATATTCCAAGAAATCATTTAGGGCTGGTTGTACATCTGCAGCTTAATGTAAAGCCGATGCTTAGCTGAGCAATAAACTTGCTAAACCAGTTTTGTACAATGACTTTTCGTGGCTTAAGCTCCACTTAACTTTAAACTTGGCTTAAACTGCATTTGTACAACCGGCCCTTAATCCGCAATTCCTAGGACTGCTGTGTCAAATGACCAGAGATTAGAAAGTTATTGTTATTGTTCGCAAAAATTTTAAGCTGTTTGGGAACTGCTGTAAACTTAAATACTCAAATTTATGGAAAATACGAAAAATAAGCATTTTAGGCAGTTTACATAAGCCAAATAGGCGTATAAAATGAGGAAAGGTAAAATATAGGCACTTATTCTATAAAATGATGAAAATAAGCACAGTAGGCATTAAAAAAATTTGATTTTTGATGTAAAAACATCTCAAACGTGAAGAAACACTTTTATCTAGTACTGGCCTATAAAATTAAAAAATAGGCACTTGCCTAAGTATCCGAGCTCTAGTGATGACTGATGAGTGTATAGTTGTTCATAGCAGTGACCTTTACATCAAGGAGGTTACCATCTAAAATTCCTTAATGCAAATTAATTTTGAAAGGTTCAGCAGAGAATGGAGCTTAAAGTTTCCTAGACTTAACTTTGTTGCTTTCAAAATTCTATCAAAATCCTATCTCCAGGAAATCATCAAAAGCTTCCTTTTCCAAGGTTAAGTTCTTCGCGCGGTACTTTTTCTTAAGAGCTATACGGACCAAAGTGTTTATTTACGTGACGAATCTTTTTGATGCAGCTTTGCATATCTTATAATTTCTTGTTAAACCAACGAAGCGGGATTTTATTTTCCCTACATTTCTTAGAGTGCAAGGGAAATCAACTTGGATGGTGGTTAGAAAATAGTTCAGCCGAGAATTGAAATAATTTTCAATAAAAGGTCTAACCACAACACCAGCCTTTAAATGCTCACCATAACTTCCAATTTAATATTAGACTTATCGTCGAACATGGCCACAATCTTCAAACCTGAACGTCCCAACTCAACCACAGTGTTTGGTAGAAACTTGCTTCGTCCAAATATAGAATTCAGAAAATTGAAAGGGTTAATTATTGTAACACAGCATGCACAGCCACAAATATTTTTGATAGGTAGTTTGTGCTAAATTTGAAATAACTCCTACTTACTAATTACCAGCAGGTGTAAGAGGGTAGTATACTTTTTTAGTCAATATTGAGGTTTAATTAATATGATAGTGAAAAGGGAGCAACATTACTCGTTAAATAAGAAATAAATGCGATCACTTAAAGTTTATGTGCTTTTTTTCCCTGCATTTTCCAAGATAGATGTTTGATGCTTTGAATGTTGCAGATTCCGGACAACGCGCCATGGCTGAAGTTTGCGTTGTGGTCATTTTTAAAATTAGGGATTGTGGTCAAGTTGGGAGTTACGATTAACGAGCTTGGTGGTCAAATCACTTAAAAAATGATCTAACCAGACTGGTTATTTGGTCTCTAATGTTGATGATAAGATGATGATAGACGATTTGGTATAAAGGTGGAAGTTTATAGAAACATCAACAATTACTGCACGATATTAAATATAAACTTAGCGCCATCCCCTAATCCTATATTTTAACAATGAGTTACCTTGCACGATCGTGCGTTGATGTCTCTAAGTAGAATAATAGAACGTTACGTGTGAATATTTATATAAAATTGTGTAAAAAGAACTTGCGCTTTTAATTTTATTTAGCAATAGTTAATTTACGTACAACCGAGTTTAAATGATACACAAAACAAACCCAAGGAAAGTGAAAACCATTGTTTACTTTAAATCGTTTGTTCTCATAACCCAGCTAGTTTGATGTACTTGGTTTTCATGCATCGCCTGCACAAACAACATTACTATTATCACATTTACAACATATAATTCTATACTTTCAAGGATGTGCAATATCCTAAAATTACAAACTACACATAAACTAGATTTTGGAACATTATTGTCATTTGGAGATCAAGTGAAATTTAGATACATTAAGGTAGGGCCGAAGTGTTAATACCGAAGAAAGTCGTTGTATGATTTAATAATTAACATTATCGCGACAGTAAATTAGGGAACTGAGGAAAAATTGTCGAAATTTATTTATAAACAAATAACAGTAAAATGTTTCTAGGGCGAATATAAATTAAACGATTATTAGTTAGGCTAACTTTCCGTGTTAAATAGGAGAAAAAACATACGATACGGTACCGGAACATTATTTTTTTTTAAGAATAGTGGTCCAAATAAACAGTATTGAAATGCATTATCTATTTGCACCCACGTTATCGAATAGGACGAATGTTTCGCTTCAGTAGAAAGTTGAAGATGAGCTAGAGATTGAATATAAGTGATGCATGTACATTGGAAATTAAATTTAAACTTAATTTCTTATGTTACAATAAATGCCTAAGGCGACTCGCATTTTAAAACAGTTAATCTGAAAGTTTAGTAATTGAAATTATGGTTCCTTCATTAATCTTGTTAAATCAATATCATTATGAGGATCATTAATTAATCAGATTTTATAGATTTCCGTAAGTGTTGCGTTATCTAAATGAGATGTAAAAGTTAATAGTTTTGACAGCTTAGATTAAGCGTCAGAAGTTTTTTTTTTGGGCGTAAAATTTTGTGTATAAATTCATCATAGTACTTTAGTTCATGGTCATGACTTACACGAAGATCTAAAACGGTGAATGTATAATTACCGGTCAGGTTTTAGAGTAAGATCATCTAATTGCTCTTCTGAAATGATCTCGGCACCATAACGAATTTCATATCGAAAAATGAAGGAAATGCCCCATAAAAAAGCAACAACTCACGTTGTACCCACCTTCAAGACTATAATGAGACGATTAAAACCTGCCAAGGTGCAGATCGCGGTTTTGATCAAAGGAATAGGTGTTGAATTGAGGCTTCACGATGTGGAGGAAGAATCGTTTAGTGACTTGCATGTCTAACCCATCAATCATAAGTATCTGATACTTTGATCTAGATCTCTTTATACTTGGGCCGCACGTCTCTGTATTAAAAATTTTGTTGTAGGCAAAAAGTGTTTCGCAATAATTCGCGTCGTTTCTTCCTCGCTAATCAAGTTATTTACAATTACGTCAATAGTGACAAAAGTTATTAACTGAGGGAATAACTTCCGCAATAATTAATTCTTCGCTATACACATAACCAATTCTTACTGAATAGGCCACGAGCTTCCTGTAAGGTAATCAAAGCATATTTTAACGACGATTCATTATAGAAGATGTGCCCGTAAATATCTTAGACTACTTTCTTAATAACACAACTGTGTTTTTACTGAGTTAATTACGATAGTGGCATATGTTTGTGGTATTACGTACATAAAATCTTTTTTTTTTCGACATTAATTATGGGTATTATCACCGGTTTGCGTTGTTTGTAATAAAGCGGCATTTAGCAAAAATTAAAATGGAGCTAATGTTGTTACGTGTAAAATATGGGCACGCGATGATACCCATTGGAGGTATAATTACTCGGGTAATTAAAAATATTTTACTATACACCAAGACCACTTTCAGATTTTTTCACCATTTTTAGTAAAGGGAATGTTTTTCTAAATCTTGTACCAACCGGAATAATTATTCTCTAGACACGCATTTTATCTTTCTGATCATCTTTTACGTTCATTTAATTACCTAATGAGTTCACTTGAATTCGTGTTAAGATCATGATACTCAACTTGATATATCTACGTCTTTCATTAGTTTTAACACTCACCAAATGTAACATAATTCGTGTCTAATGAAATTAGTTTCTACCTACTACGGTCGCTCTCGCCCTTTTTTCTGTTTGGTTTATAACACAGTCTAACTGTTTTATAAATTTAATGTTTCGAACATTCTTTGTGTGCGTTATCTTTCTTCACTAAACGTGCTTGACCATTTCGTAAGCCGTTGCCGATTACAGACTTCATCTCACAATTATAGGTCAAAAAACACATAACTTCTGCTTATAAATTGTTATTTATTCATAATAATTATTATTATCGTTGCAGTAACCACCTACGATGTCTGTAGGTGAGATTCAGATTCGTTAATTTATGCTACTTGTCGTGACATTCGCTTTTATGACTAATGTTGGTATTTCGAACTACTTACATACGATAAAAGTTTAATAAACCTTCCCAATATTATGCTTTAAATTCTGATTAAACATGCAGGAGAACGAGACTACTAATTTATCAAACAGCTTAGAACTTTTTATTGTTTAATTAAAAGAAACTAATTACAGAAATCTTTTAAGATTATTACAATCTGATCTTTTATGTAGATTAATGAGCAATTTTGTTCTAACCTAAGTTACTACGTTTGACTGGTTTTTAAAGACTCACTACCTTGTGTTCTGGTATCTGGTCACTTAGCTACGCTAGAATTAATATGTAGCACTTCCCGCACAATACTCGGCTTTGCAGTACCTATCATTGTTTTACTAACTCAAAAGGCTTCGTTCTCTTGAGTTTTCTTACTAGGTTTGTGCTGCAAGGATCTGGACAATCTCAACATTCACATGGTTGAGTAACCTTTGTTTGTGGCTATTGGTAAATTTGGTGATGGTTGTTACGACAAGAATTGGGCCGCAACGAAATTAAATGGAGCAATGGCCGCAGTAGTTCAGTGCTAGTAGACACGTGGTCGTAGGTTAGCGAAAATGAGCGAAAAAGTAAGAAATTGTGGTAGTAAAATAGGGAGAATAAGTGAAGAAAAGGGCGCCACGTAATTCTTGTAGAAAATAAGGCTGCTAATCAGAATTACGAAGATATTAACAGTTAGAATAGTAACGAAGTCAAATCTGAAAGAGAACGGGGTGATTTCAGCAATAAATAGAAATAGATAAATTTAAGGTTATTATAATGAATAAAATAAAATATTACAAAATAAAATCAGGTTTCATAAGTACAAGAATGATAATTATATGAGTTTACTTTAATTAAGTAAGTAATCAATTTTGTAGTACAAACTATGTGGGTCTAAACTACCTTTAAGTTAAGCAAAATTTGTGAGTAAAATGACGTTAAATTGACAAGCAAATTGAGATATAGGGATACGACTTTAAAAATACAAAATACAGTAATCGGTGTTAAATAGGAAATCCTACCTTTCTTTTGGTTAAAGTTGAGTCGGATGTTGGAACTCCTGTGCACAGTTTTCCAAGTCCTTAAATAAAATAAAAACAACAAGGGTCGCTGGGCATTACAGCGAGCCGAAATGAGTAATTACACGAGTACTGTGATTCAAAAAATCGGATACCAAATATAGGTTAAGTTCAAATTTAAATGGTTACGTTAAGTCAAAAGAAGTTAAAGGTAATTTGATAACAAATTAATATTTTAGCAAATAGCAAATTAAATTAGCAAATAAACTATATTACTTTAGAAAATTCAAAGGAAATCATACGGTAAAATTACTTTACAGCACTAGCAAATGTAGCAAATTTTAGATAGCAAAATGGTTAATGTTTAAACAGAATCTTTTAAATAGACTGGTAGAAAAATAACTTGAGTAGGTAAAATTATAGTATAAAAGTTCGAAATAGGTAATAAAGGGGAAAAACTAAAATTGGTTTTCCACGTAGCGACGGTAGATATAGTAAAGATGGAATTCACTGAATCTTCGGAGCGGCGATCGGGGGTTGAAGAAATGGTTGGCTTCCCACGAAGCGTCGTCGAAGTCGGAATTTCACAGAAAGCAGGAAAATGGTAGAAGATTATAGGTAGCTTTTGCGGGTGTAAAACCGCTATAAAAAAGGGAAAGCGAAATTAGGTAACTACATTAAGCAAGAAAAAATCAGTACCAACCTGGTAAATAATTAATTCCAGCGTTTTAAGAAGAAGAACTCACGTACACTTTTCTTTTACTGTACAAATATATACGTAAAAATACGGTTTTAGCGATTTCTTAAAGCATCAGTAAGAACTTTCACTAAATTGGTGATCGAAGAGCACAAAATCCGAAAAATAACTCGAGTTTTAGTAAATGCAAATCTGATCGTACAGAAAATTGAGCGAAGTGATTGGAAAGGAAGCGAGTAGTTAACTGAAGAAAATGAATAGAGGAAAGGGCTCTGCGACCCTAAAAGGAAATGAGTCAGCGGGTTCTACGTCGCAAAATAGCATAAAGAACAAAGGAATGAACACATCTGTCAAGCAGCAAGAACTGTGCATAACAAGTTAGTCATCACGAACAAAGAAAATTCCAAAGGTTCAGGTTACATAGGGCTAAGACGATTCGTCATAAGGACAGATGCTTATAATACAATGTAACCAATTTTAAGAATATTAGTCATGAAAGTAAAAGAAATTAGAATATTACAAATCTAAAATAGGAAATTATCGCAGGGCGTTACATGGTTTGGTCAACAGTATCCATTTGAAGGTCCCGACGGATGTCTCTGTTTCGGCAGTATCAAGGTGCATCAATGATGTTCCATAGTGCTTTGTTCTGAAAACGCTGAGTCACTTGGATATTACTTTTACCGCCACAACCCTAGAGTAGTTGCACGTACAAGTCCAAACAGGTTTCAATACTTGCTTATATAGAACCAGTTTGTTATATGTAGTCAACTTGGAATTTTTTCCAAGGAGCCAATACATTTCTTTCAATTTGATGTTAAGCTCTTCACGTTCCTTTTTGACATGAACTTTCCAGTGAAGTTTAGCGTCTAGAGTCATTCCCATATTTAGCTGAGTCTATATAAGGCATCTGGGTGTCGTTGATTCTGATAGAATCCTGATGCGCCGTGTTTAGAACAAAGTGAAATTAATTCCACACCCTGTAGATCTTTGGGTTTTTAAAGCTTGGAACAGTTGGAAATTAAAGCTTCGTCACTCAGTCTTTGGTGCCACCAAAACCATACATATTTAAGTAAAAGTATCCAATTCGTGAAAAAAGGCAAAACGATCGTTTAAAATGTTACTTACTTAGATATCCTTGTGCAAAAACGAGTTTCCAGAAAAACAGCGATACCCATATGGACTGTGAGTCTGGAGAACTCTTATAGCAGAAAATGGTACATTTGAATACCTACAAAAAAGGTCACTAATTCATTCGCGCATGCCATTGACTTCACATGATTTTTGGATACATTACAAAATAATCCGTTACAAGTGCTTTGCGAGAAATTTCATTGTGAACTTTGTTTAATTCGCACGTAACTAAACGTTCTAGAAATTTGCGACGATCCAATAAAATATTTTGTAAGGAGGTCCGTATCGATCCAATAAATGGTAGGTAAAAGATGCGAAAGTTGCGAAATACTCATTGTATATGGCGTTAATTTCTTAATGCCATGTTTCAAAGAGCTCAGAGAATTTCTATAAAAGATGTCCAAATTCAAATTCCCTAATTTTCCATTTCCCTTTCCTTTAGAAAATCCGCATAAGTGAAATCAAGTGAAACACTAATCGCCTTGTTGTTTGTGGTTTGAGGTTTCTTTAATTTTTTTCTTCTTTTCTTTAACTTTTTCTGTTTGACCCTTTTCTTCAATTTCAAACCAAACTAACGATGTTAATTTGAATGACAGCACCGAACATCTTTGTTTTTCATTCAACAATATGTTTGTTTCCTCCATTTTATTGTGTTGAATGGAATTTCAATTCAGTGCATCCTTTTTTACATTTTCATGTGTTTGAAGTGTATTTTTTTAAGTACTTCGATTTTCGATTAGATCATTCATGTTAATACTTGTTTTACTCTTTAGAGAAATTTTCTTTAGATATATAGGTCTTCAATCTTCCCCAAACCTTTTTTCTGAGCTACATATTTTTCCATCTTGCCCATCAATTTATAAAACTGTTTCAAAACATTTTCGCCTGCTTCAGTCTGATGAATTCAAGTTACTAACATATCATCCTGTACTGATTTTTACGAATTCCATTATTTGTGTTGAACTAACTTAACTGATGCAAATAATGAGATTTTTAAACTTTCAAGACAAATCATAATTACTTAAAATTGACCTTTTCGATAGCTTTATTTTTGAAAGGATGTGCGTTAACAGTTTCCTTTTTTGGTATAATCTTGTTATATCAGTGCAGTATAGTCCTTGTATTTAAAGCTCTCAAAGTTTTTGGTTTAAAACATTTTGACTGTGTCTTTTTATGAACGTTTCTCAGATACAGGACATTCAAGATTCTCCTTCTGCTTCCCTCAATTAGGACCGTGTCCTGTATGTCAGTCGGGACTCATTATTGGGCGGATGATGAAAACCTCTCTGGTTCCATCTTTTCGGTGATCCCATTTCTGGACTGTTTTGCTATTCCTTAGTCCCTCTTCCCATTCATTCCAGGCATTCACTCTCCCTTTTGTCTAAGTCTTGTATTTTGCAACCATGAGCTTATTGTATATTTGAACCTTTCCTCATGTATTTATTCTGCCATATAACGTTATTCAATCTTTCTGACACCCGTGATGCTTTAACGAATTGCTCTCCGCTTTCAAACAGTATATATCGAAACTTACTGTTTGAGACCTGAAACCAAATCTTGTTAATGTACAAAAATATTACCAATTGCGAATGTCTTCTAATTTCATTTTACCTTATTTTTCGTCCAATATTTTTTTCCACTATCAATAGCTTTCTTCATTTTTGTTTTTCGTTACTCACTCTTCGTTGTCAGTCTCTTTCTCTACCGGTTACTTGTTTCTTCCTGACCTACTGACTGTCATCGCTACCTCAAAAAGGGCCACATGGATGAACTTATAGGGAAAAGAAATGTTATTGATAGTAGTATTTGCATACAGCATCCTTACCAGTAAGGTCTAATACATGAGACACTTTTTACCTTCGTTCTGTGAAAATTTGCACAAGATCAATTCACAAGATAATTAAATTATTTGTTCTAATGTATCGATTTACGTTTTTTTATTACAATGTATTAACTTATATCTTTTCTCTTTGCCGAGAGGAATTTGTTTTTGTGTTGCTCTAATGAAACTAGTAAGTACTTTACAAGAATCTTAGAAGAAAAATCTTCTTCTCTTATCACGTAAAACTAGTAAATCTGTGCACTAATTGCGCTAATCGTTCAAAAAAAACTCAATCAACGGTCTAATCCAACTTGAAAACTTTGAGCTGGCTGTGCAGCAAGTTCTATGTTCTGCAGGAGTTGCCAAATAGTTTAAAGTGCTAAAGCCGACTAATTTGCTCTAATCCTATGATTTGATACATGTAAGAATTAATGGAAAACTCCAATATTATACCAAATCCTGTTTAATCAATGTTCCAGAATGATTTTCGGTCTTGGTAAGGTGAGCGCTTTCCACTGACTTCAGGAATAGCTTTAATTCACTTTTCCTTAATTTCTCAAATGACAGCACATGTAACACTGATTTGCTCCTATTATTATTGTTGCTGGGGGTGGTCCCAATAGGTTCCCGCACTGCGACATTTTGGTCTATTGTGCTCCCCGCTGTTGTCTACCCTTAAAAAGTACCTGTATCTTCCACAAAGTCCAGGATTTTAGTAGGGTGAATCTTCGTTACTTCCTCTTGTGTAATCTTTTCATTTCCAAGTAGGTGTTCCCTTGCCTTTATGAATGCCTCACATTGGCAAATGACGTGATCGGGAGTTTCATCTGCCTCACCACAACCCTTACGTGGCGGGCTATCGGTCAGTCCCATGTTATGCAGGTGTTTGTTCAGGCGACAGTGGCCCGTGACCATTTCTATCGCAAGTTTTATCTTCGTCCTGCTTAACTTTAAGATGGACGTAGGTCCCCGTTTGCGGTTTCCAGGAAGATCTTGCAATGACTCTGTCCTGGGATTTTTGAGCAATGTCTGCAATGCTCTTTCGTGAGTATTGCCTGAATCTCCTTTTTGGCTATGTGGGTTCGGGCCCTATAAATGGCTTTGCGCTTGCAATTCCCGCAAGCTCGTCAGCAACCTGGTTACCTCCGATTCCCACGTGCCCAGGTGCCCACACTAATGTGACTGAGTTGCACTTACCTAGTGGGTTTAGCATTTGTGTGCATTCAAGGACTATCCCTGAATTTACCACATATGAGTCTATTGCTGCAATCGCTGCTTTGCTGTCCACTATAAAGATTTTGTTTTTGATAAGGTTCTCTTTTAATAGCTGATCAGCCGCTGTCAGGATTGCATACACCTCGGCTTTCTTCTATGCCTTGGTCTAGCGTTATGCCCAAGTATTTGCCTTCTCCCACTACCTGATTTGCTCTTAAGTAGGCTGACTTCTAGTGATAATGACCACATTAATTGCATCCTTCATAAACCTCAGTTGTACGACTAAACGGAATATAAGTGTTTTTAGTACTACTATTATTGTCATTATGTTCTCTGGTACCTAAGTTAAAAACAAATGGAGCGTCAGACAAAATTAACTTCGTGTGCTTTTTATTTTTAGTAGACAAAGCAAAATTTTTATTGTGAATCAAGAAATCATGAATTTCAACACGGATAATCTCTGGGACCTTCTCTCTACATTTTAATCCAAGCATTCGATGGTAAAAAAATGAATATGCCTGTTGATCGTCATACCTTTGTCTTACTATAGATTGTAACCATGATATATCTGCAGAATCGTTTAACAGACATTCAGACAGATCATTATTGTCCATAAATGGCACATCAGCATTATGATATTATATGTTCAAAAGTGTCCTGCTGTGCATTAGTGGATTTTGTATTGAACGGAAGTGTAGAAACTGGGCTCTTCCAGTAACTATTGTTTATCAATTTATCCTTTAGTAGGTAATATTGAATTTTTGTTCGCGGGTTAAAAGAATGTTGACCCGTTCGCAGAATTTGTAAAACTTTACAATTTGCATTAATTGAAACAAGGGTAAAGATTTTTTTCAATGTATATTTGAAAATCGAAAAATACTAAAGCTTTATCTATCGATTGACACGTGTGATCAAATACAGAGGCGGAGAAGCTATTTTTCAGGTAAACGTGAAATCATTTATTCGATTCCAACTGGAAAATACATACGTTCAACCTCTCCAATATTAACAAGCACATGCACTGCATAGGCTTGGTAGAATCACCATCCTGTAGACTGTAGATCAGGGGTTCCCAAACTGTGGTACGCATACCACCGGTGGTACGCGAGGACGTTTCAGGTGGTACGCGAACGTGTTAATCAAATTAGCGTTTCTTTACCAATGTTGTTTTGTAAATTTAATAAACATGTGAGTCAGGATTTTTAAACTTTTTCCAAATTATGACTTATTTTTAAACTAACTTACTGTGTAAAATGTAAATACTTATACTTTAATACCACATTAATATCAGGTAGTAAGTGGTACGCCCAGTTATTTGAAAAGTGGAAGTGGTACGCAGTGACATAAAGTTTGGGAACCCCTGCTGTAGAGGATGCTACACAGACGATGAAGCGGCGCACCAAATACTTTGTGAGTGTTCGGGGAATACTGACCGGACATGGCTACGATTAGAGCCGCGCCCCCTTCCAGCATCCTCAGATTCATCTCACGTGTGGAATTGCATGAGTGACGTTGCGGGGTCGGACGACTCTAATCAAGGAGGTAGCACAAAAGGCGCGAATAGGTGGCCTATGCGCACTAGACTTCTGACTACCCTCCCATCGAAATCCAGAATCGCTTATATCTGGACGCTTCCTTAAGAAAAGGCATCAGGGAGCAAAGAGACCTTATTAAATAATTGATTTTAAAATCCATGTTCACTGAATCCTGGAAATAAAAGCCAAAAAATTATGCTTTATGGTAAAAGACATGAAATTGCATTGCATCAAATGTAGATACATTTTTCCTGACATGTCGGTATCACTGTGGAAAGGAAGCACTACTGAAAAACAGGAAGTATTACTTTTAAACATAAATACCATAATGTTTCCCTTAAAAAAGGTGTCATTCTTTCATTTTGGGTAAGAAGTACTTTGAAATAAGGTGCTGAACAGATTTTTTCAATTTATAATTGCATCAATATGAAGATAATTGATTTGGTTTAGTTTGGCGAACGCAACTCAGTTACTATAATCAAATTAGTTATATTTGCAGGTTGTAATCAATTATAGCTTCAAAATAGAATTAGACTTTAACGCTCGATCAGACAACAAACGGAACGCAATTTGTCAAAATCTACATTGTAGAGGCGAATACAACTGTTTAAATTTTCGGACAAAGAAAAAGAATATGTGTATAAAACAATCAATAAAACTGTAGAATATATTTTAGTAGGTGCCAAGATTGTATAGGAAAATAAATCACGAGAGGAACGCGCGAGGGAGTGAATAACAGCACCGTTTTTTTTAATTCGAAGAAACGGAACATTAAGTAAGTTTAGCGTGAAAATATTTACAAATACTCGGATTTATGCAAAACTGTGGTTTACTTTTGTACAACTACGGTTCCGCTAGGAAAAATTAGAACTTTTGATTTCGAAGTTGTATGACCATGTCAGGATTTACACAACAAGGACTTTCTGTTATATCTATCACGGTCAAACTGATTTTACATCCTTTTAAAAACAATATCAATTTTTCAAGATTTACATTATTACCGTTGAATGTTATCATTCAACGTTATTACCAAATCAAGGATTTTTCACTCTTGCGTATCAGCTTTGTATACATACCTACCTACCTTTACCAATACGATCGACTAATAAAAATTTAAATTCGATTTTAAACTATCTGTAAACTAGCGTTAATTGATTTAATGGAGTGGCTTTTCAAGTTACCGATTTATCGATCTATTATACTGCTTATCAATGACATGTTTATGCTAAAAAATTAGCATTTATTTGATTTCCGTGTTACCAATCAGTGTAAAATTGGTGTTTAGGAGATACATTTTGGGTGGTCGATACATAAAATTTACAAAAAGGGAAATACCTATTAAACGTAGTTAAATGATAATAATAATAAAAAGATGTTTTATTTTATTTTTATTACCCTACACGACTATATTATCAATAAAATATTTGTTTTAAATTACGAGAGGAAAAAAAAAACTAAATCCTGTTAGTTTAACGACACGTGTTTTGATACCTTTACTAAGTTTTAATGTTAATTATCGAGTATCGAGTTATAAAAATGAATTGCAAGATCGCTCATTTTACAATGACTATCAAAAATGTGTGTAAATAATGATTGTTAGTTAAGAGTGAAAGTAAAATATTCATTAATTGCCCAGAAAACAAGGGTTATTTGTTTATAATATTGACATATCCAAATGGAAGAAATTTAACCTCGACACCTGAGGCAATTATATAACTGCATATAAGAATTGCATAAAATACCAATGTAATAAGGTATGAAGCAACAACTTTGTTTAGTAAGTATATTAGTTAGAGGCAGGGACGCTCCATCAATAAATAACGACCTCACAAATTACCCGTTTTAATTGAAATTTTGGCAGTGATTGTAGTCATTATTAGCAATTTAATTTTTAAATTTCTTATTTGTGAAGATAATGTTAATTGATTTTTTAAATAATTAATTTTCGGTATAGGTACGTTACCGGCATACTATGATTAAGATAATTACAATTGAAAGCTTTTAACTATTATAACCTTTTTTTGGGTCTAAACCCACGTGCTTTTCTGGTAATTAGATATGCAAATAAAGATTAACTCGACAAGCCTTACAAGTCATCTTCTTTTCCCACAATTACCTATCGTTGGATCCTTCCTATTCTCGACCTTCGTTTCATCTCGACGGCCTTACTGTTACTAATTGTATCTATCTTTTTCCTCACTCTGTACTTTTACATATTTAGTTCAATTACATTCTGAAAGAAACTTCCTCCGTTATATGATAATGTGTTTACTGTCGTTATTTGCTTGCCATTAACTGAATAGTCTTAATCTTTTAATAAGGGGAAAAATTGAGTTGAATTACTTGTTATTATTAGGTATAGAACATTTGTCCATTGAGTTCTCTATAATTGTTTCTGCACACAATACTTTTCTCTCTTATTTATCTTTTGAAAATTTCCTTTTTATTTTATATCAACAATAACGGACCGATTTTCATCAAAGTGGAGAATTTTGAATAAATTTTCCTAAAAAAATGAAAATCACTTGACTTAATTTAGCAGTTCTCTAACTGTCAAAACCCTTACAAGGAAACCTTTTAAGTTTATTTAATCCTCACAAAGGAAACGGTATTCAGTAAATAAAGTAAAAATAAATTACAGCAACTGATGTACAAAATTTGAACTAAGCTTAATTTAGTAGTCATTTTGCGTTTAGTCTCTTGATCATCTCAAGACACATCGTACTGCTGCAATGATTCTTACAATACGTTTTAATCTGGCAGTAGATTTTTAATGGGCATGTTATGGCTACCCATATTGATGTTGCCTGAAAGTGACAACCAATCAGCGAGATTGGCGAAAAAATGCCGGAACGTAACCAAACCTATCACTCTGAAGATGCAAACTGTAATGTCTTGTTTTTCTTAAATTACATATCACTTTACAAGGCGTAACGTAACGTTCCCCACATTAGTCTAAAATTTATTGCGGAATCCATCTTCACGGATGGATCTAAAGCAATGGAAGGAACAGGCACCGGAATTTACTCAAAAGAACTGAACTTCCATATCAGCCAACCACTAAGCAAAATTCTTTCAAGCAGAACTAGTAGGAATAACGCTTAGTGCAAGAAAAATTCTTACGCACATCATAAAGAATAAAATTATCAGAATTTCCAGTGACAGCAGAGCCGCTCTGCAGGTACTAGGTCATCACAAAATTATTTCTAGACGAATGTCACCAAGTACTAGAACAAGTGACAAACAGCAATACCTTCGATCTTGTATGGGTTAAAGGGCTGCTGAAACAAAAGGCAATGAGAAAGCTGATATGTTAGCCGTACTAACCTTAAATCAACCGTTTTATGGTCTAGAGCTGGCTCTTCTACTTACAGTATCAACTGTAAACACCTTAATAACTCAAGACACAAAGCACAAGACTTAGATGGGACTTGATGTTACATTGTCGTCATGCGAGAGAGCTCTTCAGTGGATCATCTCGCAGCTGGGCTCATTTCTACGCAGTTCTATCAAGGAAGAACCTGGGTACTGTAAATTAAACAAGCACATGCACCGCACGGGCTTGGTCGAATCACCATCCTGTACAGGATGCCACACAGACGACGAGACGGCGCACCACATACTTTATGAATGTCCCGTACTTGTTAAATTGAGGCGATCCATTTTGAGGGAATCCTAGCCGGACAAGGCAGCATCCTCAAGTTTATCTCACATGTGGAATAGCATCCATAACATTGAGGGGTCGGGCGACTCTAATCAGGGAGGTAGCACAAAGGACCCGAATAGGTGTCCTATGTGCGCGTGGACTTCTGACTACCCCAATCCTGACTCCCATCGTAATCAAGAATCCAGAATAGTCTAAAATGAAAAATGATGAATCTTACTATATTTAGCACTGAATAACATCAACTGCATTTCGGAAGTGTGTGTAACACATCATAATGCGATGTTATTGATATTTGTTTATATGTATGTACATGTACATACATGTATAAGCGACTTCAAAGTGGGAATGCTACTGGCACGAGATATTTGGAAAGTTGAAGGGCATTCGAAAAGAAAATTAATTCAAATGAAAATTTGGACCGTCAAAGCAATAAAGAATACATTTTCCTTTGAATCAGAATCATAAAAAGGATACGAGTAAGAAGTCAAAGGAAAGGAAAATGCCAAAAGTAGAAAATGAGAAACCGAGGGGAATCAAAAAAAAATATTACAAAAAAGCGTACGACGACAACGGGCAATAAATATAAGTGGTGACTGTAAAGCAAAAGTTACTTGAGATACCCAAATATAAAGACATATACGAGAATGGGCGACTACTGTATGCAATGCGAAACTGAAATTCGGCACCAGAAAACATTGAAAGCTCCCTGTACAACATACGATGTAAAAAGTATCAGTATTCTTCTGTAGGGGTACCACCCCATCAATACTGATTAACGTATATCGCTAGTTTGCTCTATATGTATAGTATATCTCATGGGGAAACTCTATTAAAAGTGGGAAACTCCAGAAATGTTCTCCTGTTCATACGAGAGGCACTCCACTGCAAAAGTGTATTTGGGTTGAAGTAATGGGTCCATGAAAACTGTCATAGTGTAAACGGTGGCTATACTACCGATTAACGAGTCAAGAAATTCTTTCTCGCGATGTTTTATTGTATAATTTGAAATCGATCAATTGTGCTTTAATTTCAATATCTTAAAAGGACTGTAGTGATGTGGGGAGGGGGGGGGGGCAAAAAGTCACTCGCTTTAGTAACTTTTCTTAGGTTGGTAGTATTGCTCACTAGATTTTCAAGGCCACGGCCCTGGTTTGCATCTTGGCTACGGTCAAATGTCTGGTTTACAACTTTGCTACATCAAGGCCGAATGGCTGGTTTGCAACTTGGCTGAATAGGGGCCTGATCCCCTTGATCAGGGGTCTGATCCCATGAACAGATAAAACAGATGAGATGCACCGGTAATCGATAAAACAGATCTGTTCAAATGTTGAGCCGATCAGGCCCCTGCTCAAGCGAATCAGACCTCTGTTCAAGCGGATCAGACTCCTGTTCAGCCAAGTTGCA
Organism: Pyrocoelia pectoralis; assembly: GCA_036250285.1. Taxonomy (NCBI): domain Eukaryota; kingdom Metazoa; phylum Arthropoda; class Insecta; order Coleoptera; family Lampyridae; genus Pyrocoelia; species Pyrocoelia pectoralis. Next base: position 13,731,777 of record CM070079.1, read on the forward strand.
AACCAGACATTTGGCCTTGATATGGGTAAGTTACAAACCAAGGGCGTGGCCTTGAAATCTAGCAACCAGTACTACCAACCTAAGACAAGTTACTAAATCTAGTGACTTTGGTCCAAATTACTACACTACTAAGGACCAATATAAAATCAGGAATATGCACAAAGGTTATTTATTGGAAAATCCTTACATTTTCACAAATAGTATTATTATTACTTTAATGATTAGAACCAATATAAACATTTTCATTTGTGCTCAACTACACGATCAAGTCGTTATTCTGTGATATGCAAAATGTGGTGTTCTATCGTCCACGCGGTACCTTGGAAACAACTTCAAATGAAGGTATAGTAAACGAAAAAATTACGTGAAAGTAAGGTAGTTAATGTTAATCCTTATTATTCTTATAAACAAAGGAACTCAAAAATGTACTTTCCATCAAATAGATTACTAAATTACACAATGGTTACTAATGAGACTAGAATCGCGAATTTTCCATTTCCAACTGCATGCAAAAAGAATTTCAACGGATAGACAGACTAAACCTAAAGTTGTTCGGCGTCTGACGTCACGATGCTCGCTAATAAATGTGCGAGTGGGGGGCCGAACCACAATTTTGACGGGATCGTCGAGTCGTTCCCTTCGTTTTTTTTATATTGTGTCTTTATCTTCGATATTGTGTCATTGTTTATCGTTTGCGCATCTCACTGCCAGGTTTGATCACATTCCACCTTGTTGAGATTATAAAACCGTCGACGTCGTTCCGACACACACTTAATACTGCCTGGCGGATTCCATGATGGAATAGGATTACTCCATTTTAAAGTTGCAACCGTTATGCATTCAAAAATACGCTCAACACTTAACTCACCACTCGATTGTATACCTACTGTGGTAATAACTAAAATATAGTTTCTTTACATGTCGTAAATGATTAACGGTCTTCTTGGTTATCTTTGGTATGTACAGAATTAGATATCTTTGGTGCCATAGTTTTACATGCTGAAACTTGACATTAAATGTGATAGTTATACTTTCCTTAATACCTTTTCGATTGAATAATATCGCTTTTATACATTCTCTTAATCTTTTATCTCCTCATTAAGTTTTATAATTACAAATTTATAATGTACCAGTTAGATCTATATACGAGAATAATTTTCACGTTTTTCATCTTACTTAACCGATTATTTAATTTAATTTAAATTTAATTAAAATTAGTTTCAAATTCAACTTTTACACTGTAGTCTAGTTAATAAATAATACTAATGTAATAGTAAGCGACGGTTTACTTAGATCGATAAAAGAAGGAATGAATTTTGGCAAAATTTCAAAATATTTTTAACCAAATCGATTAATAAAACATTCATATACGAGTATCGTAGAGTTTCAATACATTAATCATTATTTGGCACCTTGTATTTGGTTCCGTTTGTGATTTGAGCCAATTAGCGATAAGAGGGAAGATGCTGCAAATTTTTAACGCAAAGATCCGGGTCACGACCTGATGGCAACCTCAATAATCCATAAGGTTCATCATTTGAAATACGTATATATCACTGACCTAATAACCGATACTAGATTCTAAGTCATCGAACTTTTCGAATTTGCAAAAATGTGCCGTAGAAAACTTGTTTAATAATTCGTTGTCACCATCGGCGTTTTTAGTGCAATTTTGGTTATAATTTTGTTAATTTGTGTATTTTTCGTTTTGCAGATGAATCAAACTTGTAAAGTTTGTGGTGAACCGGCAGCGGGTTTTCATTTTGGTGCATTTACTTGCGAAGGCTGTAAGGTAAGCATTCATCCACAATGAAATATCAACAATAACAAGTTTAGGATAATTCAAGGTTAGATACCGACACGATTGTACTAAATCTAAATGATCGAGAGCATCGTTAAACTTTCATTTTTGATCACGTACAGTGACATAACTTCTTCAACAGAGAGAAGTCGCCTGAATGTAAAGTTTGCTGTAACGAGCCTTTTAACGCCTACCTCACGCTTCACGCAAATATGTCAGTAACTCGGTTAATGTTTAAATTATAGTAGTACCTACATCAACTTGTTTGTGGCTTTTATTTCTTAATATTCAATAATTTATAAAACATTACGGACGCACCTATTGCAAAATTATAAATCATTGTTAATTTGCGGTATAACTGTACTTATATACATCTTTAAGATTATGAAAGTTGCACTAGAAAATATTATTTTAGTACGTTATAAATTATTCAATAATTAGACAAGCTTAATTTGTTGCCTGTTACATTCCCTTCACTGTATCAGTCGTTATTATAACGAACTATGAAAATTACATCTTCTGCTTTGTCAATTATTCTTCTTACACTAAATTTACTTGCAATGATAATCGCTCGTTCTCCAAATTTTTTCCTTCCAAAAAGGATACTTTTTGGAGCAGGTAGAGTGAACGAAAATTTTACTCGGTTTAACAACTAAGGGGTTGACAAATTTCAACAGTCAATTTGTTAGGAAATTGCAAGTAATACCGTTAATAGGCAGAGGAATAAACTAAAAACCTTACTTAATTGTTACCAAACAATTAACTTAAATTCAATAATATAAGTAGTAAAACAAATCATTACTTGATATTTTAACACTCCCACACTTCGCTTACCTACTGTAGTAAGAAGAACACGATTCTTATTATTTCCATATTAATTCTTCAGGAACGGCTTGATCATGGAATCCGCTAATTGACGATTTGATTTAGAATTGAAAGCAACAAGTAACCTTTTCTTGTGTCTTGCAAAATCGTTCATCCTTTCAGATCTCTGTAATTGTAACATTTGCTGATGTCGAACAACCTAAATACTCCATTTTTTGCTTTTGCTCAATAATTACTATGTATCTCGGAACCTAACAAGATCTGCAGCAGCAGGTTACTAACGAAGCGACGTACTGTAGACTCTATACAGTTGATAATCTCTTCAATCTATGCAGGATTACTCCTCCTTGTTTTAGATCCTGAACTAACTTCTGGGTATCGAACTTGTTAAATTGTTATAACAAAGGGTTTGGAAAAACCTGTGCAAGTCCTCTTATAATGGCATCCCCCAAACATGAATTTGAAACCAATAGATCGTCCAGTCTGATAAGCTCTCAGTGTAGTACCAAAATTAGGTTAGGATAATTTGGTACTATAACCTATTTGAAACGTGAAAAATTACATCCCCAGTCGATGCTGTTCATGTAATGCTAATCATGTAACGTAAAGGGAAAATAGAGGCCGTATGAAAAATGTGTCTAGTATATCCTAGAGATAAGAGTGGACGACGGACAAATAACCTGTAAATAGCGTTCAGTTCTGTTACACTACCACTAGTGCGTAGTTTATCGTTAAACCTGTTAGTTGAATTACTGTTACAGCAAGACTGATGGACAAGGAAGACGTTCATTAGGGCGGAAGATAGGAAAGTACCAAAACGAAGGACTCGTATGGTATTTAACATAAAACACGGGATGTCAGATCTGTTGCTTCAATTGAATGGGAGGGCGCTTGCTCGTTTTAAAAAGGTAACGAATCAATAACGTCAATAGATGTGAATCAACTTAATCAGTATTTTCAAGACTCGGTGAATAAACTCATTGTAAATCCGTCAACGGATATGCTAAATTATTACAATAATAACTCTTTTAGTAATAATACCACTTTCCACCTTACTTTAGTTACTCCTCAAGAAATAGACAAAATATTGAGCTCCATCAATTCTAATTTATCCATAACAATGATCAATCTATGCAGAGGTTATATTATTTTACCTATTACTAATATAATAAATAAATGTTTGTTGCGTGGAGCATTTCCTGACTGTTGGAAGGTTTGCTTGATCAGGCCCCTTCCAAAAGTCAGTGTTGTTACTAGCTTTTCACAGATACGACCTATATCCATTCTACCAACATTATCCAAAGTGTTGGAAAAAGTTATTCACCGACAAATTACGGAGTTTATAAATACCAATGAAATTATTCCCCTTAACCAATTTGGATTTAGATCAGGACATAGCACGGTGAGTGCCTTGTTTAAGGTTACTAACGACATATTTACTGCGTGGGATGAGAACAAAGCTACCCTCCTTGTACTACTTGATTACTCTCGTGCCTTTGACACTATCAATCATGCCTTACTATTATCCAAACTAAAATATTACGGCTTTCGGGAGTCTTCCCTACAACTAATTGCTTCTTTTCTCTGTAACAGATACCAACATGTACGATTTAATAATGAAATATCTGCCCCAATCGAAGTCAACAATGGTGTCCCCCAGGGGTCCATTCTTGGTCCCCTGCTATTTATAATATATACAGCCAACGTTAACAATGTTTTAAAAAGCTGCTCAGGGGCATTCTATGCTGATGACTCACAGCTTTATTATAGTTTCACTAAAAATGACTGTCTGCTTGCTAACTCCATGATTAACAATGATGTTAACAGCATTGTTAAAGTGGCCACTGAGCATTGTCTGATAATTAATCCTAATAAATCATATTCCATTCTGTTTAGTTCTGATTTAAGTAGAGAATTTATCATTCAAAATCTTAAGATCGTAGTAAATAATATCTATATTTCAATGACTAATGAAGCTAGTAACTTAGGATTACATATGGACAACAAACTAAAATTTAACTCACATGTCAACAGTAAGATAAAAGCAGCATACTTCGTATTACGTAAATTGTATTGTAACAAAGACATTCTTAATAGAAAGTTAAAGATATTGTTGTGTGAAACCCTAATCTTATCGAAATTTAATTATTGTGATGTCTTGTACGGTCCTTGTCTAGATTATGTTTTGTCGAGACGTGTTCAAAAACTTCAAAATGCTTGTGTTCGTTTTATTTTCGGTCTAAAAAAATGGGATCATGTATCTGAAAGGTTACGTGAGCTTCGCTGGTTGAATATGACTAACAGGTGGAAACTACATTTAGCGTCTTTTGTCCATGGTGTAATGTTATCGTCGATTCCCAAGAGTATCAAAAACCTACTTATTCCCAGAAAAGAATGTCATGATCGCCATCTCAGGCAGCTGAATGTGTTGTCAATACCGCAGCACTCCACCTCGCTCTTTAAAAAGTCTTTCATTTATTCATCTGTGATGTTATATAATTCGATCTCGCCCCATTTAAAATATTTGCCTATGAATAAGTTCAAATTGAAATACAAAACTCATTTGTTATCGCTCCAATAGCTGTTTCAACTTGGTCTTTTTATTGTAAATTATCAATAATTTGTTTCCTTTATTTATAATTGTCGTTATATTTTATTTCAAAAATGTCAATTTATTTTGTTGCAATATGTACAGTAGGTTAAGTGGAAGAGCAGCCTTGGGCTGAACTGCGCCTCTTACTCAATAAAGGCGTATTATTATTATTATTTTAGAAAGCTGTCGAATAAACTATCACTTCTCATAGGAAATTGCCCACTTCTTCTTCTACGACGTTTTTCGTTTCTACAGCTAGTCTTCTCACTCTAGGTCTCTTTCTAGTATTGCATACTCGATATGTTTTGTCCATTCCAAGGTCGATCTCTTTCTCTTCCTTCTTCTTCTGGGATACCACCCTAAAATTTTTAAGGGTTATTTCTATGTTTCGCAATTCTGTGTATATGCCCGTACCGTTGTAGAGCTCTGATTTCTAGAGTTCTTATTATTAATCTTGTTGCTCCAATTGTTCCTCAAATCTCTTTCGTATTATAAAACCCAATCTTTTTGCATACATTTTTCCCCTCAGGCGAAAAAGAATATGTACGAAAGATACTACTAGTAAAGACAACAGTCTTTTCAGAATGTGTGCGATAAACCATCCCGATATCGATGCAGTACAGAACAGCGGAGGCACCGAAAACCATCAAAAGACTGACAGTCAACGATAATAAGGATAATTACACCCAAGCAATTGATAAGCAACATTTGTTACAAAAACAAGCAAAACAGAATTTGAGGAATAAGAAACTGTACAACAAGAATAAAATAAAGTGGTGAATATAGCAGAAGAGGACATAAAGATAAAGTTATTTCAAAAAAACACGAAAATAATAAAACTCGGAGACTTATAAAACGAGATCTACTGAAAAACAAATGACATCATATACCTATCACAGATTCTTAAAAGAGGACGAAGTGGATAAACAATCGATACCCTCACTTACGAAATCCTAATGGCCCGCGCGCACTAGGCAGCCAGCCCAACATATGATTGTCGTAGCAGCCAAATATTTTGAAAAACAATTTAAGTACCAGCCACATTACTTTAGCTTTAGCTTGTTGACAGCGGTTGCGGACAGCCAATTAGCTGCATTCGCATTCTAACGGCTGCTGCAACCAAGAATTCTTGGCCGCTTGATGCGGAGGCTCCACTAGCAATCATATGTTGGACTAGCTGCCTAGTGTGCGGGGGCCCTAAGACTCATTCCTCAAAAAGCATTCCTATGTTTCGTTCAAGCGAATTTACTTCATCAAACCGACCGAGGGGATATTTCGATTATATCATTTAGAATCAAGCGTTTGGTATTCATTTTGTAACATCTTTAGATTGATCACAAACATACACGAAAGGTTTGCAAATTTCCCATACCAAGAACGATCATGGTGCGTGAGGCCGTGAGTAATTGTTTTCCTACAAACTAACATGGTAAAATTAGCTATATTCATCATCTAAAACGTATTTCGTTGTCCATAAACTCTAAAGTATAGACGTAATATTTTGTGAGAGAAGCAATGCAACATTTGCAATACACCCTAAAGGAATCTAGAATAGAAATTCTTTTTTGACCAAAATCCCATGAATTGGAAAATTATTGTGACGAGCTAGTAGCGGTACTGAATTGGTTTCTTCCAATGGTGCATTTTAAAGCTCCATTTTCCAGAATAGTATAAAACCATTCGCATCAATTTACGAATTCCGATTTAAAATCGAACCGGTACATTGCGGAACTTTGTCAACGATTCGGCAGTTTCTATGGGCGTTTTGCTACAAAAAGTGTATTTGGACGAACGAGAATTTCGCAATCAGTGGATTTATGTTATACTATTTATAAATATTATAAAATAAACGATTTTGTCTATAATAAATTATGAAATTGGATGTGTGTAACAGGTGTCAAATATGTCAATGGGTTAATTTATATCTTATTCTGTTATAAAACGAAGTGATAATTATAAATGGCCTGTTGTCATTCTCTCATAGTAATAAATTCGAACTTTAATAGATGTAAACTAAAACATTTTCTAATAGAGTTTCATTTATTATACATATTAGAAAATGTTGGCACCTATTCGTCCTGGTTTTATGGTATTACAACATAATAATACCAATTTAGGTAAAAAGGTTTTTTATTTTGTAATGTGTCAGAGGGCACGTGGAAACGTATATCTGATCTGCAATATTATAGAATTAAGCAATTTGAATATCATTCCGTATACGCAACCCATCTGTAAAACAAAAGATATCATTCTGTGAAAAATTGAAGTGGTGTCGCTTGGAAAAATGGCGATGGAATCCACCCAAGACGATCAACTCAGACCTGTTCTTCATATTGGCTTTTCTGTTCGGTTCCCCTGCCTCCCTGCCTACGTTCTCAAGTGTATCGCACATTGGAGGCGACTTCAGGGACATTACGTGCTCGAAGGACCATATTCATGAAGGTAGCACAAAGGGTTGAGACCTGCTTGTGCATGGATTCTTGTCCGCTCTTTAATCTAAACCCAGATTCTAGACAGCAATACTTACTCTTCAAAGTTTGCTTCTAGCAAAATTGTTATGAACACTTTTTTTCGTTAAGTACCTAATCTCTTGAAATTCATGTGCGTCAATAAGCAAAAACTTTAACTTTTCTTCGAAGGAGACAAGTTTTGACATAAAAATAATCCTTACGTTATCCCTCTCCGAACTTTTAAGAGATTAAACGATAATAAGGTTTAGGAAACAATTCAGAAAATTCTTGAGTGTAATTATCAAAATAACGAATTTATGATACAACCGTCAACATCCAGATATGAAATTTGATAAACTGATACTGAACTTTGCTCTTTAGTTTTCCGTAGTTTAGGTAAAATGCATGCCTCTCGTCTACGTCTTTTACATGCATTTTTCCAACGCTACGGAATATTGGCCCACATTTTCGTCTTCCTAGGCGTGGTTGTGACTGTTCAACAGATCATGTTTTTTCAAAATTTTAAGGGATGTCTCTTGTTTAGGAAAAAAGTTGATTTTAGATGACTTAATAATGAGAGGAACTCTAATGATAATTTCGCCACTTTGAGTCATATTAATACATTTTCTTTTGTATCTCTCTTAACATAAGGGTTGCAGTCTACAGCCACTAATTCCATCCTCAGGTATGGGACACCTGACCAAGTCATTTTTTCAAATTCCTTCTAAACTGGGTACTCCGGAGCTGGCTAAAGATTCTTCTCACAAACAGTTTACTACACGTCGTAAATGCTCTTTCGTCTTTAATACTGTGCACGTGTCCAACATCCTTCGTTTGACATATAATTGGCTATTCGTTAAGTGTTTCTACATTATACGGTTCAATAAAACGCACAGAATGTTGAATATTAATATATTTATATTATGTTAATATAGATAATGTATTTTAATTAATTACAATTATGAGTGGGGGGATTATATCCTGTAAATGATCGCCATGGCCCACGAGGCATGTTCAGATGAGTTTGGCATTACTTCGAATGATGTGGTACATGTTAGGGTCCATCCTGTTGACTCAACACTGTTGATTTTTTTCAATTTCATTTCATGTGTCAATGTAAAGAGTGGAGTAATCAATATTGCCTTCGACTATTTCAGGTTTGTGATCCACCAGGAAATAAACCTAGGCTCCTCTTTTATTCTTCTGTTGAAATTAACATTATTTGTTATAACTTTTAACAATTCACGACTTCTTAACCATTCAACACAAATCTGTGCCACCTAAAATATAAACTTAAATTAGTTCAATTTCCCTTTATATGTATAGTAACAATCATAACTAATTGTTGACCAATACAAATTAAATTAATTTGTAGGTCAACATAGATAGAGTGTTATGTAACCATAATTGCTAATTGTGTGTGTAAAATCCTATAAATTACCCTATTAAGAGGAAGTAAAAACCATAGCGTATGAATACAATTTGATATAAATACTAATTAATGTTAATGTTATACTAATTGACGTTGTGCTGTATAACGTATTAATCGTAGTGGAATATATTTATGCCACATTGCTTAGATAGGTACCTATGTTGTTAAAATAGTCACCTGCTGCAGGAACTATAGATATAGTCAACACTATATAAGTGACCTTCACAATGAATAGGAAGAAACATAAATGCTCAGAGCGTGCAACCAATTTTGATATAAATTATATGGTGCAAACGTAGTCCCGAGTCTTTCTGTCAGCACCACCCTTTCCTTGAAAGAAATATTGATTTTATTAAGAATGTTTCCTTTTCGTGCAACAAATTGGTTAATCTTCATTCAAAGTTAATAAGTTAAAAAAACGAAACATTTTCGCAAGAAAATAGTAAAATGCATATGGGCACCTAATTTCTATATTGTAAGACGTACTCTTTTTATTTATAACAAAATAATAAACGTTACATTCTTTAATAAAATAAAACAATTCCTGTCGTCTTATACATTACCAAGCAAACCTAAAAACTAGAAACTAACCAAAAACTAAACTCTACCAACTTAACAAAATCAATTACTAATAAAAGTGGCGGGAAATTCAAATGTTTGAATTTCTGGCCTACAACTCGGCCCTCCTGACATGAGATGATCGACCTCGATCAAAAGTGGTTATACTACAAAAATTGTTACATAAAAGGAATATCTATTACTTACATGCTATTACTAACCTAACATTAAAATTAATACTACTTAATTATAGATTATTTCCAAATTTTTATTTGGTCAGCGCTGCAAATGGTCTCAAAAGGAATTTGTGTCAATTGGTGACCCTCTATGTCAGTGATGACATACCGATCGTTGGACAATACTTTTTTAATCATGTAAGGTCCCTTAAATTTGGGAACTAATTTTTTATTGGCGCCTACTGTATTATCAACATTCTTAATCATCACATAGTCGTTAATATTATAAGTGTTCGCCTCTTTACGCTTTTTATTGTAGATAGTTTCATTATACAGCTGACTTTTTTTATTTTATCGATTGCTTTTTCTCGAATCTCTATTAATCCCTGATAATCATCTATAAAATTTTCCAAGTATTCACGAACACCATCATTGGTATCCCCGTTCTGATTAACACCAAATAACACTTTACTAGGGGTATCACCTAGAGACTTGTGAAGTGTGTTATTAAACGCAAATTCTACTTTACTTAACACCTTATCCCAACTGTCGGGGGATGGAGCAAGTTTTGCCAACATAGGAGTTAGTGATCTATTTGAGCGCTCAACCTGTCCATTCGCCCTAGGAGTATGGGTAGCTATTAACACAAGCTCTATTAAATTACTGCTAAGAAAATCTTTAAAGGGTTTTGAAGTAAAACAACTACCGCGATCAGAAACGATTCTTCTTGGTCTGCTATATGCTTCGCAATAACATTTAAGATGTTTTATCACCTCTGAGGTTTGAGTAGACTTGCAGGCATAAAATTTAATAAATTTAGAGAATCCGTCTATCACAGAAAATATGTATTTATTATGGCTTTTTGATTTTTCTAAAGGACCATAATGGTCAACATGAACTGTTTGGAAAGGCACGGTTCCTTTTGGTATCGAATGCAACAATCCCGAACAGATCTGACTTTGAGGATTATATGCAATACATTTCAAGCATGAAGAAATATACGATTTAACTTTGGAATAGAGATTTGGAAACCAATAAATGCGTTTAATAAATTCTATGGTTTTATCAATCCCCACATGGGCCATATCATCATGGGCTGATCGAATTACTTTGTCTTCCATCGAGGAAGGGACATAAAACAACAGGTCATTTCCAGACTTCCGATAAACTAACCCATCTCTTAGTTCATAATAGGAACTTTCACTAATTTCGAGGTTTTCTCGAATCTTTACAATATCAGGATCCATACCTTGCTTGACAGCAAGAATTTGTTCGAATGTATTGTCTTGAAGAACAAGAACACTTTGGGCTCTACTGAGAGCATCGACATGAGACATCTTAATTCCGGGTCTATGAATAATCTCAAAATCATAATTTTGTAAAAACATGGCCCATCGAGTTATTCGAGGGTGGATATCTTTCTTCGCCAACGTTAATCGGAAACTATCACAATCAGTTAAAACCCTAAATGGTATACCAGACAGATAGACATGAAACCTTTTTATGGCATACACAACCGACAAACACTCCAACTCAAAACTATGATATTTTGACTCAGAAGGTGACGTGCGTTGACTAAAATAGAAGACAGGATGCAGTTTATTATCGTGCTTTTGCATTAAGATTGCACCAAATCCAACGCTACTTGCATCACAATGTAATTCTGTACCTGCATGTGGAGAATAAATGGTTAATGTAGGACTATTAGTTAAGACTCGCTTTAAGGCTTCAAAGGCAACTATTTGTGGCTGCTCAAATCGAAAAATTGAATCTTTCCTCAACAGATCATACAAAGGCTTTGCAATTAATGAGAACTGCGGAATGAACCTCCTGAAATAACTGGCTAGACCAACAAATCGGTGAACTTCTTTCACTGACTTGGGAACAGGGTAGCATACAACGCTCTCAACATTTAAAGGATTGGGTTTTATTAAATTTTCACTTATCACATAACCTAAATAAGTAATGCTCTGATGCATAAATAAACATTTGTCAGGTCTGAATTGCAGACCTGACCTCGCAGCTAACACAAACACTTCTTCTACTCTGCAAAAATGCTCATCTATCGTTTTGGTTGCAATCATAATATCGTCAAAATATATCAATATTTTGTTTTGAGCAATTAAAGTTTTAAAGATTTCATTTATATATCTTTGGAAAACCCTTGGACCGTTGACTAGTCCAAAAGGAACTCGTACATATTCATATTGACCCCAGGGAGTAATAAATGAGGTCAATTTAATAGATTGCTCGGCCATCCTTACATGATGAAATGCATTACGTAAGTCTAATGAAGAAAAATACTTTTTATCGCGAAGTGCATCTAAATGATCATCGATCATTGGTGTGGGGTAATTATCACGGATCGTTATTTTGTTAATTTCTCGATAATCCACACACATTCTGACCTCTCCACTTTTTTTCCGAACTAAAACTATTGGGCTACAATATTCAGAACAGCTAGGCCTAATAATGTTCTCCTTCAATAAGTTATCTAAAATTACTTTAAGTTTACCTTTATCACTAAATGATAATCTCCGTGCTCTACATGAAATTGGTTGATTATGTTTCAGGGCAATATTCATTTCAAAATTTGTTACAGGTTGGTTATTAAAATTCTTAATATACGACTCATTAACTAAATGCGTTAACTTCTCGGAATCATCTCTACCCAATTCAGGTCCCACATTTAATTGCGATTCTGAATTAAAAGGCTCATACTCAATATGACACAACTCTTGCACCCAATTGTTATATTCTAATGTACCAGTAGAACCTGAACTGTTAGAGTTCGAAGCACCACTTCCCTCAAGTAGAGTGTTTAAATCTACCTTTGCTCGAGCTATAAAATCTCTACCTAGAATACAATTATATGTCATGGTGGTCTCTGGGACTACATAAAATTTAACAATAACATTCTCATTATTGACATCAGTTGTAATATCACAAGTGCCCAAAATATTAATCTTTGATCCATTAACACCACAAAAATTATGATGACCATCTACCAGTGGCGGCATTTCAGTGTTTTGTTGGAGGGGGCAACGAATCGTTTTTTCTCTGTTATTTCAATAAAATTGGTATCTACCTAATATACACCTACCTATAAGTATTAAAAAGTATATAGGTATATTATTTTATAATAGAAAGTTTAGCTTAATTTTTTTCTTTTGTTTTTAAACAGACACTCCAATTTTATTTTATTGAGGTTTAATGTATGGCCCTCACAGTCCAACCCACATTCTTGGGGGGGTCGGCCGCCCCCCTCAGCCCTCCCTAAATGCCGCCCCTGCCATCTACAGATTCACAATAATTAACCTTAAAAGCAACAAACCTTTCCTTAATTAAACTAATAGGACTCCCTGTATCAATTAACCCTTTCAATCGATACTCACATAATGCACCCTCTCCGTCCTCCATCTTATAACTAAAAGGGTAAAGATGGGGTTGTGAAGACTCGGGCTGAATCATGTTGGTGGTACTATCCGGAGCAGCTCGTACACTATGAGAAGTTGACTGCTTCTGTGGACAATCCCTTGACACATGACCCAATCGACCGCACGAATAACAGCTTCCTCGTTCACGCCTCGGTCTGGGACAAGCAGGAGACAGGTGCCCCGTCTGGTTGCAATTGTAACAGCGATGCTGGACAGCTTGCCTTGGGGTGGTTTCCTCTCGTTCACTGGCCGATACTGGTGGAGGTGCCGTTATCGTTCTACGAGCATTTTGATTTAAATTTCTGTCTCCATTCGTAACATTGGTCATGACTTCTAACAAATCGCGCACATGTATAAAATTTGTCATTCTAGCTTGACTTTGGAGAACGTGGTTGTCAAATCCATCGATAACATATTCGATCAGATCAGAATCGTTTAATCCCACCCGGTTTCCTAAGATAATCTTATCGTGAAAGTACTCCGAGAATAATTCTGTTCTTTTCCACCTTCTGTTTTCGAACCGTCTCATTAACTCAATTCTGCTAGGTCGTGAAGTAAAATAATGCTTAAGTTCCATTTTCAGTTCAGACCACGACATGGATAGGTGCTCGACTCTTGAATGGTACCATGTTTGTGCACGCCCGGTTAATTTCCCAATTGCTACAAGTATAATTACCGAGTCACTTACAGTATACGTTGCCTGAATTCTATCCAATCTTTGAATCCACGCAGTGGCGTCACACGACTCCATTTTTCCATCGAACTCGGGTAATAACGATGATATCTCTTTGTTTGATAATTTTGTGGCATTGACCTCGCTATTTCGCATAGTTATGGCCTGGACAGTCGCCTGTATGATATCTTGCACACTCATAACGACGCCTTCCGCTTCGGATGCCTGTTGATTCTCACCGGCTGACATGCGGTTTCTATTTTCACCTTCAGTCATTATTATCTTAATAATCGCAATAAACACTACTTGAATATTATTGGATCTCGGAATAGATCCCACTTCTGAAGTTGTAAGACGTACTCTTTTTATTTATAACAAAATAATAAACGTTACATTCTTTAATAAAATAAAACAATTCCTGTCGTCTTATACATTACCAAGCAAACCTAAAAACTAGAAACTAACCAAAAACTAAACTCTACCAACTTAACAAAATCAATTACTAATAAAAGTGGCGGGAAATTCAAATGTTTGAATTTCTGGCCTACAATATCTCCAAGCTTCACGGCCCTCCCATCTCATCCCGTTTGTAAAGTGGAACAGTCATTGATATTCTTTGCATACAGTTTTGGGTCGTCGGCAAAAAGCAGCCCCTCACGAATAATTTGGGGGAGTAAGTCATTTATGAATGGAAGAAATAATAGAGGTCCTTAATTTGAACCTTGGTGTACATCAAAATCCGCTGCGTACCGAATAGTATAATTATGTAACGTACTGGCTATTATGAAGGTACTGAAATGTTCGAACTGTAAATGGTCCTGCCTTATGGGTATTAATTAGGAATACAACCCCAACCATCAGTCAGGATATAATAATAAATAATAAATCAGTGTAACAAACAAAGATAACTGAGGGTATTTTCCAATAGATGAAAGAAAATGTGCAACTTAAATATGCATCATAGTGACCTAAAGCGATAATTGCTGCAATTATCATTTAACAATTGTATTATATGAGATTTACATAAATTGAGTAACTCAATTTGTATTATAATTGTAGGCAATTAGTGGCATATTACACAGTTGGGTAGTAGAGCGAGAGGTAAGGGGAAAGTGTTATAATAGTGCGTTGCATATACCTATACGCTTTAATACGAGCAACAAACAAAAATGACGTCATTATTTCCGACCCACTACTCCAAATATTCAACCACTCGCTCAGCCCAATGCCGCCCTTTTGGCGTAACAATACCTAACATGCACAATTTCACTTTTATTATTATGACACTACTTTAAATTACGTAAGAATCTTGGCATGTCACCGGAAACGAACTCGTTTACAATACTTTTGTGGAAACTAAACAAACGGTTTTGCAAAGATGCACATCGGGATCGTTTTACGGTTAACACTTTTTCGAATTCGGTCAAGGGCGTTTTTAATTCATAAAATATACATAAGTAATTGTTTTATCGTCTTTCTTTTAATTTGTTAATTAAAGCGTAAACTTAGATATTCATGATACTGATTGATGATTTAACTAATTGATTTGTTGTTTAAATAATAATTAAAATGCATTATATTAGCGATCCTTGACATTTAGATGCCTAAATACCGAAATTGAGAGCCCATCTCACTGTATACATTTTACAAGCAATTATTTGCATTTATGGAGTTGATATTGTGTAATTATACGTTTACATTTTTATGATTATGTATTATTTACTATCTATTCTACTTTGTATTGTGTTCATTGTATAACTAGCATGTATTATTACCTACGTTTTATGACTGATAAAGAAAGGCAACAGGTTAACTACTATAGTATTAAGTAATGTTAAATCATTCATTTTCTAATTGTGACAGTTGTATCTTATACATTTTTTATATAACAACGTTTTTTTCAAGGGTTGCGCCCTAATTGCGGCCAAGTTTTAATTGTAAAATTCTCCTCGTACCTCATAGTTATATTATAATCATAACAAACAATTCTACTAAATTATTTATTTTAAATGCAACGCAAAGCGTCTTTATACCTCATTTCAAAGGTAGGCGTTGATTATGATTGATAAAATTAAACAAGAATTGCTCACCTACAAGGTTAAGAAAATCTGTTATTTCCATAAAAAATCTAAAAAAGAGCAACCCTCTTCTACTTGTTTTTACTATAATATTATGGAATTCCACAACCTAAACCTTGATCAAAATAATTGCACAAGATCACAGCTTAACAGGAAGTAGCAACTCGAGATATCCACAAATTTTTGCAAATACAATTATAGTTAAAATACTTACTTATTAAGAAAAATTGAAATTTTATTCATCATTCTGAATTTTGCAATATTTGCGTAATAACAAATACCGCTTACTTGTTAACCAATTAAGTTTTTTTTGCAATTTTCGTCACTGTCAAATGACAGCTGTTGACTATGGATTAAAAAACCAAAAACTTCATAACGATTAATTTAACTTCGATGGCGTGAAAATTGGTACAATCATATTTCAATTATAATTTAGACATTAATCATACATACGTATATGAATAAATCAAAGACGAAAGTTTTATGATTACATACAGCAATTCTATGAACCCAATTTTTAGATTATTACAATAAACCTTGTGCAACATAGTTGTCGACGTTCAATAAGTAACCAAATAAAAGGTCTCAACAAACAAGCAGTAAATTCATATAAATCTCTTCACATAGAAAATACAAAAATTTCAGCTAAAAAAGAGGTAATCACAGCTGATAATAATAGTAATAACAAGGATAGTGACCAACAGTAATTTAAGTTTTAAAACAATTTTATTTACCATTTTTTATCCAAAAAAAAGGTTACTGTATATCCATTGCCCAAATACAATAAACAATAAAGTTGGGCTTTGCCACTCTCTTCAGCCTTCCGACATTTTTTTGGCTACACTCCTTCTGTAAAAGTTATTAAAATCGTTAACCCCACAGCAGGTTACTTTACCTACTCAAATTCCCAAATTTGTATAATATTTGATTTTAAATTTCTCACTAGATATAGTTTTATTCGCTTGTTAATATTAGTAATAATTGGATACGACAAATGGCATTTACATTTACAGCATTTAATATCGAATTCTAATATTTATTGGATAAAAAAATACAAAATCAAAATAAGTAAGTACTACAGAGAACTTCCTTGCGATTAAGTCTTTGATGTTTGAAGATCATGAACCGCTAGGTCAATTCTCCGTCTAATTGTTTTGGAAGAGCTGGCTGCCAAACCTGAGAATAGGCCAGGAAAAGGAGTGGACAGAGCTGCCTTTTAAATATGTTTTTAGTATCTGCAACCCAAGTGCGTCCATGGTGAATAAAAGAGAAGCAAGATGTTCTTTTAAATACGTAATGTAAATATATCAAACTGACTCGAACAATAACTAAGCACTGCTGACTGAAACATTTCGAACTGAGCGAACAATTCTAAAATAAAAAACAAAATGCAACAATGTGATGAAGCATCAGTTCAGTTGTTTTCTGAAACTTCTTTGGACACTTCCAGGTTTTTGCCAGTTGGTTTTCTGAGTAATCGAACTCTTAGTTACACGAGCCCTATTTGCTGTTTACCATTTTAATGAACGCGACTAACCGTGTTTCATTTGCTTAATCTCTAAACAATTTGCTCAGTAGCAAAATTTTAGACATAAATCCTTATTTTTGTTCGTTTATACTTTGTTTGTTATAACATAAAGGCAAAAACAAAAACGTTGACTGTATGTGAAATTGGTAGCAATTACTGCCGCCGAAATACTCATCAGTCATCACTGATTTGTCTGTATTATCTTTTTGGCTTCTATTACTTCTATTACATACGAAAAAATACGTGATTATTGAGGAAAGTGTGGACCCTCGGAGTGCTTTGCCTGTTGATGGTCTTTGAGATAGATGAGCGATATTGGGGTTCTAAAAAAATACTACCATTCTATTGGTTTATTATTTCAATGAAAATTTTTTAATGGTTAAAAGACGAACCAAAGTATTTTGTCTAGAAGAAAGGTCATGCAGAAGTCTTGTGAACCTCTTTTTTAGATCAGGTTGCAAGGATTTCTGTGGTGCGAAGAAGGTCTCCGGTTTGTGGTGTTGTCAGTGCCGGATTACCCATTAGGCAGAGTAAGGAATTGCCTGCGGGTCCCACGCTTTTTAGGGGCCCCGTAACATTGGATTAAACTGTACAATATATACAGGGTGAGTTTTTTTCAATGTTTAGTGTAGGGATCTTGGAAGCTAGGAACGATGGAGAGACGATTAAATGGGGAATTGGGGAAAGAATTTCAGTTTAACCAGCTCCATTTAACGAATTTTTCGTTTTTTGAAAAAAATGCGCGGCTAACTAGATATCTAAAAAAATCATTTCTTCGTTTTTTTGTTTAGTGCCTATAGCTCAGTTATTATTGACTTTAGAAAAAATGTGTAAAGGGAAAAGTTGTAGATAATTATGGGCTCAATTATACAGTTTAATCAAATCTTTGCTCTAATTTTTGAATTATGACACAAACTTGTGTTTTTTCTAATGGAACATATAGTTGGCCATGACTTTATAAAAATGCCCTTTTTCACCGATTCGAACAATATCATAATACACAGAACTCGCAACCTACGGTTGTATTATTCAGTACGCCCCCTCTGTGTGAGTGGAACTACCCAAGATATTCGAACAATACCTATATGACTTGACATACTTATTTTCATATCATAAATATGGAAATTATGGTCATTTTTTGTTAGAATCGTTTAAAAAGGGCCTTTTTTATAATCATGGCCCAAGTATGGTTTCTATTAGAAAAGACATAAGTTTGTGTCATAACTCAAAAATTAGAGCTTAAATAAAAAATGTGATCAACTTGTATTATTGAGCCCATAATTATCTACAACTTTTTCCTAAAGTTTTGTCTAAAGTCAACAATAACAGATCTATAATGGGCACTAAACAAAAAAACGAAAACATGATTTTTTTTAGAAAATCTCATAAATTGGGCTGGTAAAATTGCAATTCCTCCCTCATTTAGTCGTCTCTCTATCTCAGCTATAGCTTCCAAGACCCCGATACTAAACATCGGAATAACTCACTCTGTATAGTGTATATACACTATACAGTGTGTTACAAAAAGGTGTAGCGGGCTATGCATATCTGGATTCTACATATGAAAATAAGTCTAAAATGTTCAGTAGCATTTTTATGATTCCGGCTTACTTTAGCCGTAATCAGCCATTGTGTATTTTCTTGAAAATAATTATTATTTCAAAAACACTTAAAGATATTTTTATGAAATTTGGCATATATCTCCCTTTCTCAGAAGTCTAAAATTTCCAAAAAAAATGTTTTCCAAAATGCGCGAACATTCAATCATTTTACAGCAAAATTCCATGACAACTACTAAATAAAATTAAGTGTTAACAATAAATGTACCTACTAAAAATGTTTCTTGCACAATTTAATTTTATTTAGTAGTTTTCATGGAATTTTACTTTAAAATTTTTGAATGTCCGTCATTTTAAAAACTGACAATTTAAAAAAAAAAAATTTTGGAAATTGTAGACTTCTGAGAAATGAGGACATGCCAAATTTCATAAAAATATGTTGAAGGGTTTTTGAAATAATGATTATTTTCAAGAAAATTCAAAATGGCTGATTACGGCTACACTAAGCCGAAATCATAAAAATGTTACTGAACATTTTAAACTTATTTCATATGTAGAATCCGGATATGCATAGCCCGCTACACCTTTTTGTAACACCCTGTATACAAAGAAATCCTTAAATGAAGAAATTTTGATTACAACAAAGAAATATTTGATTGCAGTATTAACAAAACTTACTGAATACAGGAACCTATTCCTACAACAACTAAACAATATCGGGGTACGATTTACAACAAATATGAAATATTTACGCATAGGTACATCATGTATTGTGGGAATTAGGCAGTTCAAAATCGATCAGGCTGAATTTAAAGTATATTAAATAAAACTAAAGTGTAAAAATGATCGTCTTTGCTTTAAATCGTATTTTGACGAGTCGCTTAGGGGCAAGAGCTCAAAAAATATATTTCGAAAGTTTACATTATGCCTTGGTTATAATCATAGGTAATTATCGTATGTATATTTTATATTAATTTGTTGATACATTTTTTTTTGTGTAATAAAATTACATTCCTAAAGATCATATTCGTAAAATTATTAGGTGACATGGCCCCGATATTTCGACTGCCTAAGAGTGCCTCCATCTTGTTTAATCCGGCACTGGGTGTTGTGTATGGTGGTATCTTTCCCTGATGGATGTGATGTTAATTTTCTTGATGGTGTGGAAAATGCCTGCTTAGGTATACAGGGTGTTTCTACTCAAAGTGGACAACGTAATAGAGGTTGTAGAACTCGTCAAAATTAACACGTTTTTTAATATCTTTTAAATTTTGGAAATTGAATAGCACAAAATCTACTCTACTACCTACTACTATCGGAGTAAAAATGCAAGGCCTCTGACTTTAGAAGCTTGTATCTCAGTAATTAGCAATCATAATTTAATGAAATAAAGTGCACTTAAAAGACCATTTATTTCTACAAAAAGATGTAGAGTTTTAGATTTTTACAATACATCGTTAATTTTCTGTATCAATGTATGTGAGAAAAAGCGCTAATTATGACTCAAATCGCACAAGCGCTCCACTTTAAAAATTAATTACGGCTATATTATTGAAACTGAGTGGTAGATACTTATATATTTGAAAAATGTATACTTTTTTGTCAATGTGAGATGCTTTTGAGGCCAATTGGTTTATTAGTCTTAAAGCTATAATGAAAAAACGACATCTTATGTAACTCAGTACCTGAACGTTCGATATTAACAATTTGACAGTAACATAACAAGGTTAAAGCAATTATGCTGTGGTCTAACACGATTCACAAAAATAATGTCATTATACATCGTTTTTTTTTAAAGAAATTTTGAAAAAAGGATGCATGCACCAGTTGGAGGGGAGAAGCGCGGCCGCGCGGGGCAGCTGTTGTCGTACACTATTGCTATAAAGCGCATGGTTTTATACAATGCAAAAGAATAATCACATTGTTGTGGGTTGCCGCTCGCTGCTTACGATGTGGTAGATTACCTCTCGCGGGAATATGTGCGTCCTTTTTTCGCGATAAACATAACGTTTTACTTGGAATTACAAGAAAACAAATTTTATTTTCAATAAGGGAATAATGCAGTTAGATTTAAGTAATATCAAATTTAGCATTTTAAACAAGAATTTTTTCTTTAACTTCCGTAAATTGCGAAATAGCACATTTTCGGTTAGGGCTTATAAAACCAGTTAATCATATGAATAATCAATATTTATTGGCTGTCGACTTTTCAGAAGTATGTGTGCTACAACATTTGTAAATTTGGTAACAATTTATGAAACAATAACAATTTTATGATAAGTTAAAACTGACCGTCAGCCAGGAAAATACTACATACAGCGTTTTTATTGCTGTTAATTAAAATAAAAGTTAAACAACTGATTCTAGCATTTTGGTTTTTACACATGTTAAACATGTATAAATGACTAATGTACTGCCCAAAAATGAAGAAATTTCACCCCTCAGTTTTTTTGTTATGATCACTTAAAGTCAGAGGCCTTGCATTTTTACTCCCATAGTAGATATAATTTAAAATGATCACCGTTTTGCTGTTCTAAATTTTTTGTAAAAAACGTTTTCAAAAAACGTAGATATTAATCTGTTGATTCCAAAGAACTTTGATTTTTTGAAATCCGGCTGTAAATATTTTTTTTATTATTATTTTTGCTACTATAAGGAGGTAATATTTCATTGCTCAAGCATGCATTTAAAAGAACGACACTTTTACATATTTTGGAGAACGACGGGAGATGACCTTTCAGCTTACCGTTTCGACTATTAATTTTGTCTATATTAGAGTCTCTTAACTCTACATTCCTCCAAAAACTAATAAAGTCAGTATATCCGTTATCTGGAGCCTTATTAATTGCATTCAATGCAGTATTTATTCTTGCTTTTTTGTTTACATAATTTACGTCAGATTTATAGCAAAGGTTTCCTTCAATTACTAATCACGTTAATGTCCTCCACTTTAATCCTTCGGATGTAATTGTTTATCATTTTTTATTCGCACTTGAGGCGTTCGTTGCGTTATCTGTACGTTTTCATGTGTCTGACAATTCGTGGAGTTTTAAAACTGAATTTCTTATTATTTACTATCAAGTGTTTGGTATTTTCATCAGCTTTTCCAGCGACGAAAGTCACTTTTACTTATGGGATCGCTTTTACTATTTATTTGAATTCTTGCTAAACTTTAGAATATAAATCCTTCTAATTTCCTTGTTTTTCTCTTTTTTTATAAGGATATTTGGATACCCGATTCCCATCTGCCTTCTTAAAATGGTCGTTCTTTTCAAACGATTTCGTCATTATTTCACATCAAGTCAAGTTTTAAAATGATTGCAATTTCTGCCTTTCTTTCACATTTCTTGGATTGAACGTTAGAAACGAGAACATTTGTATAAAAAAATCTAGCAAACGCGCATTAATTAAGTAATTGTATAATAATTGCACACGGATTACCAATTCCGCATAAGAAATGCAGTAGCTTAAACCTTCAACAGTTAAAGTGAACACATTCCAAATTGTTTCAATTAAGTAAATAACAGTTTATTTATGCGTAATGCTCCAGTTAATAACTGTAGCATCTCAAGCACGACTTCTAGATCTCATGGTTGGTTTATGCCCTACCGACATTCTTACGTAATAGCCATTCGATTTCGGATTCAACATTGCGTGAAAAGTCGACCTGATTACGCGGTCTTTGATTTTTGTCGCCAAATACTCAATTCGTCGCTAGTTAACATACATACAATAGAAGATTGCGTACTTAGTACTTATGCAATCCAGTGACACAGTAAAAGCACCTTAATAAACTTTTAATGTGTGTAATAATGGATTATTCTAATTACGTTAATTTCAACGATACGATTTACAATTATTCGTGCAAATAGGCTAATTGATATTGGTTGTAATTAGATTCCGTACATTTTGTCTTTGTACACGTAAGTATAATCCCAAGGAATTTCAGTGGGAAAGAGAAAACTGACGTCTGTACAATAATTAACACTAAGTTTATTACTATTTGTATCCAACTATCCATAGTGGAGGAATTTACTTTAAGATGAGTTATTTTGAAATTCTTAAATAAGAACGTGTCGTCGTTCTAAATGTGCGTTAAGCGTCTAACTGCATCCTTTGACATTAGTTACTAAATCACCTTTGATTATATGTTTAATTCGCTTTAGTGGCGATGACATCTCTTTTATTTGCATAATATGCCACTTAGCACAATTAATGTTGTGTGTCATGCGAAACAGCGGTACTGACATTTTCCTGAAAATGATCGATTTTAATTTATTTGAAGAATAATTTGTAACTATACACCACTATAGTTCGAAAAGTTACAAAAATCCTGTTCTAAATGTTAATTGTTGATTTGAAATCAAATAAATTATACGAAAACATCCCAGAACGTATAAAAATCTATTAAGTGACTGCTTAAAATTTTAAAATGTTGTTTATTTCCATAAAATTTTAATAATCTCACCGATACATTCCCCACAAGGGGGAAGGAAATACAATTTTGAATATTTTTACAGTATTTTATATCGGATGTAGTTAAGAAACAGAAATTGGAAAATTTTAATACGCCAACCTACACGTAAAACTAACGTTATTTGAAAGAATGGTCGATTTATCACGTATAGAATGGAAATGTGATTACCTATTGATTACCGAAGAAATTTTTCTACAAATTCCTTACATCTGTTTTAAAAGTGTATACCTTATCCGAGACTAATTTTATCGTATTTATGATGACCAAATTGAATTTTAAAATCTCATAAAATTAATTTATCGAATATTAATTACAACTTAAAATTTCTTACACATTTTTGAATGAAAACCCCGCTGATAATACACGAATTTTGTAAAATAAACCGAACGCTAATAAATTTGTTTTTTTGTTACAGTCGTTCTTTGGAAGATCCTACAACAATTTGAGCTCTATATCGGAATGCAAAAACAATGGGGAATGTGTGATAAATAAGAAAAATAGAACCGCTTGTAAAGCGTGTAGATTACGAAAATGTCTCTTGGTGGGTATGTCCAAGAGTGGTTCCCGCTATGGACGCCGTTCTAATTGGTTCAAAATACACTGCCTGTTACAAGAACAGCAACAACAACAGCAGCAAAACCATCACCACCACCACCACCAGCAGTCACCCAACACCGGTCTATCCGGTATGAAACCTCCCATAAAGTCCCCACACGGACATCAAAACATAAGCATGGGAATATTAGGTTCCCAACCGTTTCCTCCACCTCTCTTACACTTACCACGTACAAAAGAAGAGCTGATGCTTTTAGGATTTGACGATTATAAACACGCGGCATCTCCTTCGGTAAGTTCGCCCGAATCACACAATTCAGATTCGTCAGTTGAATTAAGTGATGCCAGACGGACTTTACCTTTATTCCCCGGATTACTACCTCCAACGTTTTTACCACCACCCGGTTTACTATTTCCTCCAGGATACCCACCGTTCTACGCGGGACTTTTACAACCCGCCAACAACAACAATCGCCTTATGCGCAATCACAATCCAGGCGTAGAGGTATTTAATAAAAGGGTATTCTTGGATGCCGTTTTACAATCGCAAAGATCACCAACGCCCGAGGAACCGGAACCCGTAATACCGGCCGAATCTCCTATACAAGAAGATCCCATCGACTTAAGTATGAAAACTTCAAGCGATAGGGGATCATCTCCTAGTCCTAGTGATAGATCGGGTTCTGAAAGAACTGAAAGGGGTGCCGGAAGTGAGGCCGATGAAGAAAGTGATTGCGATTCGGAAAGTGAGATGAGACGGATAAAAATTTTAAGACCTACACCGCTCGATTTAACAACTAAGGTGTGATGTATTAGTCAACTTAATGATCTCGCCGATGTGTTCCATATTAAGAGTACCTTGTGCGTTCTTCTTTCATGAATCAGAGCACAAATTATACTTCCGTAAAGGTTTTAGATAATGCGAAGATCGAAGTTAATTGTTCACCATTGTTCGACGAAAATTGAAGCGGTAGACAATAATAATGTTTCTACGCCCATCTAGATCGATTTATCGTGGGAAACTTTGTTACATGTATTGAAAGTATTGAATTTCATGACCGAGTAGATATTAATTTTACCTTAATATGCCGGAAGAGTAAGGGCGCGAAATTAATTAAAACTCGTAAAGCTCGGGGCGTTATTTACACGTTATTTTAAAAAGAAGTGAATGATTTAAATAGAATTGGAGTCAGGCCTACATCTGGTGTCAGACTCCCCAGTTACCATGTACGTTTTAAGATGTATAGGGTTAAAACACCACGGGTGCTCTTTAATTAAAGTTGTATCAACGAATATTGTGCGTGTATTTATAAGGTTTTGTGCATGTCTATTAGTATTTTAAAAACTGTGAATATTTGTTATTCTATTCTTATTTGTGAATCATAAAGGCCAGTATCTTGTAACTAGTGTGCTTCCTTTTCGATTTGCCCGCGTTACTGAAATCATTTTGAAGAGTTCTAGTCTAACCGAAAAATTGTAAACATTTTCTTTTAACACCGAAGTAACACGTGCAAACCGATTTTATATAATTTTAAGTAGTGCAATGTTAAATATTTTTAATTATTGCCATCTCAGTTTTCAATACCGAGGTCAGTACAATTTCATTGTGTTGCATTGATAATGTTAAATTGTGGCATTTGTAAATTAATCGATGCGACAACTCCTAATTATTATATACTATGTAGTTATATAAATTATTCGAGGGCATTTTATATTATTTGTAAATACTTTATTGTTTTTCTTTTTTGTTAATTACAGTCATTGTGTTTGAATGTATAGGGAAAAAAGTTTTTTAATGTCCATCGGGGACTTAGGCCAGTTGAATGTCAATATGAACTGCACGGATTCGTGCAGATTCAATAAGAAGTGTTGAAAAAAAAAATTAAAGAATTTTCTTTAATAAAGTTTTATTATTTCACTTAATGAAAATTTTAATTTAAACCTTTCCTATGGTGTTATATAAAAATCCTCCCCAGCACTCAGATATTATATTATGATAGTAATAATGTTGAGTTCAATTACATTTATAGAAGTTTTACTAAACTCGCTGCACCTTTTGACATTTATATCATTATGCAAAAAACAGGATTATGAAAAAAATATACTTCTACAATTTAAATAAAATATAGAGTTGTTGTATAACTTCAAACAGGCAATACAACAAACAAATTTCTAACTCTCTGAAAGTAACTAGAAATCTCTAACTTTGCACAGCAACCCAGGTAAAAATCCTACTGCCAGTACGAGGCAGTGAAGAAATCTACAGAATAATGTGAGATTATAAGATTCAGGGCACCAACGTTTGGAAAACATTGTTTTTATGAGGAAATCGTCGGACTGAGCAAAGATAGCTAAGGTTATCCCTAAATCGCAAAATGATTTAAAAATTGTAGATCAATATCAATCATAGCTTACTTATCTCAATTATCTAGAAATCATGAAGCCAACATTTTCTTTTCTTTAGCATGCACCACCCCAAATACAAGGGAGGCAAGTCAACTGTAACGTTCTAGATGCAGTTTTTCAACGTTTCCCGCCGTAATTTGTCTGTTTTTAAAAATGTTTCGAAGTGATGGTTACGCCACTGTCCATTATTTATAATTCTTTTTTTTTGCTGATGATAACGGAATGTGCAGATGCTGAAGAATTAGGGTAGGAAGGGGAAAAGTAGTTAGTTCGGGAGGTAATGAAAAAGAACTTGGAAACGGTAAGATGTAGGTCTTTTATATTACAAATTTTGAATTTACAGTATTTAATCAGGTTGCGCAATACTGGATTGCTATGAAATTGATTTTCACATTTTTATTTATAATTTTCTTTTATTTGCTGGCTATTTTTAGGGTTGATTTAGGGTGTTTAGTAGAATTAGTTGAATTTTAGGGCGTGCATGATTATTTTTGCGTAGGTGTTTAATTAGGCAGAAATTTTCCTGCAAGCGTAGCATTATCGTTGAGAAACGTAATTTCATACATTGTGTTACTCTTGTTATTACTTAGGGTAACGATACATTTTGAAAACTTTGTTGCGCAGCTTGCGGTGATTTGAGTCATAGAATTTGGTTTTGTGGGGGCGTAATGCATTTATTGTTTTGTTATTTACTTGCATAACCATAGCCTAATGATTGATTATTAATTGATTATGTCATTTATTTTGAAAGTGTAGCATATTTGGTTTTCGAGTTACGATAAATGGGTACCTAAACCACCATGCCCTCCTTGCATAATTGCTACTGAAACAATTACGAGTTGGGCTCGTGAGTCTCTTTTGGCTCCCTCGTCCGGCGGTAAGCGTGTTCAGTTGATTCTTGAATGTGAATTTCTGGAACCCAACCCCTCTATTCGAAAATGTGGTCTAGCCTGGTTCCACCAGCAAGGAGAAAATTATCTGTATTGGGGGTCCATAGAATGTAACTGTACTAAACCGATCTGGTTCTGTAATTTCTTCACACCAAATGTGAAATACTTTGGTGTATTCAGCTTGGTAATTACGTACGATATAATAGTGGACTGTATATTAATAAATGGCAATGTTAAACATACAATAATAATAGATACTTCTTGACTATTTTTTATATGACAGTTAATTAATTTTTTTAGACATTGTTTTTTTTTTTAGGTAAACATATTTTTTTTTAAACTTTAACAACGTTTGAACATTCACCCCGCCTTGAAAACTCACGGGCTTTCAATATAACAGGAACACATACTTAATCTAATTGATTACAAATAATGTTTATAAATTTAACAATTAGAAAATGAAAAATAATAATAACACGAAAACACTGTTGCATGGAAGGATGCATATTTTATTTATGGCTCTTTGGAACATTGAGCCGTTTGAGTTTCGAAGAGAAACTATTCTTGTTTCACCATCTCCTCCTAAGTGAAGTCTAGTAATGCGTGCTAACGGCCAACATAGAGGTGGTACGTTTTCTTCCATTAGCACAACTAAGTCAACAATGCAAGGTCTTCTATATAACGGATCTTGCTTTCCATTCGAGCGGGATTGTAGATGTAATAAATAGTACTTCATCCATCTCAGCCAAAAGTGTTCCCTAAGCTTTTGAAGGTACTCGAAACGAGTTAAGCGATTGTCATTTATTGATGCATTGGAAGTGATCGGTCGCCCCAAGATGAAATGTCCGGGTGTTAAAGGGATTATGTCATTGGGATCGGATGACAAAAATAACAAAGGTCTGAATTTTAATATGGCCTCAATTTGAGTTAAAATAGTGTAGAATTCCTCAAACGTAAGTCTGGCGTCTGTTAAAATACGCTTTAAGTAATATTTTATTTGTTTGATAGTTGCCTCCCAAAGACCTCCAAAGGTCGGAGACCTTGGGGGAATGAATTTACAAGCTATGCCAAGGTTCGTGGTGAAATCTTCAATTAGGTTTTTATTATTTTTTAAGAAATTGGCAAATTCCATAAGTAAATTGTTAGCACCTATAAATGTGCTGGCAGTGTCCGAATGGATTTCAGTGGGTTTGCCTCGTCTGCTTATAAATCTCCGCAAACACGCTAAGAGCGCTTCAATAATTAAGCTAGATACTTTGGTATTAAAACAAACGAATAAACAAATCCAGCACTTGCATTTTGAACCACGACCCTTTCGATCTTTTATTAGATATTGATATGGGCTGGCATAATCATTACCAATAATTGTAAATGGGGAAGACGGCATCACCCTGCAGTTAGGCAAATCTCCCATCATAGGGAAAGAAGTAATTGTATTCAACCTAAAACACCTTAAGCAGTTGTGAATAATCTTTCGACAAATGGATTTGCGCTTAATAGGCCAATATTTCTGTCTAACAGCATTTAATAATCCTTGTATCCCTATACGACTGAACGCTTTGTGTTCACGTTGTAATAATAATTTGGTAAAATGATTAGGTAACAAGATAGGATATTTACTATTATAAGGCATGTTAGCATTTCTTAATCTAACTCCTACCCTTACAACATGTTGTTCATCCAAAAATGGATTCAACTTTTTAGTGTTGCCATGTTTTATTAATTTTTTCTGATGGAGCTGATTAATTTCATAAGTGAATGCCGATTTATCTATCATTTTGGCTCTAATAATGTAAGAAACAATTAAGTTCAAAGGATCAAATATCTGACCAATAGTTGAAAGTATGTGACGTTTTGTCACCGAGGTGGATATATTTCTTTCGGAAGTTTTATAAAATAGTTCGTCATTCACAGATGACCAATATATTCCTAATGTTTTTGAGGATTCATTTACACTCAATTTAAGTTCACAGGGTAAATCCTTATTAATATTTAAATTTACTAAATTTGAAAGCCATTTACGAAGTCTAAAACATCCCTGTTTCAAAATGTCAGTAACTTCATTAGTGATAGTTATGGCTTCTTCAAATGATTCTGGTTGTATAGTAGGTCCCACCAACTGAACATCATTCAAACTGAGTCCAGTGTCGGTAGGTGCAAAATCGTCAAAGAATACACGAAGACGAATAGACGAACTGTCATTTTTAAAAACACCATGAAGAGGTGAAATATAACGAGGAATTTTACATTCGGACATTTTACTCATGTGTCCGAGCGATTCATACTCCTTCATGAAATTGTAGTAAATGGATGCAAATTCACAGTCACGCTTGAATCGTTTTTGTAAAGCAGTAAATCTTTTAGAAGATGTCATATAGGAATCTCCCAAACTGTCCACAGTGTTTTTTAAAGGAATGGATACCACAAATCTACCGTCAGGTTCGCGGAGTGTGGTTTTAATAAAATGATCTTCACAAAGTTTTTCATCAGGTGACAGACTTATATTTTGAGTATCACATTCTTCTACCTCCCAAAATTTGTGAAGGGTTTGATTTAATTCCTGCTCAACCTTGTTAAAACAGGCAAAAGAATTCGATCGAGATTGATTTAGCGGGATTTGGCCAGATACGGTCCAACCCAATTTGGTTTTTTGTAGAATAGGCATATTGCTCCCTAAATTAATTTGACCAACACACAAGAGTTGGTAAAAGTGTTGTGCACCGATGAGAATATCAATTCGATTCGGTTTATAAAACTGAGGATCTGCTAACTTGATGTGATTTGGTATACAAATGTTGGAAATATCCACTGGGGTGTTTGGCATGTATTCGCAGATTTCAGGGATTACAAAACAGGATACGTTATTTGAATAATTGTTACAAGTGGATTTATAGTTTAAGTTAACACGCTTGTTTAAGATAGTCGAATTACTATTTATCCCTGTAACGGTTAAGGATGTGGATTCGCATTTAAGGTTTAACACCTTTACAAAGTTTTCAGTTATAAAATTGGATTGACTTCCTGAATCAAGTAACAACCTACAGGAATGAATTTTTCCGTTCTCACCTAGCACATTTATGAGTGCTGTAGATAGAAGAATAGTTGACTTTATACAGGCAGGTAATGATATTTCTGAAGGTAACACTTCAGGAGTGATATTTGAAGAATTGGATGTAGGCTCAACTTTCCTTTCAAAATGTAAAAGATGATTGTGCTTTGAATTGCACTTTCTACAAGGAAAACCCCTACAATTTTTACTTGAGTGCCCAGGGCGAAGACAATTTATGCACAATTCTAATTCCCTTGCTTTGTTTAACCTCTCAGGTGGCTCAAGTTTTGAAAAATCGGGGCATTTATAAATTAAATGCGCTTCTTTACAATATACGCATGCATCATTTGATAGCATCAAAGATTTGGATTGATTTCCTTTTAAATCGCATTTGTTATTATTTGGTAAATAGTTCTTAGATTTTTGATCGAGGGATTCTAATAACTGAACGCGTTGTTGTATAAATGACATAAATTGATTGAGTGTGGGCAGTTCATTGTCACTTTTTTGCTCTTCCCATTTAATAAGAGAAGTATTGTCCAATTTTTCGGAAAGGATGTGAATTAATATGATATCCCAGCTAGATACGTCTAGGTTTAAGTTTTGAAGGGCTCGTAAATTTTTATTTGTAGTGTCAATCAGCTCTTGTAGAGCTTTTGGATTACTTTTGTTAATAGAATCAATTTTGAAAATTGATTTTAAATGATGAAAGATGAGATTTGGTCGATTATTGTACCGATTTTGTAAAGTTTCCCACGCAATTTTATAATTATCGGCGCTAAGACATAAAGATTTTATTAAGTCAGACGCTGCACCCTTTAATGACGCCTTTAGATAATGAAATTTTTGTATAGAAACAATGCATTCGTTTTGATTAATAATGGCATCAAATGAGTCTCTGAATTCTAACCAGTTTTCAAAACTGCCATCAAATTTTGGCAATTCGATAATTGGAAGTTTTATGGAATTTACCATTTTCCGAGTGGTATTTATATCTTGCAAATCTGCACTTTCTGAACGTGACCCTGCGGACCGTACAGACGTGGGAGATGATTCCCTTGATGGTTTCATATTCCCTTCGAACCTTGACATAATATCTTTTAGCCTACTTACAGTTTTAAAATAATTATTTTCAAAAGATATTACTTCTTCAAAACCATCTGAATTATTTTGTAAAAGGTCAATTTTCAATTGAATTTCTTGAAATTGATCTAAGAGATTTGACAATTTGCTCTCTCTTGCTTGTAATTCATAATAGTTACTTATGTTTTCAAGATAATTTTCTTGTTGCAATAGAGTGATTAAGAAATTCTCAATACTAGTTAAGGTGCCTTTGAGGTAACCCTTTTTATAATTCAATGGTTTCACTTCGCTATCCATATTGATAAAACAAAGACCTTTAATTGAAAATTGAACACTATTTCAACACAGATAACCGCCAACCAGATTAAATATTGAATGATATAAGAGATAATGATAATTAAGGATAAGATTAAGGATATTTGGACGTACTTGGGGCGCGATCCTATTTACAGGTAGGTATGGCGTCCGATAGTACTGATGCAGCTTCCTTTACTATATGCTTGGAATGCGGCTCGACTGGACCATGTAATTTCTTCACACCAAATGTGAAATACTTTGGTGTATTCAGCTTGGTAATTACGTACGATATAATAGTGGACTGTATATTAATAAATGGCAATGTTAAACATACAATAATAATAGATACTTCTTGACTATTTTTTATATGACAGTTAATTAATTTTTTTAGACATTGTTTTTTTTTTTAGGTAAACATATTTTTTTTTAAACTTTAACAACGTTTGAACAGGTTCCTTATTTGTCTACCGCCCAGGATTTGACCTGTACGCGGGGTTAAAGTGTAAGAATATTGATAATAGTGTAGCAACGTGCACCTAACTATGCAGTCTTAAGCCAAACTTATGATTGAATTGGTTTTTTCCCCACTCCCCCCTTATCGGCGAGCGCCAAATCATATTGCGATTGTATGGGCATGACATACCCTTTTGATTGCAATCCAAGGCGATGGTATTCTCCAACCATCTTATTTTGAAGCATCGAAGGTGAATACATTTTACACCTTTTGAACTCTATGCAATTTAAATACTTTTGATGTGATGGGTCCTAAAAACAATATACAACAATTACCAATCTAATCTCTAACTACCGTGGCAGGGTTTTAAGTTCATCTGCCGCCCTGAGTCAAATACTAAGCAACCTTTACCATGTCCAAGACATGCTTCGCCCGTGAACCTTGATGTGAATGTTGGTACCTGTTACATAACAGCCTTTCATCCTTGAAAGGTGATGGCAGAAGCTAACAATTTATTACTTATTTAATATTTAAAAAGGGGATGAAATTCCTGACGAAAATCGCACAAGCTGAGAACAAACTATAGTAAAACTAAGTGTACTTTTAAAGTTAGATTGGAAGGCAAATGGAAGGGTAAGCGATGCATTTATTAAATATCCTGGAGGGTTTTTTCTGCAGCTCTTTTCCCCTCCTTGTAGTTAGCGAACGCAAAGAGCCAATCTCAAACACTGAGTTTGAAAGGGCAAGCTTTGAAGTTATTAAATTTCATTCGTTCTCCCCATTTCTTGTGTTTTATTTATGTTTGCCTAATCGATCCTTATAAGACGAGCGCACATACACGTCTCGTCGTTCACGACGTAGAGTCCTACCATTTGACAGGTCTGTTATTGACGATCACGTGCCTTGGGGTTTCAGTTAGTTGGCGGGAGATTTAATTTTTGGTTTTCGAGTTGCACACTGTACAGCCGTCTCTCAACGTTGCACCTGGGTACGTTACACACTCAATAAAAATATGGAATTCTCCAAGGTCCAAGGATCTACATTAGTCCCAGTTCCATTTATAATGCAAATTTAATGTGCTCCATAGTCTGCCTGTGCACATTTATTTTCAAAAAAAACATCGATACTGTGCGCAGCATGATTGTAGAAGATACCGCGATATAGAGGCATCCATTGACATATCACAGACTGCAATACATTCGATTTAGCTGTCGGATAGATCTGTTGCCGTTGGATTTCGTATAATTTGACTGAAGCTCAAGAACAAACTCGTGTTAATTGGTGTAACATAATGCTTAAAAAATTCGACTGAGGAACTGCAAAGTCCATCGTTACAGGTGAGGAAATTTAGATATGCTTGTATCATGTATGAACCGGAAACTAAGCAACAATCCATTGTTTGGATGTTCCCAGATGAGCCGAATCCCACAAAAGTTGTTCTTTTACGAAACACTTGTTCCTTCGGTTGTACTGGACCTTCCCTTAGACCCGGCAGCGTTTCTTAACCCCGGGTCGCGACCCAAAATCGGGGCGGGGGCTGTATTGGGATGGGTCGCGAGTTGGCATGCAATGTTTGCTCTCGATCGGATTAGGACATCCGCCTAGAATCCCTTGTCAGTTGGACAAGTGCGGGACACTTACAAAGTACATATGTGGTGTGCCATCTTGTCGTCTATACATCCTCTACAAAATGGTGATTCAACCAAGCCCAAGCGGTGCATGTGACTGTTTAGTTTACAGTGCCCAGAAATGCCTACAAGTAGTCGCAGGTTGTTTCTTGATATCCCTGTCCAAAAACGCGTCAGGCTATGAGTTGGTCCTCTGAGGGCTTCTCTCGCATGACGACGATTTAACATCAACTTCCACCTAGTTATGTGATTAGGTTGTTTACAGTTGATACAGTAAGTCGAAGAGCCGGCTCTGAACCATAAAACACCTGTTTTGAGACCAGTCGGGGTAACTCATCGGTTTTCTCATTGCCTTCGGTTCAGTATGCCCTTTAACCCATACGAGCTCGAGGATGTTGTTGCTTGCTACTTGCTCTAGTACGTCTTGACATTCAGAAACCAATCTAGAGGTAATGATCAAGTGCCTGCAGGGCAGTACTGCTGTCACTGAAAATTCTAATACTTTTGCTCTTTATGTTATGCATAAGATCTTTTCTTACACCAAGCGTTAATCCCACTGGAATACGTAGGAAATTTGCCTCAATACCTCTGCTATTCAGCAACCCTTCAGTGTTCAGATGGAAGGCTACCAGCGTGACCTGCTCTCTCACGTGGACATTTAGTGGAGGCAAACGCAGAACGGCTTCCATGACGTCTTTGGGGATAGTTCGCATTGCGCCCTTACATGCAAGGCACGCTAGTCTTGGCAGATGATTAAGAAGTGCTGTGGTTGTGGAGAGTCTGGTTCTAGACCACCAGGCAATTTCCCCATAACAGAACCGTCCAGAATGCTGACAAGCTTTTGGAGGCACAAATTTAAACCTTGCCCTGAACGCGCATGACTAAACCTACGACACCTAGGGTTGGCAGGTCTTCGGGTTTCACCCGGAGTTTCCGGGTTTCCATTACATTCTACGGGGTACGGGTTTACACTCCATTCCTCCAGGGCGCACCATTACACACGTCAATTGTCATTTTTTCCTATAATACTCCTCAGCGTCTACAGTCTACACGATATCGAGAATTTTCGGCGTTTGTCGGTTTAGCTTTGCTTTAGCCACATTATAACAACGAATATGGTAATTGCACTTCTTGTCGGCGTCTCTGATGTTGCTGTATCGAATATATTTTGTCAAAATCTACTGCGCAGCTTGCCAATATTTGCACCGAAAATTACGGCAAATGTAGGTACTCGATTTAACGTACCGTATTTGGCCACAAATATTATGGACGACCGACGAAGGGATAAAAGTAAAAAATCGCATAATCAACCACTAAAATTTGGCACCTGGAGAGAAGAACTCATAATTTTGTGTTAAATTTTTCGAAATTTCCCGAACCTCTTCACCGATACCAAAGAAAAGTATATAGGTAATAGGGGCTGATACGACTCTCCTCGTTTCTTTCCCGCGTGCACCTCTACTCCGGGTTAAGCCTTATTTCAATCTGGCAACCCTAACGACACCAATCCTATACATTTTTAGAGTTCGAAAGAGCTGTGTTTGGATTAAATCGGCCACTTAGCGTTTATACCTACCAGAGTGAAGATGTCTTTCCACTGGGTAGCTGTAGACGTTACCACCGGGTAATCTAATTCCTCCACCGCCATTGTTTTTAACGACTAGGGGTGCAGAGTGGGCTTGATGTATTTTAAATCATTTCAAGATCCTGCTGGTAGGTAGTTACGCCATTATTGTTGACTATTGACTATACTTTTCTCATAAAGTAAACATTAAAGACATGACTACACAAGTATTTGGTAGACATTCACCCTTATTCTGGTGACCATTGAAATTGACTCAATATTGGGTATTGCCATATATTCCAATATTGGAAGCGATTTGCAATTCTGGTGACCACATTAAAGTTGAAAATTGACTCAATACTTGAGTAAAGGTTGAAAAATTTGAAGGGTATCCAAGTAGTAGGTACCTGTTTTCGTTTTCCAAGGTTGAAAAACAAAAACTGAAGTAAAATAATCAAAAGAAATGTAATATGAAAATAACATTGAAATAAATCCAATGTTGGACATTTTTCCAATGGTCACCAGAATAGGGGTGATTACTTTTGTCAAACACCCAACAAGTAATTTAAGTAGTTAATCTATACCAGGCAATTGATAATTAAACAATCGCCTTAATGAATTAATGAATAGTTAACTAACGAGGAAGAAAAACAATTATTGAAATATCAAACATTAACCTCTAAACTAAAATCCAGATCTCCTTTTAAAAGTTAATTAAACGTCTCAAAACTGAGCGCGAAAGTAAATTTGGAGTGCACTGCTGTGATTCTTTCAAACCGATTTTGAAATGTTAGCCCACAATAACACAAGGAAGAGTTTTTAACGAATCTAACCTAGTAATTAAAAGAAATGTTCGAATAGATCTTGAAGAAAGATCGGACATTCGTACAAAAAAAAAGAAGTCATAGTTCAAATCTCAGCGGGTTGTGAATTGGAAGCCAACACCTACACTATCACACATATACTGTGGGAACTATCTATTAACTATGACCGCGTTGTTAGAATATTATTATTATTACTACATGGGACCGTCAACAGCAAAACTTTGCAATCAATTCTAAACTAAAAATAACATAAATTCGTGAAAGGAATCTAATAAGTACTTGCGGTTTTCTATAATTAACTGTTGTACTACATTGTTAGATATTTTAAATCACGCGTTTTATTTTATGTGACGTTAATTAAAACATGTATCTAATACCAGAGATGATGCATTTTTCATTAAAGTAGAACTGATTAAAAGATGTAAACCTCGTAAGAATGGAATGAGATACCTCTCAAGAAAAACTACCCAAGTCATTAAAGGGGGAGAGTTCAGATCGATATAAATATACAGTGCCCAAAACAAGAATGTTGCTCTGCTTTTGAAATAATAATAATAATAATAAATTCGTTTATTCTGAAGTAAACACAAAACAAAATATATAGGTACTATTTACATGTAACATATGGTCAATGTGTACTTCAGAAAGGGGGTTCTCGTTCAGATTTGTGTAATATATGGACGTCTGTTTTCCAAAGCGCCCCATTCTTAAGTGCAGGTCGCTGCATCCACCTCAAGCTTCGCTTACAATTCTAATTAGTTCCGAGGAAACACAGTTCATTTGAACAAAAAATAAGTTCTATTTAAATAAATTTGTTACTTGCCAAATATTTAGACATGGAGACGCAAAGCATCCACTGGTTTTTTAATGAATTGAAGAGACTGGTCACAATGGAGCAACAATCGTGTATTTAGGAGAAAAATTGCTATTGTACACAAATGACCTTGGTGTAGGAATATTTGAAACTTATCTCGTAAGTCCAAATGTCTACAACTGATGTCAAAGATAGAAGTTTCCTCAACTGCCACTGTAGCAAAATAACCCTAGTTCAGATTACACTTTATTTTCTCACTTAATCCCTCCAAAGCACTTTCTTCGGCAGTTTTGAAACTTTGCTACGGTTTTCTGTGGAAACATGCATTTATTCATTTAAAGTCTCTTATTCTACTTCTTTCGCTATCAGTTGTGATCACCATCGCACCCTTATACTACACTCACCGGCACGCTTTGTGATGTTTCATTATTATAATATCTTACACACAAAGAAAACAACAACGCAGAACTAGCTCTCGAACTGATCGTTTTATCATCTTACAAAGTCTGCGAAATCGTGATGCTACAGCTGTTGAAATCAAAAATCGACTTCAGCATGTCCGGCAAACCAACGTAAGTAAACGGATAGTTAGACGAAGGCTCGGAGAAGCCAATCTTACCAGCCGTAGACCTGCCACAGGCCCAGAACTTCTTAGGGTGCATCGTATCGCGCGACTTCAGTTTGCCAGAATTCTTGAGCACAGGGGTGATAATGAGTGATGAGTCCAGATTTAGTCTGCGGTCTCCAGATGGTCGTGAGAGAGTATGACGAAGACCACATGAGCGTTTTGAAGAATTTACCTTCAGTCCTCAGGTAAGATACCATGGGGGCTCAGTTATCCTGTGGGACGGCATTTCTCTGGAGGCACACACAGAATTGTACATTCTTCCGAGAGGCTCCTTAACTGCTACCAGGAATATTGAGGACATTCTCCAAGATTTTGTTGTTTCTTATGTTCGCTTTATTAGAAATGACTTTCTTCTGATGCATGATAATGCCCGACCTCACGCCACGAGAACAACTCGATAGTACTTACACGAATTATAAAGTGGCCAGCGTTAAGTGTTTGGGTTGGGATATACTTGGACGAAGGATGTGAAGTCGTGTTCCTGCTCCTTTAACTTTAAATCAGTTGCGACAAGCTCTTTTGGAGAAAAGGGAACTTATTCCACAAGCGGACATTTGCCACTTAATTTTAGCTATGCCAAGGAGGATACAGGCAGTCATTCGAGTACGTGGGAGCAACACCCGATATTAATAATTGCGGGTCTCCAGTTTTTGCTAGCAAGTCGTTTCAGTTTTGATTAATGTAAGGTAATTTTGCCACAACACCAACTTGTGCTTTTTCGTAATCAATTTTTTTAATTTGTTAATTTTTGATTTAAATAAAGGTTCAATTGTTGTTAAAACATACTTAAACATGCTGTTTTGTTTATGTGTAACATATTTAATAATAAAACATCACAAAGCACTAAAATTTGAAGTTTGTTTAAAAAAATTCAACTGCTCCGTCTTTCGTGCCGGCGGCGGCGAGTGTCATTGATTGCTTTGCGCATACGGTCATTTCACTTTTGTTTTTAGTATCAAGGTAACCGCCATAGGAATGGTTGATTTTTACAATCATTTCGGAAAATTTTGACATCCATCCAAGGGTAATGTTTTTCTCAATTTTCAAGCTTATTACATTATAAATTGGTATATATTTCGAAAGCAACAAAACCTCTTGGTTACTACTGGTATTCACATGGTAAGTGTGCACCTAATTTTATTAAATATCATTTCATATTTAGTTTGCTTCGAAAGCTTATGTTACCTCATTTTCTTCACAGGCCGGTATTTGGTAGGCACAAAACGCCAAATTTGCTACCTCAGAAACATTACAGAAATTTGAATTTTGTTAAGGTGCTAAGAACAAACTTTGGAATAAACTTTGGTACATTCACGAAAGCATTTCTGCGGCTTTAAATAAAGTTTTTACATTAAAGGACCGACAGCATATATTTTGTTGTAAATTGTGTTGTAATTGTTGTAATTTCTTCGGTAAATTCCGTTGTAATTTCCTTGATGAAGGTTAATTTTTACTTTTGCATATTCAGCAATTACTTTAGGCAAACAAACAGTGGTATACCACCTTCTAACGGAATTGTAAATGATCCACATTTTCTTCAACACCCTACGGCAAAGCGTAACTTTTGTAGGATTATATTCACCATGAAACACCCAAACAGCGTATTGTCGTTTATTTTTCCGTTCGTAGGAATATTTGGATTGACTTCTTTGAAATGCATACAGATCTCACGGTATGTAACATATCCATCTTCCTATCTATTAGTGCTTTTTTTGCGTCTTCGTTGACATTCGCAATACCAACCAACGCGAAATTGTTGATTGATGTGGTTTTTATTAACGCCACCGTCTATACAGCTCTATGCAAAACTAAAAAGACAATCCCCGTATTGGCTGGCTTTTGTCTTTAGTGATTGATTGTTGTTTCTGGGTTGCACCCGTAGGGACGCTGCTATAAGATGTTTTAGAATTTTTCGGATGATTCAATCTTTTTTTATTTATTATTGTTGACGTTTTCTGTTGGGTGGTACTCAACAAGAATATTATTTTGTCGTGTTGATCTTAAAGTCACTTAATTAAATCTTGTTATGTCTTTCGTATAGTGCATTTGGTAAAGAGCCGGAGTAATAAATCAGCCTGTCAGGCAGATTTCAGTGTAGTAGATGAGAAAACTATATATTGTAAATAAATTCTACTTTATTAATTGTATGGAGTGTTATTGTTCACTCTTTAAAAATTACCCACTTTCTACGCCTATGAACCCTTTGCCGAAGGATTTAGCTGGGAGCTTAATGAGGGTTTCCTATTGTCAACGCGGTCATTTTTAAAGGGTCTTCTATTGTTTGGTGGTCTTAGTACGAAAGAAGCGTCATTTTCATTTTATGTTTCCGATATTTAGTCCTCTGTCAAATGCACAAAAACAGGCTCCCGTGTGCTCCTTGATGATGCAAGTGTGAAACTAGTATAAATCTCTTCGTTTGACCTTGAAGAAACGTAATTTTGATGGTGGCACTCTTGAAAATGGTGCGTTTGAACGCTGCGGGCAAAAAACAAAATGGCCGCCATCTCAAACACGTTTTGCCATTTATATCACTAACCGTTGGGAGTACGAAAAAAAGTCTGAAACAAAAAATGTAGCTACGCAGATTCTCCATAGAAAAGCTTATTACAACTTTTTATGTCGGATCAACCGTTTTCTTATAAAATGCACTTTTAAATTTTCCAAAAATAAAAATGAATGTCTCAGTGTTTTGCAAGCCCGTATTTACATGCTTCACATTATTTACATGGCCACTGGATAATTCTAATAATTAATACATTAAACATAAGTAATAAATACATTAATTAAAAAATATCCCCTTTCCCGTATGTTGTGCCGTAGGAAATTAAAGATAAAGATAAAAAATACCACTATAGGTTTACCCTTAAATGAAGATACTGTAGAGTTGAGAGATAGATATAAAGACAGAGTGGAAACAATTAAATAATACTCCTGCAATTACATTTACATAATTGCAATCATCGTCACTTTCAATGCAAATCTCACTTAGTCCTAAATCTTCATCATCGTCTACCTCGTACCGTTGAGTAAACACTCAACGCTCGTACTCTCCCATATTGTCACAACAGTCGGGTGGGTCGGGATTACCTTCGCACTTGCAGATTTCCGTACACCGGAGTCCATTTCACTGACATGTACATGGAGAAGAGCAACGCCTTTTAAAGCATGAGCAACGACAAACTTCCAAGATAAGCTCTGGTACACAAGGATTGGTACAAGCAACAGGCTCGTATGCACTCCCTACTT
The DNA here is from genome assembly GCA_036250285.1 of Pyrocoelia pectoralis. NCBI lineage: Eukaryota > Metazoa > Arthropoda > Insecta > Coleoptera > Lampyridae > Pyrocoelia > Pyrocoelia pectoralis. Next base: position 13,772,802 of record CM070079.1, read on the forward strand.
TGTTCCATCCAAAATCTGAGAGTAGTGGGTTATTGGGATGCTGAATTAGGTCCTGATTCCACTCAAAACACTAAAGGTGAGCCCTTAGCAATGCCTGATCCAGTGCAGATCTTGTTAAAGGAAGGTGTAAACAACAACCATCGTACAGCTCCTATGTCGGTCAGTGTTGTTTTGAGGATATAAAGCTGACAAATTAATAACGCTTCCAAGTTAGCCCTAACATTTTCAGTGAGTCCCAAATTTAGCCAAAGCTTCTAGCATCGAATCACTTGAGGAAGCTTTCCACCACTTATTTTACCTTTGCCAGCAAATGATCCTGTTACATCAGCTCCTGAAAGTGCGTGCAATCCAGTGAGTGCAGAAGCTTTCAGAGGTCTAAGCGCTAGTCCCCTGTCAAATGTACATCCGTGTGCTCCTTGATGATGCAAGTGTAGAAGTAGTGTCAATCTCTTCGTTTGACCTTGAAGAAACGTAATTGCAAAACTTATTATTGAAAACTGATGTGCCGCTCGTATAGTAAAAATACCATACTATACTTGAAGTAGTTGATTTATTACTTCGGCTCTTTACCAAATGCACTATAGTTGATAGTTACTTCAAGTAGGTAAATAACTACTATTTTATACATGGAGACATCAATATTGACACTATTGTAGTGTATTATAGAGTATAAGTAACAGAAGGGTTTCGGTTTAGAAATGGAGAAAGTAAATGGTTATGGATGGCAGTAAAAAGTGCGTGATTGTAAATTAATTAGTAATACAAATAACAGCACAACTATTGACAATTTAATGGTCGTTTAAAGCGTTTTCGTCAATTATTTTTTTTTTAATATTTCGCACAACCCGTATGCATGATTTTTTGAAACTTTACACATATACAGGGTGTTAGTAAATAAGTGTGACAACCATTAGTGGGTGATTCTGCATGAAAAAATAATTACAGTTTGCTATATAAACGTATGTCTGCAAATGCTTAGGAGTTACGGAGTTTTAAAGTTTTTCTTAAAAACTGACGATTAATTTATTGCTCTGAAAGTGGTCGAGATAATATGTAAATGAAATTTGGTAAGGTTTTTTATTTTTTTTATTTTTTTATTTTAACGAGATGTCAAATTAGCGTTTCTTCATTGTTAAGCTTTTGGTTTGCTATAACATTAATGTTAATAAGCAATTCAGTTTCTTTTATCGAAAAGAATGGAAAGTTTTACAAATGCGGAATTGTCAGACATGTTTTTCTCTATGGTCGAAGTAATGGAAATTGTCGGCAAGTTCGACGATTGTATTGATTGTATGCTGAGTTGTATCCAGGACGTAGGGTACCCCAAAAACTTTAATACCCTGTATCTCGGAAAACTAAGCATATATAGCAAACTGTCATTATTTTTTCATGCAGAATCACCCCCTAATGTTTGTTGCACTTATTTACTAACACCCTGTATAAGACTATTTCTTGGAATTTGCCATATTTACATAATTTGTAGGGGATTAGTAAATATCGTCTGCCTTCTATAACTTGAATTCATTTGCGGCGGTGGTTAAAGATTAAAAACGACCACGTGAAAAAATATAAACTACTTTAAGATTTTATCCTTAACTTTTTTTGTATGTGTGTGAGTGTAAATGTTCTTTCCAACTGTAAATAAATTACATGAAGGGTAAACTAATGAGCAAGAAGTTATAATCAATTAAAAGTAAATAGTTTATAGTAACTTTGATAGTATTCGTAAAATGGAGGAACGTAAAATATGGAAATTTCTACCAAAAAAGGTAAAACCTAACATTTTTTAAACTTTTACGAAAAAATAAATATATTAACCTATCATGTAAGGAATTTGTATATATATTTATTTTTATGTTCAATAGGATCACACCAAAGACAGAACAATGAAGTGGGAACAGTAACAAAGTTTTAACAAACAATTGTTTTGCTTAAAAGCAGTAAGGTACGGGTATCTGAAAAAAAAGCTGAAAAAAGAAAAAAATTCATATCGCACAAAACCGGTATTTAGCAAATAATATGTTGATGGGACTTCGAAGTGCTAAAACTGTGATTTCGTACAAGAACCTTTACATCACTTAATTTGAAAATGGAATAACCTCATAAGTTCATAAATAAGATTTCAGTTTGAAAAATCAAGTTTCCAGTATTTGAGGCAAAACACGTGCTCTTGTTGGGGAATGAGGAAAAGCCTTAAATTTCATTCAAAAGATGAACTTCTTGTTTGGTAATAAAATAAAACTCGTTCTTGTTGTATTTATAATAAAACGTATTATTTATTTTATCCGATAGACGTAAAATTAATGTTGTTAATGAATTTTGTATATTAATGAGTATTTTTAAGGTATCATTTGTACGTTCGTTGCTATTATCAAGTGACCTTTCCGCTGAGTCTGTATTACTATAATAATTCATAGCACAAATCACTAAGATTTTTATAGTATAAATGACCACATTCGTATGCTAATGACCATCTGAACTGTCGCGCGGTCCGGCCTGGGTCATCTTTATAACCGGTGATCTACCGAGCAATGTGCCATATTTAATTTAACTTGATTTCACTACATCAAAATTTTCTTTATATAGCGACCAGTTATGTTCAACGAAGAACGCGCTATAAATAATTTTATTAATTAAAATTCTACTAAACCGCTTTAAAAACAATGTTGTTATACGTAGTGGACAACTCGTAGGTTTTGGAATTTAGAATTATATAGCGACAATATTATTTTTTTATGATCTTAATCTATCGTTTTATGTAGATTGTTGTCTTTTGATTATTTAAAAATATGTATTTTACGTAGCTTGGGTCGTGTCCGTACCTACCTGTAATAAATCTTCTGGCAAAAATGATGAAACTTAGTTCAACTCATCATTTCCAAAAAAAAAATCGTTATTACGACATAATGTACTAATTTTTATGTTTAATAAATTGACCAATTAGATTATGTTTTATAAAATAAACGTTAGCACAGCAGATGTGCTTGCAAATGAAAATGTGTTAATTAGCCGCAGACATCTTGTTTCTATTTTAGAGGTAGACTGGTTCAACCCATTAATGGGATTTGGCACAGACACTCTTAATTTATCATTAGGCATGCAAAAAATTAGAGGAAGGTTAAAATTCTCATTTGTGGCTTAGAATATCGGCTGACCAAATTTCAATGGAATGTTTTGTGCTTGTGTACGATTTGGAAAGCTCTTTTTAACACATGCACTTATGGATACAATAATAAATGTATTGATTACTTCAAATGACAAGTATGTATCCAGTTAGAAAGCCACCTGACAACAGTATGAATAAATCATCAATTACCCTCCTGGAAGGGTAGGACCTACCATATCTCACTTCATATGGAAATGGCATCTCAACCTAATACAGCCAAGTTCAAAGTTGGATCTGAAATAATGTGTGGTACTTACTCCAAAGGACTCAACCACTAGGCAAATTTCCAACTATATTCCATACTGAACTGGTAGGATACAAGAAAGTTCTCACAGATAGCATAGAGAACCAAATACTTAATTGAAATTTTTAGCGACAGAAGAGCTGCTCTGCAAGCCAAATTACCTATATCTAGACTGGTTTTTGAATATATTAACGTACTAGAGCAGGTAACAAACAGCAATGTCATCCAACTCATATGGGCTTTAAAGGTAATGAGAAAACTTATCCGTTAATCCGACTGATCTCAAAACAAGTGTTTTATGCCTCTTCCACTTACAGTACTACCTCTAAACTCAAGATGCCCGATCCCAGCTAGGAAACTAGGCGGAACTTGATGATGTTAGACTCTCGTCATCCGAGAGAGGTGCGTTTCTGTTTAGGGCTATCAAATAAAAACGTTTGCTTGCCTGTGGGCATACTTTTTGTGCACTGTAAGTATGTGCACTGTATGGACTTAGTTGAATCACAAAAAAAAACCTGATAGGGAATTAATAGTTATTTGTGTATCAAGGTTGTAAAAGTGATCTTTTTTGGCCGAATCTGATGATGAATCAGATGAGGCTAAAAAAGAACTTTTAACCGAGGTGCACACAACATTTTTTAGGCGACTATCACAAAAAGATACAAACTTTAATTTAAAAATCAATTTCATAATTTTGACAGTGACAGACAGTTACCTGACAAATATTGATTATTCATGTCACTTACAGAGTGCTTTGCTCCATCACCTGAACAACAAAAAGAGGTTGTAAAGTAAATGCGGCCGTAAAGTTGTTTATGACAGATGTCAAAAAAAAAGTTATAGATACTTTACGGCTTTCAAAAGATACGTAAAACAACTATTTATGTAATAGGCGCCTAAAAAATATTTTTTGTTCCTCCAACTCCCCTTTTAAATTGCACTTATTGCAACATTTCATCAACACCAAGCCTTCTAGCATTTTTTCGTTTAAAGAGAAATATTTATGTCAAATTGTTCGTTATTTGACGAAATCCCCAATGCTACTCGTTACCTCAGCCATATTTAGGTATGACACTCATCTTGGCGTCTCATTTTTCCGATGTCAAATTGGAAAATGGACGAGAAAGTACGCTACCTCATCATGCTTCCCGTTTCTATTTACGACAGGAATCAATCGTCTTGTGCCTGGAGGCTGGAAACACTCCATGCATGGCCAGGCTCTAACACACTCACACTCGTAAGACAGTTAATTGATGCCACCGTTGATGGATGTTGAAACCTAGTTGTTCCGGGCCACATTCTACGAGGCTTGTTTAATTTCTTTTGTAGCACATTTTTTCTCACTACGTTAGCGACGTGACACCGTGTGAAAGCATGCATGGGCATGCTGGGTAAGCTTATTCAGAGTTTGCATTAAAATTCATTTCACGTTTTTTAAGCTCTATCGGCAAGGGTGTTCCATGGTCGAAAAAAAATGTCAGCAGCACCTTCGCTTACAGAAGGGTGTGTATTAAATTTCTTTGGTTTGAATTTTTCCATTGCATCGATGTCAACCTATAAGGGAATATCATTACAATTTTGGCTGTACTGCCTGAGATATTGAAAGAGAAGCCAGTTCGCGAGCAAAACATAAGTTGAATGTTTAAAAGACCAATTTGACCAATTATGCGTTTCCACTGTATTTTTAGAACAGACACCACTTCCAATACTAATCTTTGGAAATTTAAACAGCCACAATGCAACGCGGGAATTACAAACAGCAGCCCCCAAAGAGTTATTGAACTTTTGCAGGCTAAGAAAACCACAAGCATTTCGTAGGCGATATCAAATTCTTAGAACTTATCTTCGACATAAAACTGACGTGGAAGAAGTTCAAAGACTTGTTGATGAATGTAAACTATGCAGCCACATATGGGCAGGATATGAAGAATCCTTGCGGAAAATATTCAACGCCTTCGTCAGCAGCAAAATGGATAATGCAGCTAGATGTCACACTACAAAACTGCAATTTGTCTGGAATCAAAGCGCTTCTGTTAAAAACGCGCAAAAATAAAATTTGTACGTATTCCCTGGCGAGAGATTGTTAGCGACGCACCCAAAGAGTTGACAGTATCAATGTGCACTTGTTGTCAACTAACATTAGAGCAATGGCACTCAGTTAAGTTAAGCCATACATGATGTAAAAAGAATGCTAAATTTAAAGCACTTCGAAGTCTTCATCAATTTTAATTAATTTCATATAATGGTTTAACTTGTAATCTAAACTTTATTCCCGCTCAATCCTTCAATTTAACTAGCCTGATGATGGCATTATTGGCAGAAACATACAGCTTGATTGTTCTCAATCATAATATAAAAAACTGCCTCATTCGATAAGAGCATTTAATGATCCAAACATTCGAAAATGCTATTACTCGCTAGAAATAGGAAGATTAAAAAGTAATAATAATAATAATAATAATATTTTTGGTATAGTGAAAAGAAATACACAAAGTTTGAAATTCGATAACATTATCGTTCTTCCACTGCACTTCGTAAATTTTATGTAACATAAATATTATAAAAATAAAAGTCATAAAAAATAAAAATCTCAAAAAAACCCTAAAATTATATGGTAAGTAAGAATAACTAACCTAAATAGATATCAGTATTTTTCAATAAATTTTTTACCTATCGTTTACGTAATCTTGATGGTGGTCAGGCGCGTACCAAAGGGGGGGGGGGGGTTCTTGGGTTAAAACCCCCCTGAAATATTCATTAAAGGCTCAATCTCTGTTTGTAAACACAAAGAAAAAGAATAATAATGTTAATTTTGAGATTACAGCTTTCATCCCGAAGAAATAATCAATCGTCTTGCGCGTTCATCTAGACGTCTTAACTTTGTTATTTACATTATTATTATTTAAAAAAAAATTCTACTTTTTATGTTGCTTTTAACCCCCCCCCCCCCCCCCCGAACTAAAATCCTGCGTACGCCCCTGATGGTGGTGAGTACATTTAAATTAATTAGCGCAATTTTTAAAGATTGTGGCTCGGCATAGATAAGGAGGTTATACATTTGTTTGTTGAATGCTGAAAACCTCGCAGACTCCTTAATAATTTCAATTTGTAATTAAGGCACCCTTGGTGTACCACTGTTTACCTTTTGTGTCATATGTGAATTCGTGGCCTCATACGTTAATTTTATTATTTGAAAAATTGTCTATGCAACAGAAAGCTTTCGCTGAAGATTGCTCGGCACTACCATTTGTCGGTAAATCAGACCTTCATTTATTTTAGCAGAAAAGAAGAATTGTTTTTGCTCCTGCTAGTTCTACCTGCAAGGCAGTCGAAATTTTGCCTAGTGGTTTGGCTGTGCCTTTTCCTTCCATTGCTTTAGATCCATCTGTGAAGGCGGATATATCTGGTTAGGATGCCACTTCCGCATCAAAGAAGATGTGGTAGTTTTTACTTTTCCCCTAGTATAAATCAAGGGATGAGTGAGTCAGATCGTCCTTGACTGCCTCGGCCAGAATTCGAGAGTAGCCCATCTCAACACCTCTCTTGTTCAACAACCCTTTATTTTTTCAGACGCATGGCCTGCTCTCTCACGTAGAGATCCAGTGGGGACACCAAAAATGTTGGAAAATCCTCTTCTTGCGATGGAAAATGTTGCTGCAAATCCGGAATTGTGGAGATATTTCAGATGTAGAGGCAGATTTTCATTCCTCATATTAAGATGCATCAATGTGCAAAACTCTGTCCACTTTCCTCCAATAATAGATTTATGGCACCGGTATATATACCCAAAAACGGTGGAAAATCCACTTCATGCGATAGAAAATGTTGCTGCAAATTCGCAATTGTGAAGATATTTCAGATGTAGATGCATATTTTCATTCTTTATGTTTAGATGCATCAATCCATCTGTGAAGATGTATATGTCTTGTTGGTTCCGCACCAAAGAAGATGTGGTAGCTTTTCCCTAGTATAAATCGAGTGAGTCAGATCGTCCTTCTAGTAATAGGCAGTCGCTTGACTGCCTCGCCCAGAATTCGAGAGTGGCCCATCTCAATACCTCTGCTATTCAACAACTCTTTATTTTTCAGACACAAGGCTGCCAGCATGGCCTGCTCTCTCACGTAGAGATCCAGTGAGGCCAGACTCAGGAAGGCTTCCATGACGGCTGTGGGGGTTGTTCGCATTGCACCCGTGTACGCAAGGCACGCTAGTCTTTGCACATGGTTAAGAAATGCTATGGTTGTGGAGAGTATAGTTCTAGGCCACAAGACAATTGCTCCGTAACAGAACATAGGTATAATCACAGCAGTGTACAACCACAGCACAGCCTTTGGGGATGGTTTCCAAAGTCTTTCCATTGTGCGGCGACGTTGCCAGAAAGCCCTATTTGCTTTTTCCGCTTTGGGCTGGATGCGCTTACTCCAAATCAGTTTGTTGTCAAGTGTTATTCCTAGTTGCTTCACTGACTCTGAAAATTGGAGATGTTTTTGGAAGAGCAGAGGAGCCCTAAGGCCCTTCTTTTTCTTGTGAAGAGAACTACCTCCGTTTCCGGTGATATAGATATACTCTCCGGTTTAATTGCTGAAAAAGGCACTCTAGAAAATCTGATACTAAAGCGCGTAAGCAAGGGGTGGGTTTTTTATGCTTTAATAACTTCCATAGACAAAATGCATATACATATTTCAAATTGTAAATAGGGAATAAGGAGATATTGTTTTTCAAGTAATGGCTAACCTTATATTTATAATCCTAATTTATATATCCTTCCCAGTAAGGTAGGTAGCTTATATTAAAACAAACATTTCACTCTGTTATTTTGAGTTTTCAAATCGGAAATCGGAGTGTTTAATATAAAAGAAAAATTGTAGGCAACTCCCTCCAAAAAATAATTTTATCTACGGCCTTGTTGGAATTGATGTAGAAGGAGATAATGATTCCTCAAACGTTTTTCAATTAATATAATTAATTGTAATAATAATAAAAAGTAATTAAAATTAGAAATGAATGGAATTGTATAACTTTGTTAATTGTATTTATTCATAGAGATGTGATAACTTTGCCACCCACAACAATAAAAATAATATACTCAAAAAGTACATACGATCATATGTTATATACTACTCATTAAACATAAATACCTACATTAACCTATTTTCCATACTTACTTCATTAACTGTTTCTAAATGGAGTGACTATGTTGCATACAAATCTCTCATACATGCATTTTGTATTCCTTCGAGCTTGTTTTTGTTATAACGATGTAGATAATAATTATATCCCATTCTTTAGTTTCTGATCACGTGATATTTGATTCTTTAAGTGATAAAGAGATTTTGTTCCACATATTTGTCGAAACTTAATTTGCTATCAATCATTTTATTAGGATCGATCAACTCAGAAATCAAAATTATTGCAATAGATTAACCATTAACATTAATTAATCCTTGTTTTAATTAATATTAATTAATCAATCCTCCGACTTGCTACCAATACTTAAATTTTTCATCACTTGTCTGTCTGTTGCACCTACACATATAACTTGTTCTTCTTGACTATCACTAAGTAATGAAAATTTGGCGAAAAACGATAGTGACCAGCTCTTTATTTGCAAACGGTTAAAATTGAAAAAAGTTGCAATTGGAGAGAAATTCAGTAAGTACAGCATTTTGTAAAAATATAATGAAATATGGAAATTAGTATGGCGTTCGTTTTGCCCTATTAGTAAAGTAAAACTTCGTTGCCACCATGTTTCTGATAAACGTAATCGTTTTAGAGAAAAGCTCTGTTCTTCATAAGAACTTGATATTATCCAAATTGAAGGAAAATTTGATTATATTTGTCGAGCTTGAGAACTAAATAACATAAGAATAGTAGCTGTAAATCAGTTTTTTTTTTCAACTTTCAGTCGACTGAAGGAAATATTACCTTTCAAAGTAATCTATGGCAGTTACCTTTTTCATATGAATTTTCTATATCAAACCACATTCTGTTATAAACTCTAGAAGATAAATAAACCGTTTTAGACAACCAGAATCTTTCTTTTATGGCCGTTTGCAATATTAATTCAACATATTTACCTCTATACCAGATTCGACGTCTCGAACTAATAAATTTCCCGCTTAATATAGCCTAACATAATTTTAATGTGACATATTTAAGTTGTTTTTATAAATTTAATGCTAATAAAAATTATACCACCTTTTGGGTGCTTTTTTTGCCTGTTCTTTGTCTGCCCGAATATAGTTAATGCATCGTGCAACGGTATGGTTTTATAACGTATAAAATTTAACGAGTGAAAATTAAATTTCATATTCAACTAGTCCATATGACGTGTTTGTGTAGTAATGTTTAAGTTTAATTAAATTATGAAAAGCTTGTAATAACAACCACATTCCTAACAAGACCTATATCCCAGGTATGTTACCGACATAATGGTGCCCAATATATTAAAAATATTTTGAACATTTAATGGTTGTGATGATGTAGATATTAAAACCCGTCTAATACGAACCATAATGCTAAATTTACTTTATTTGTTAGTAATTGTTGATGAGAATAACCGTTATACCACATTTGCAAGGGTAAGATTCCATGTAATGTGCTTAATTATGTGCTAAACTAAATGAAAAGCGTTTAATTTATGTTGTGTCATCTCCTTTATGTTGTATGAAATACACATTATGCGATTATTACATTATAAAAATTCAAGTCCGGTTTCATATCTGAACATCATTTCATTTTAATGCCATTAACAATTATCTAAGCTTTTCAGGGAACATGTCTAATTAGCGATTATTTAAGAGCTATCTTAAGTTTTACTGCAGTAAACTTTTGTTCATAATTCGAATTTATTTCCATTGAATCGTTAATAAAAATACTAAAAAATGTTCACTCCTTAGCTCTGCAATGTGGGCTCTGTGTTACAAAAATTTAAGCTTTCTGTTCAAATTGTTTCTGAAATTTTTATATGAGTGCTGTGGTGCAATGACATTCAACCGAATAAAATGTTCATTGTTTATTCGGTTTATTATTTATCATTGCAAGCAGAAAATGTTCACGTTATCTCATCATTTCCAAAATTCGGGTTAGAGTAAAAAGTTTAGTCACCTGACTTTGAAGGCTTATTTTACAATAAGTGTTTGGGGCTGATTTTGATGTCATTTTTACCACATAACAATCGATGGGTTGCTGGACATTCCAAATCTTTAGTCAGTAGACTTTTCACGGTAATAATAAATAATACCATTTATTTAACTACGTAGGTACATAAATTAATATTATTAACAATTTCAATCATACGAAAATCGTATCTGAATTGGCAATTAACAGCATAAACCCTACTCTTCCACTTAACCCTTTGCTATTTTGTTATAGGTAAATTGCAGCTAACTCTTATTTCTGAAAGTGAAACGATAGCTATGAATGTAACAAAAAGAAACGAAATTTGAAAGCCTTTAATAGGAGATGAACACCTACTTTTTAAATGACTAAAAGTTTCAAAATAGCGTCTGAGTTTGAATGAATGTTTTTAAATGAAAGATCCCGTATATTATTCCATTTTCTAAATCTGTTCATAATTAGTTTTTAACAGTCTTTTCTAATAGACTTTACTCCGAAATTTAATTGTTTTGAAATAATAACGTTTGAAACGTGACATTTTGGTCATTTCAAACCCAACTAAAAACACGAACGTTGTCTTACGCCTCTTATTAGTCAAATTCGTTAAGAAATTTAACTAAAATAATAATAATAATTTATGTATGAACGGGAAACTCCAATTACAATTTAATATACAGTGTCTGGCAGTGAAACGGAAAGATTTCGTAAACAATTTTATTGTTAAAGAATATTTTTTTAAACAATTTTAATACATTAATGGAAAATAAGAGAGTAGCCATTTGGTTTACAATGTCAAAAAAATTATTTTTTGAATACTACATCCGCCAAGTGTCCTCCGTTACAATTTATGCATTCTTGGAGTCGTTCCTGAAAGTTTTGTATAACACTGCGCAGCATATCGAAAGGTATTGCTGGTATGTCGTCAAGAATCCGTTGTTTGAGGGCTGGGACTACCCTGGGTGGATCACTTGCAAGCACATTCGTCTTTAGGTATCCCCAAAGAAGGAAGTCGCAGGCGGTTAGATCGGGAGACCGAGGGAGCCAACTGATATCCCCGTTTCGAGAAACAATGCATTTACAGCAATCATTGAAATTCGTGCAGTGTGACTTGTTGAAAAAGTGTGTTTTCATTCACTGGAAGGCCTTCAAGTTGTGGTGTGAGAAAATTCTGAATGATTGCAACGTATCGCACAGAATTAACGGTAACGGCATTTTCAACCTCATTCTCAAAAAAATACATGCTCACCCGTCCAACGCCCTATTGTAAACTAAATGGCAAATCATGCAGGTCTTGGCAAGTCGGCTACTTTCTTCCCCACCACTTCGCGGCGCTCTGCAAACCGTACCTCAAATCTTTCCGTTTTACTGCCGGACCCTGTACAATGTAATTATTTACATTAATTATTAATTATAAAAAATATATAACAATTACAAGTAGGTACAATGCGCAAAAATCAATACATACATGTGAAACTATTACAGTAAACGTAATTAAACTAATTAATTATTATTATTGCTAGTACGATTTATACATTTATTCCAACTTTAATATTGAATAACACATTTTATGTCATACTTCCTTACTATTTTTATTTCACCATAACAACCCTGAAACAAGACACTTTAATTACTAAATAATACCCTTTCACATGACAACCGCATTTTAGATAGCAACGGGCGTTATTTTTTATATCACCCGCTTATAACGCCCGCAAATGTAAAATTATGCCTCATCACTAGAAATACGGTCAAGGATGTTAAATGTGAGTCTATACTGATTTTATTGTTATCATCTGTTTTAATCATCTTAATCAACTTCGTGGAAGTATGACATAAAGTAAAGACAGCACCACGGGCGTTATAAACATAACGCCTACGGTCGACGTATATCCCTCGGGCCTTAGGCGTTATTTAGTTCATAACGCCCTAGATACCTGAATTACTATTAAACCGGACTGCATATAAAAGGAGCCTTGGATAATGTATGGTGGCCGGCAATATTGAGAGAATTGAGAGTTGCCCAAGAAACGTACTCGTATATCAGTTTACAAGGAACTACCTAGGCAACAGACTTTGTGGAACGTGCATTTCAATAATAGTTGCCTAGACAACGTAGCCGAAATTGCATACGCAAATGACAAACTAATAAGAGCATCTGGAGAGTAAAATCCAAAAAACACAACAACCGATCAGAAACAACTACATACCTTCAAATTCAACTGCTAAATACAGAAGAGCGTTTGGCATGATGCTGTCCATATTCTGATAAGAACTATAGGTTTACAATCGTTGAGGTTACTTTTAATGTAATCAGTAATAAAGAAAGTAAACGTTGAAACTTGCATGTGATACTGAGTTTCATCGAACCAAAATACGAAGGTACCACCTTCTCTCGCCTCGTTGAATGAAACGTGTTTGTTTGGTTTGGTGGTCGGTGTATTGCTTTTCTTTCATTCTTACCTTTGATTTAATTAATTTTTATTTTTATCAATTTCGCACTCTTTTCTTGATATTTCCGGAATGTCCCCATCTTACCTATCGACTATGACGCTTATGTTTATCGTGGTTATCAATTAATATTTCTGATAAAGCCAGAAATCCCACAGGTTCCTGGTCTTGTTTTTCAACACACACAAAAACATCTTCATCCAGAAGCAAAGAGTGGTTAGCTAATGCATCTGTCTCTTGTGGAGTCTTGCACTAAAATTTAAATTAGCAGTGAGGTACATCTAGGCTCGCCAGTTTTTGGGGGATCGGTTGGATTGTCTTTGTCAAGTGCGTAACTTCTTCAGCGAATCCTGAAGAGTCAAGGTCTTGCAAGAAGCTATCGTTTAGTATATCGGCAGGTAAGTTCCTTATCTTGAAAAATCGTTCATTATTTCCTTTATCGTCTAGCAACGAGGGATCAGTCAGGATATTATTGCAGAAATCAAGATTGTTTGCTATTGAGCTCATTGTTTTTCTCTGAAAACAGTAAGTAAAGTAGTTTCAAAATCTCGTGGCACTCGAGATGTGTGGCGGGATTTATTTAAACGCGATACTACGATACTAATATGAAGTTCTATAAATAATTACACCTATATTTATTTACTCTACATATTTAGGATGGCATTTTACCTACCAATGTTTTTGGACGTATAATGTCGTGCCTATTTCTCGAAATTGTTGTAAATCCCGCCGCGCATTCCGAGTGCCACGAGATTCTGAACCTACTCTACCAAAGATATTCTTGTGACAATATCACGTAAGTCTTTTAATTTACATTGGACATCAAATTTCTTAACCAAAACCGTACAAAAAAGTCAGTTTTAGTTAATAGTCTAATTGTACCAGTGTATTAATACGACAGACGCATGATAGCTTTTTCCGGAAATCGTCTTGGAAGCAACATTTTCCTGCTTATTTACGCGCGGGAAAATTGAATTTTCTGGATTAGTACTGTGAAGACTTTAGGTACAAGACGCAAAATATGGTTTGTAACTATTTATTTTGTTTGTAACTATAGTTACCAACAAAATTGACATACTTGGATTTTTGTGGAACTTGTAAACAATTTCTCTAAAGTTTGTAAATTTCGTCTTTTTTTGCGATTTCCGGAAAAATTTAATACAAAACACGTCAGTAAAATCTCTTACTTGACTCGGAGCTTTAAAATACTCGGCACTTCAATTTAGCTCCTCTTCAGTAATGTGAGATTTTCCTGAATTTTATTTATTTATTTATTGAGAATAAGCACAAAAAGTATTACATCATAATAACACAATCGTTACAAAGCCACAGGGAAACAAGTCCCTAATACGGCTTTAACAAGACTACATAATCTTTTATTAATTCTCAGTTACTACGCTAGAAATATCCGTTACTCACACATAGTAACAGAGCAGAAAAGGAAAAACTCAAAGAGAAAAAAAACTAAAAACAGATTAATATATGAGAGAGTAACTAAGACTATGATTAACCAGATCAGCTGCCTATAAATTACTTAAAAGTATACATATTTTTCTACGCAACCTACTTATGACACCCCTCTCCCTTTACCAAATCAAATTATTTAGGATAAATACAGTCAAGACCAAACGTACCTACTGATTAACTGTCAAAATTTAACATTCTAATGCTTCTTTTAAAATTATTTTCGTTTATCTCTCCCACATCTATGTTATCAAACTTGTTTGCAAGTTGGCAAGCTCTTAGCAGTGGTGAGCTCATTCTTGTTTCTGTACGGGCCAATGGGATGTAAAACATCGTTTTTTGTCTTGCCTGGTTGGATTTTGGTACCAAGAAGTTCATGCCGTTCAAAAGCTCAGTGCAGTCAATCCTGTCGTTTCGTATTTTATAAAGCAGTAGTAAGGCGGATTGCTTCCTTCTATCTTCTAGAGAGTCCACCTCCGCCACCCTTCTAAGATGTTTTGTTGGGCAATCCCTAGCACACTGCTTTTTTTTTACTTTAAAATAGAAATATCTAAGGAATTTATTTTGCACTCTTTCTACTTTTCGCATATCTTTCTTTGTGATCGGATTCCATATAAGGGAGCAATATTCCATTTTGCTTCTGACCAACGCATAATATAATGTCTTAATAGCTTTGTGTTCTCTAAAATATTTGGTATATCTCCTAACCAACCCCAAGGATCTATAGCCACTAGCTGTTAAGGCGTCGATATGGTTATGGTTACCAAAGGTGAAGTTGTGGTTGAAGGTAACTCCAAGATCATCCATTCTTCTAACCCTATCCAATGTAGTATTTCCTATCGAAAACAAATGTTCGTACGATGATTTCTTTCTTGTGATGCTCATTACGCAACATTTTTTCAGATTCAGAATTAAGCCATTTTCTATGCACCAGTTGCATAAGTTATCGATATCATTCTGTAGCATCCCATAATCAGACATACTTTTGATCTCCCTGAAGATTTTCAAATCATCCGCATACATAAGACTATTTGAGTGAACGATCCTCAGAATCTCATCCACAAAAATCAGGAAAAGTAGTGGCCCCAACTTAGAGCCCTGTGGAACTCCAGAGTTAGGAGTGAACGGATTAGATACAAAATTTATAAACTTCACCACACACTTTCTGTTTCTTAAGTAGGACGAAAATATTCTGAGCACCGATCTTGAGGCACCTATTTTGGACAATTTCCTAATCAAAATGTCGTGATTCACCAAATCGAACGCTTTGCTAAAGTCAGTGTATACCACCTCAACCCAGCTTCTTCTATCGAGGGCCTCCGTAACAAATTGAGAAAATACTAGTAAGTTTTATGTAAATAACTATTATCGTATCATTGTTTATCTCTCTATAATTTCAAATACTTCTGTATAATTATATGGGTCATAATAGCCAGATATGATTTATTGTAATAATTTATTAGAACTGATATAACTATTAATATAACGAGAATATTATGCGATTTATAATAATCGAATCTTCCATTAGTTTTATCATGAACGACCACACGTGGCAAAAACTTTTCACAAATTTTCTTAATTCAATGTAAACTAAATCAGTGTTTTATTTTAAAATTGCTTGCTTCAATGATACGATTACATACGATTTATACCATCTCGAATATTGCTAAGCGACAGCAACGATGATACGATAAAGCATTAAATGTAACTCCAATATTTGCGATTTATACCATCTCGGACCAGAAATGTCCTCGATTATTATAAATCGCATAATATTCTCGTTATATTGATAGCTATAATTGTTATTGTTCTCCCACGAATAATTTTACTTTCTATTAATCACGAGAACGAATTTTTGGGAAACGAACCGCAGGTGAGTGAAGCAAATCTTTCGAGTGATTAATAAAATAGCCCTTATATGCGAGCTGTATACTACGCTTTGTCCACGACTACAAATATTTTTAATTTAATTTAAATACTTATTTCATTTAAAATTAACACGGACATTTTGATCTGTCAAATATGTAAAAATTCTCCTCTACAAACTGACACCCTTGATTGAATGTATTTAACGGATACCATGCCAACCGACACTCTTGATTAAATGTATTGGACAGTTACCATGACAATATATAAAATAATAGTGTGTAATATTCCTTACTCCCGTTGCTAATGACAATAACAGTGTGTAATGAAAATGACTGTGTAATGAATGCTATTAGTATTGTCTGTCCAGACTATATTATACCGTAGTCGTGGACAAAAGCATTTTTATCCAGCATAATTGCCCAGATATCACATAATATTGTGCCCTTTCGCCCTTTTCAACCATATAAGGTTTAAGGTATTTATATTTTTTAGTTTAGGAGTAAGAAAATCAAATCATCTTTGAAATTGGGAGACAAAATGGTGACAATCTCACAGTTACATTACAGAAACAGGAAGATGAGATAAAACCCTTTAACCAACTCCGTATTTCTCACCGTTTTTAAGATAGCAATGGTGAGCATTGAACTTGGGAGACAATATACATATAAGGATTTCACAGCATGTACTGTCTTCCTTCCATTAACCAGCTTTTCCATTGTTGCCCGTTTTCCCAGGCCCCATTCTCCAATGTTCTTCTCCGCATCGATTCATCAACTTCGTTCCATAATCTTTGGCGTAGGCGTCTCTTTCGTTTTTCCCATTGGATTCTACACTGTCACCTTGTTCAACCATCTACTTTCCGCTCTCATGGCCGTACTGTAACAATCGTTTTTCTTCAATATCTTGTAAAACATCCATCGTTGCTTCCGATTGCTGATTCTAAAAACCAATCAATCTGACATTCTATAAGACACTGCAGCTTGTAATTTTAGATGCGTCAATATTGATTTTTTATGGGCTTCAAATAATTATGTGATTTATAGTTTTTGGCATTAACCTATTTAGCTTATATTTGGCTTCTTTCTGACACGATACCTACCTATTCTTTTAAACATGTTGCTTGATATTTGACATTTTCATTTGATTTGGACAGTATTTCTAGTCCTTCAATAAATCTGTTCACGCGAATCAAATAAAAAATTAGTATTTGTATTTCTTAAGTGTAATTTATATTTCCGCACATTAAGATTTTCGAAAGCGTGGGAGGTTATATGAGTATTTACGAAAGAAAAAATTCAAAGCGCATAAAGCGTACACGAAGAGGTCTTAAATCAATACCGTAGCACCTGAATAAGAATCGCTATAAACACGCGATTAATGACTTTTGTCATTCGTATTTATTTATGTAAGTACTCGAGCGTTTGTTATATTATTAAAATTATTACATTATTAATCATCACTTTTTAAAATTCGGTTCAATAAATTTCTATTTGAAGTAAAAGACAATGAGAAAAGAAAATTAATTTTGAAATCACCAATGCATACAATATTAAATTAAGAAAATCCATTTCAAATAGTTTCAATCAACAAATTTAAAATGGTAACCATGACGATATCCAACATGGATAATAGTTTTTATTTATTCGAATTACTAATTATAATTTAAATCACGTATATCCCGTCGCGATGTTAATAGTTTAATTTGTATTGTTGCTATTAACTAATCTTTGGATATTTCAATAACGCTACATTTACATAAAAATTATATCCTGTGAGTATATTAGAAAAATTTAATTAATACGAAGAAAATAAATTTGATAACTAAACCACATAAAATGTTATGAGTTACGTTTTCGTGTATCATTAAAATTTAGAAAAATATGACTTTTGGCTGTTAATAACAATCAATTACATCTAAATTTTATTTGACGTCCCAGTAAAATTAAAAATAAAAATTGTAACGATGAGTTTTAAATACAAATTTAATATGTTCCTCTATGACCCATACCGTACATCAGCCCCAGTAATTACCCGGTTCATGGGGCGATCGCGATTTATGGCTTACATGGCGCACTAGGTGGCCTACGCCTCTCTCCGTCATTTGTCGCGAACAATTGCATCCAACCGGTAGATTTCACACTTGAAAGATGATTTGTGGTCAGAAAACAGATTTCCCCAGCCTACTATCATTCAAAACGATTTAACGATTAGCTAAACGGAGCGGAGTACATGTGGAGTTTTAAATTTATTGCCCCGTTGGAGAACTAACCTCACGAAGTATGACTAGATTCCTACGTTATTACATATTGTATTCGAATTACTCAAGGTTAATGTATAATATTCGTTTTATTTATATAAAGAAAAACCGTTTAATAACATAATAAATAACATTTAATCAGTAAGTACCATTAGTGAGAGCTGTAGAGTGTAGAACTTTCTACATTAAAAATTTTCCTAATATACGTCGCCTGTATGTAAAGAATAAATATGCAATGGCGTTTACTCGGTTGCATATCCACATGTTACTATACAATAAGTGATAATAATAATAATAATGTAATAATGGTGATGGGTAAGTGATCAGGCGGCCATCCATCCGGAGACCCGAAACAAGTACGGCCGATTGAAGATCAAGAAGAAGAAGAAGACGTACGGCAACCGAAGAAGGCAGTGGTGTAGGTGGGGAGAGAAGGGGGCGCGGTTTGCCCCGTGTGACAGCATTTTAGGGGTGACAGCATTTTGGGGTGACACCAATTCGGGGATGACATTTTTATTACTGGCACTTTTCAGTATTCGTGTGTATTATGATATTTTGAAGATCATATTATTTTTAATGGAGATTTTGTTGTATGTTATGCTGTATTATGGTATAAGTCAAATGTTTGATTAAGTTTTACAATTTATAAATTTCTTTATATCTAAGTACAGAGTTGACACCATAGTTTTTGCCCCGGGTGCCCCACCCTACCTACGCCCCTGAAAGAAGGTACTCAAGACGAATACACATTACCAACTCCATCAAACACCTACACAACTGAGAAAGTCCAGGCATCGAAAACATACAGAATTTTTGGTAGAAATATTTCACCTGCACACACATACACCTAGCATAACAATCACTTATATGCTTCCAACAGATAATAATACGATATAAAATTTTGAATGGGTTATAATCTTGGTGTTTATTGCACGAGAGAACTTTTAACGTACGAGCGAGCGCAGCGAGCGAGTCACGCTAAATTTCCCGAGTGCAATTAACCCCAAGATTATAACGAGTTGTATACGCTATTTTTTTTAATGCTAGCATCGTAAATTTGAAAAATTTTATTTTTAAACAGACTACTTGCATGAATGTTGGATGTGATAACGATCTCGTTTCGTTGGATACAATTGTTGCTATGTGTCGTGTGTAAATACCGCATAGGTCAGGTGAGGTACAGATGACGTCGTTGTTTTTATGGTAGTTTTATTGCACGTGTGCAATAAAACTGGAAATTATGAACGATTTCTAGTTATCAAAAGAACCGTTTATGATGCTAGCATTAAAAAAATTAGCAGGCTAGTCCTAGTTACCGGGTTTTTAATAACAACCAAAACCCTGTTTTCCCTTTGCAAGCGATGTGTTTAGTGCGTTTTTAGTTCTCCGTGTATAGTACTAGGTGTTTACCGTATTAAGAACCTTGTTTGACCAAAATGGCATGGCTCACAGAGCAACAAAGAATTGAAGTTTTAATTATGATTGGGTGTGGTGATCGAGTTAGAACTCATCAAGAAGTATGTCAAGTCTTCAGAGATAAATATCCTGATCCACAGTCATCGCAGAATAGAAAATAAATTTCGAGAACAGGGTACTGTCCAAAAACTGGCCGTCCTGTGACAACATTAACCGGAAGATGTGCAGCTTAATATTTTACTGGAATTTCAAGATAATCCGCATTTAACTAGTCGAAACGTTGCTTTGGAACACGATGTGGGCCATGCTTCGGTACTGAAACATTTAAAAATACAAAAATTTCATCCTTATAAGGTAAAATTGATCCATGAGTTATCAGAGATCAACTTTGACCTTAGGCAACAATTGTTTCGAATGAAGCAAGTTTTTCCTTACATATATATATTATATATAGGCAGCATTTTCGATATTGGTCTAGGGAAAATTCGCACTGGATGCAGGAAACTCATACCCAATATCCCCAAAAGCTCAACGTATGGGCAAAAATTATTGTCCGTGACAGAATTTTAGGGCCATTATTTTTCGACGCCAATTTGACTGGTGAAAGATAGCTAGACTTTTACAATTTGAATTACTACCTGCATTAACGATAATATTTACGAATGAAAACGACTCCGACGTACCAAACAATAACATTTGTTGCAACATGATGGTGGATGGTGTTCCACCACACTATGCAGTAGTTGTGCCGCGTTATTTAGACGAGTGTTCCCAGGAAGATGGATAGGAAGAAGGTCCCCTGATCTAACGCCATTAGATTTTTTCTGTGGGGCCCAAACAAACACCGACCTAACAATTTAGAGGACCTTCAAGAAAAAATTCGGCATGAGTGTAGGTTAATAACGCCTCAAATGTTTCAAATCGTATTGAATGCATTTTATTGCCGTTTTGGGTATTGTCAAATGGTGCAGAGTCATTAGTTTGAACATGTAAGGTAATTGTCGAAGTCTACGCATTTTATATCGTTGAATAAAGATTCAAAAACTAAGTAAAAAATAGGGGTTGTCATTTAAAAAATATATTACTGACCTCCCAACTTTGAAAACAATGGATGGAAACATCTGAAAAAACCTTTTTTCATGTACGCTGTAATTTAAATCGCTACACCCTTTTTAGATTTTGTCTCTATCGTACAGATTAACAGAGTTACCGAATTTATCCTCTACTTAATTTACACACTGTATATAAAATTCTAACATCATGCATTACACGTAAAGTATACACACACTGCGCTAATAACAACATTCTATTTGAGGAACAAAAGGGTTGTACCAAGTATTCTAGCTAGAGGCTGTAAAGAACAGCTCATTATACCATGTAACTTCATTAATTTTCTCATTCAACGCCGAATAGAGCGCCATCTACAAAGTTTTGAAAAAAGTTTAGGACAAATTTGAATTATTTTTTCCCGCACAATCCGATTCTGCAATAAAAAAATGGGGGTTTCCATTTAAGATTTCAAAGTTGCCCCCCGCCCAGTCCCCAGGGGAAAGAGGGAGGAGCTAATTTTCATAGAGTGTAGGATTTCCCCCTCCAAAATATGGCGACTCTTCTTAAACAGTTTTTTAATACGATGCCTATTTTTTGAAATATTTCGGTGCCTCAATTCAAATAGACCACATGGTAGACTCTGTAAACTTGAATAATCTAGGCCCAATAAAAGTTTAAAAAATTGATTATAAAAAAGCATTTGTTTCATTACCTGCTTACAAAAAATGCTATCACTGCACAAAATTAGCAACAATTGTGCTAATATATCTTCAGTTGCTGATGCCCTTTAAAAAAAGAACATTACGCAATTTCTCACTCACATAATATCATGCCCTACCACTTACACCAAATGATACTCAACTCATCACAAACCCAACGTGACTCTTTGGGCCCACTTCGGTTTTTTATATACACTTCGGTTATAAGTTAAAACACAATCACGAAATACATCACAATATTACACATTTTGATGATTTCGACGTCTCTACAAGCACAAAACTCAACCAGGGACCAGAACCGAAACCGAAAAGAACCGGAACCGGTACCGGAACCTATTGATTTTACTATAACCGAAACCGGAACCCAAACCTTTATTTGTATTTAGTTTAAAACCTGAACCGGAATCGAAACTCTTTTATTTTTACAGTACTACCGGTATTTTCAGTTTCCCAAACACTATCAAAATTATATGCGTATGCGTGTACAGTGATAATTTATCACAAACACTTCAAACGCACCACTATTTAAAATCTATTTGTATATATTACTAGGGGCACTAGGGCTAACGTTACTAGATTTCGATCAGTCCAGTTACAGCACCAGGCTTGGCCTGAATATTGATACGAATAGAAGTATAAATAATAATAATAATAATACCATTTATTTAATGTCATTAACTAACAACAATAACAAAATGTACCAGAATTACAACTGAAAATACGTACATAATTAAGTTCAGATGACAGTAAATAATTAATGCACTAAGCCTACTCTTCCACTTAACCTTTTGCTATGATTATCTACTCAACCTAATCTAAATTCCTGACCGTGAAATTGAAAACACCTTATACAGTGTTATTCACGTTCAACGCGGAATGATACCTGTAAACACTTTAAAAGGGTTATATTTTGGAGGTCGTACCCTATTAGAGGTATCTTTTACTGTTTTTTTTTTGGATAATGTACAGAGTGGTCCAAAACAGAAGAACATATCGAAGTTGTATTTTTTTACATGGAAAACTAGGAGTTCAATGTGCTTCTTTTTTTAAACAATATTCACGTGGGAGTGTTGTAGGTAATTTCTTTAATTTTATGTCGCACTTCTGAAAAATGCACTACCTTACTATACAAGGTGTACAACAATTAAAACCAGAGTATGGCAAATTTTAACTTAACTTAAATTACTCTGTATTTCTTGTCAAATGTATTATGTAAAATTTAATTGTCTATTGAGTTTCGTGGAAAAAGTCAATTTTCATATTCCATAAGAAATTGAATGTGTGTCAGGTCATCCATGGTTCAGAAAATTTTGTAAGGGAAGTGCTCATCACTGTTGGCAATACATTTTGGTACACAGCAGCGAGAGGATGGCCTCAATATAGGGTGGTGTCAGCTAATATACGCTGTGGTATGAGGATGATATACGTATTACCGCCAAATTGTGGGCTCTCATTTAATCTGCTCTCAGATTAACCGAAGAATGGTGTAAGGAACACTCCTGGTCCATTAACCTGGCAAAGGTGGAGGTAGTTCACAAAAGGGTGGGTAGCCTTCAAGCTCCTTTGTTCTTCCAAATTAAGTTTTCAGAATAAGCGAAGTATCTAGCTGTGTTACATTAGATAACAAACAAAACTTAAGTATGCATAAATCCAGCTTAGAGTAGAAAAAGTAAATGAAACCACTGGCAATGCAACCGTCCGATCGGCGAACTTAAGACCCAGTACCGTTTTCAGGCACGGGTCCCGAGGTCCTGGGGGCCCCCAAAAATTTGTGCGATTGAAAAACGACGAAATGAATTACTGGAAACGGGTGTTGAGAAGGATTGTCGAGGTCATAATATTCTTGGCATGACGAGGTCTGGCGTTCCGCGGGGACAATCAAGTCCTCGGATCGAAACATAACGGAAATTATTTGGGCGTGCTGGAGCCGCTGAGCAAGTTTGATCCGTTTATATAAATGGTGGTGATCTTTGATCCATTTCTTGCCGATCATTTGCATAATTATGCAAATAAACGTAAAGAACACGTTTCCTACTTGTCAGTATTGAGCAAAATTATTTTGGAATTACATTGGTTTCTCCGGATGGGAGACCTTCTTAGGGAGTTTGTACTAATCACATTGTATGTTCTTCTAATAAAGAACCCTGAAGATAACTGGACTTGGACCAGTCGAAACGTTGGTTAGATAATGAAGTACATGAGTTCTCATTAACCCAGCCTACTTAACAAACTCCAATCCGGAGAAACCAATATATTGCCATTACAAGGAGTACACCAACGTATTATTTTGGAACTGAAGGAAACGAAGTACTACTCGATAAGCGTCGATTCTACCCCTGATATCTCTCACTTTCGTCGTGCGGTACATGAAGGAATGTTCCCCAGTAGAACGTTTCTTGGACTTCATACCATCATACCAATGGAACGGGATGGAGCAGCGTACTTGTTCGATACCGTTGTACTTTTTCTTAAAGAAGAAGGTATAAGTTTAGAGGGCTGCTATGGGCAAACGTACGACAACGCACAAACATGCCAGGGCAGTATAATTGGTTGCAAGCGAAACTAAAGGAGTACTGTACAGTGTAGTACATGCGCTCTTTTCGTCCCATGTCTGGGGCACAGTTTAAACCTTGTCGTCGGGCAGACCGCTGGGTGCGTTATGGAGGTAACAGACTACTTGCAGTTTCTGCAAGAACTTTACACTTTCTTCGCAAGTTCTACGTATCGTTGGAACGTGTTGAAAGAGTCTCTCCGGGCAGGTATAGTAGTGAAACGTCTTTCGGATACCAGATGGTCTGTAAGCGCGGATGCTGTATTAGCGTTATAGACGTTTTACATTAGACAATTTCTTGAACAAGAAATTGAACAATTTTTGGAACAATCTAAATTGTGTAGTTTAAAACAGCAAATTGAGTGTAATATTGTTTTGCTTTTAGATTGTGTCGTAAAAATTAAAACCTGCTCTATATTTGAGACAATTTTTAACACAATTTGCCTATGAGTATGTGTGTAACATATTTAATACTTCACATTCCTCTTGTTTTCTTTGCAGCCACTTTGCCTGCCACTTACGACTTACTTAGTATCTT
Organism: Pyrocoelia pectoralis; assembly: GCA_036250285.1. Taxonomy (NCBI): domain Eukaryota; kingdom Metazoa; phylum Arthropoda; class Insecta; order Coleoptera; family Lampyridae; genus Pyrocoelia; species Pyrocoelia pectoralis. The sequence continues at coordinate 13,797,643 of CM070079.1, forward strand.
TCTTTTTTTTTTAATTTTGTACTCGCCGCTTCAACAATTTTTTAACTAAAATACTTGATACAACAATCTTTGCTGAATTAACAATTTGGCTAAATTTAAATCAATTCTAGTTTTAGTAGAAAAATTGAGAAGATTAACCACGGCAAAACTAACCTCGAAGACGAATAATAAATGCCACCAGATTACTTATAAACACGTAAATGCGCAGAATCCCACACCAATTATTGTCCCAAAAATTGTGCGAGTATAAAACACAAATATTTTGAGCAATTCAATATTCTTCACAATTTAGATTGTTCAAAAAATTGTTCAATTTCTTGTTCAAGAAATTGCCTAATTATAAACGGCTATTAGAGAAAAGTTACCCGAGCGAGGCTCTGAGGACTATGGATAACCAACAAGAACTGCCGGAAACGCGATGTGGACCGAGATGTGGACCAACATTTTGGTTAGGTGCAACGAGACGTCGAAGAGTCCACAGAGTGACAGTCTTCCTCTCCTTCAAAAAACGAAAAGCTCATTGAATTGAGCTGGTAAAACTGCAATTCTTTCCCCATTTAATCGTCTAACGCTCAAGTTGATTGACTCCCGGACGGTGTTTGTGAAGGATCAAGGACAAGTTCGAGATCTACGGTACTTCAAAATAGATCTACTCGGACTTCGAATACAATAGCGCGTTTATCGGACTGGTGTGTGATAGGCCGGGTTGATAGTTATCGAGCTCACCTTTATATTGACGCGCGATTATGGGTTATTGCTTTTACACCACGGGCTCGGTTTATGGCATTGTGTTTGTGTAAAGGCATAAGGGGTGATGAGTAGATTCAGAGAAAGGGCAAGTAGTATAGGAACATTAGAGGATTTCCTTAAAAGGAAGAGAGAGAGCGCGTGGAGAAGGAAAAAGCTGAAGGAGAAAAGGAAGAAAGGGAAGCAATTTTCAAGAGAAGTAAGGTGACAGGGAGATCTCCGGGAACGAGTGGAGGCGGGAGTAATAGTGCAGAACTTGATATCGAGGAGGTTACAAATAGTCTGAAATGTATTGTGGAAGAGATGAAGAGATTAAGGTTGGGGGTGAAAAATCTGGAGAAGGGGGTTAAGGAGAATAATGAAGAAATAAAGGCCCTAAGGGAGGATATGAGATCTATGAAGGAAGAGCATGGTAGGAAGGAAATAATCTGGGAAGAGGAGCGAAAAGATTTGAATAATAAGTTGCGTGCTATTGGGGAACGGGTGGAACAGCAGGAGAAAAATATGAGGAAAAGGAACATAGTGGTGAGGGGTTTAAAGACGTAGGACCCGATGGGAAACTTGCTAACGGAGAAAGTGGGGGTAAATTAGGGAGGCGTGGGTAATGGGAAAAGGGACGGGAAGGGAGATAGTAGTGGGGGAGTTGGGGACTTGAAGGGGAAAGAGGGAGGTCATGGAGAATAAGGGTAGATTGAGTAATACCAACAATTGTATTGACGACGATCTGACCTTGGGGGAAAGAAGGGTACAGGAAGAAATAAGGAAGATAGCGAAGGAGGAAAGGGAGAAAGGGATGAGGACAAGGGTTGGGAATTCTGGAATTATCCTAGAAAGCTTTGATATGGTGGGGTTGACAGAGACATGGCTGGTGGAGAGAGAGTGGGGGAATTGGGAAGGAAGATTACCCAGAGATACAAAACTAATACAACCCGTTCAAGACAAAGGAGCTCTCGTTTGACTTTCTTCGATGGAGCTACAGAAGATACCCAGTTTAAGTTGAGGTTATCTTCCAATTATCGACGCATTGATCACTCAACTGCAACAACGTTCGAAGGCCTACGATCAACTACTCAATTTGTTCGGGTTCTTTTCCAGATTGAGTGTTTTGCGAACAGAAGAGCTAGAAATTCATTGTCAGACTTTTACCGAGTTTTATGTGAACGATGTCAATGAAATGGAACTGCTGGTGGAATGGGAGCATTTTAAGCATTATTTGTTACAGGAAAAAATGCTTGGTGATCACATTCACATACCTATCTACGATCTTCTGAAAAGTAACGATCTTGTGGAGACGTTTCCCAAGATGGAAATCGCGTTTAGGATTTTCTTGTCTTTGATGATTAACAACGCCAGTGGTGAAAGATCATTTTCAAAGCTCAAGCTAATCAAAATCAACTGTGGAACAGTATGAGCCAGGAGCGATTAAAATGTTTATCTCTGATGAGCAGTGAAAATGATGTTTTGCAAGAAATTGATTTTAACGATGTGATCGAAGATTTTGTGTTACAAAAGGCTCGAAGAAAATCTGTCTAATAATAATCTATATGACATAAAGATAATAAACCTATAAAATATCTGTTTTTCTTGAAAAATTTTTTTGTGTGGGGCCCATGTACGAATGGCCTAGGGCCCCGAAAATCTTAAACGCCATCCCTAAAACCCGTCCTGGTGGCTGTAAACTATGGAGAATTCTTGTGGATTGTGGAAAACATTGACACGGCTCCCTATTTTAAGAAAATCATTTCAAAGATGAATTAAGAGAGGTTTACAAAAGTACTATTATAGTTAACCGAGTTATAACTATTGATCTTGCTTTACAATTCTACTTTATACTCTTGAATAAACGTAATGAAGATCTGTTCTTTTGAATTGAGGTTGATTCAAATAATTTTACCTATCACTCACTAAAATTTATAGTTGAAATGTACTTTTTAAACCATTTTTGGAGTATTCGTGAGTGTACTTTGGAACACTTAGCCTTTGAATATCGATACTCCATTTTTATCTCGAGTTAATTACCTTATCGTTATTAACAGATTAAGGTTTCAAGGGTTTGTAATGAATGAATGAAAATGGTCTTCTGCTTCTTCGCGCTCCCCAATGGGGTTCAGCAGAAAAAGTTGATTGTCAACTGCAAAGGTAACCAAGACAAAATCGCTACTCCACGCGTCTTTGCAACAATTACTTATTTATTTTCTTCGGCTGACTTAACATTACTTATGGTTATGTAATTATAAGTGTTGACGAAAAACAGTTTTAGTCAACAACTTCGCAGTCCACCTCAAAACACGTCACTCGACTATTTTCTTGGCCATTACCTGCCAAATAAATTTGCAGCCTCAAACTAAGCTAAAAATTGTCCAACATTAGTTATTCACTTATAAATACAGATTAATTACTCACCTTTGGAAATTTTGGATCAATTGGCATTTCGAGTTTATATTGTGCCGGTTCATTAATTTCCAGGGGACAATGTGTATTAGTTAGAGCTTTACATGCATCTGGTTGAGGTAGCGGATAATCAACCGGTACTGGTAAAAAGCTTGGTGTTGCGATCGCTTTTGCTTTGAGCGCATCACTTTGCTCCGCTAAAATCATCTACGTTAGAGGAAATATTATTTACATTACAAGTGAAGTTACAAGCAGTGAAATTAACGTAGGCGGTAATGGTTGATCCCAATTTTATTTTACATGGCTGTTCAGTACATCCTACGATATCAACGAATTTGGGCTCTCTTTCTCCTTTCGAACCTAAAAAAGAAGAAAAATTAGTTTAATCTTCCATCTCCTCTTATTATAGAGACAAACATTTGCTAAATTCAGTTTCTCCGCTCACCAACGCCAATATTTGACAGCTGATAATTATAAAACCGACTACCCTTTGTGCCATTTTAGAGAACTGGGCAGTTGAATTTAAACATAGGTATATATGAGTAACGTGTGATATTTTTATCTAAGATACTTTAAGAAGTTTGATAAGATACTAATTCTAGTCATTGCATAACGTACAAATTTTCCAATTGTAAAAATTGAATTCAATCCACTTCTATACACAACAACAAGCTTCATTGCGAAGCAAAAGTCTCAATCAGATTAGCCCATAGTATAAGCAATTGTTCCTATATAGATAATGGGTAGAGATGTTCTGTTCAAGTCATGGCATGATAAAACTGTTTGCTTTATATCTATAATAAGGTACTGCTATTTCCTTTAAAGTCTAGCATTTCTAAATTTGAATTGAAGGATGGGTAATGTCCACGAATCCTTACTTTATGCAGCCTTCATGGTTAAGATCGTCCAATCCCACCAACCCTCATGTGACACAGTGTTGATCGAGTTTCATCTAAGATCTAATCCTATGTTGAACTAAAACATTTTGAGTTACAGTTGAAGATGTAAATGAAAGAACAAGCTCAGCACCACAAAGCAACTGTTCTGATGCTCTCCCCGTTCAAGGCGTTTCTGTTTATTTGCCCTGAAAACTTACTGTTAAATGCAAATACACCTGAACCTTCCAATGTGTTAAATCCATCCGCGAAGATGAATATATCAGGTTGAGACTCCTCTTCCACATCGAAGTCGATACACCTGTTCCTCCTTACCGGTAATGAGAGAGTGCGACTTTCCCTTGTAGAATAGGTAATCGCCTAACCGCTTTGCCTAGAATTTAAGTGTATCCTGTCTCAATGTCTATTGTTCATTGGTTCTAAATCTATATTAAATTGTATAAAATACGTAAAAGAAATCGTCTGGTCTCGATCATATGCCTACCTCTTTGCCTTCATTACAAAGCCTATTACTCACTGAAGAAACTCAGTGTCAACGGTTCACCCTATTTATAAAAAGAGCAACACTAAAGACTTACCTATTGGCTAAAATTTTCGAATGTACTGTATTGGAGAGGTCGAACCGAACATCTTTAGGCTTGCCATCCCTAACACCTTGTGAGCAAAAACATGATAGGATCTCTGCCCACCAGTAAGTGTCGAACATTAAGTCGTGGTCATTTTTTTTAAAGGTGAGAGCATAGTGCGATCAAAATTCATTCCAAGGAGAGCAACTGTAAACTCCGAATATTAACAAAGGTGTGCTGCTACGATGCGGAGAAAGGGACAAGAACAATAAGCCAGTAGCATCCCCATTCATACCAACATCGCACCGTGGCACACCTCGCTTCTAATCCAAAAGTTTTTGGCCGAAGCAAACATTTCTGCATGTTCACATACACTTTTCTCTCCGAATTTAGGACCATATGACTTCTGGCTCTTCCCAAAGGTCTTTCCGATAGAAACCTTCCAAAAATGATTCCAATCATGGAAAGAATGTTGGAATAGGTACTCTTAGCCAAAGGATCTACTTTAAAAGAGATTAATTCAAGCTTATTACTTTGCTCGTAATAAATTTATTCGCCGTATTTTTTGAGAGCACCTCGTACCTATACAGTTCCAAATGCATAATTATGGCAAAAAGTATTCGTCACACGGTGGCAAGATGGCTTTGTGCGCCACCGTGGAGAGATATTCTAATTCATACTATGATAAGACGTTTAGGTAGGTACTTATATTGTTCTCTTTATATCTGTATCAAGTAGTTACCAAGATATTAATATTCCTAGTAAAGATAAATGTGGAATTGTGGATATCTTACCAATTGATTAGTAAGGCAAAACACAAGATCCAGTAACAATTGAGTGACACATACAGTCCTTCATACATCATACTACTAAAAGGCGAATGGACAACAATGGAGAGGAATTATGTGATCTAAAGATCTAAAGTTATAGAAACCCAACGCTCATTTTTTGCAACCACGAAAATCATTATTCATTAATTGATTACAATTTTAATCAGGTAGTTAAACTGATTATCCTATATCGATATCATAATATCATCATTGAGAATTCTAATTATCGCAGGTACCGTGTTGTACCTTCTCTCCCTTACTCATTTCGCTCTTTAATCTTTCCTTTCATCTACCCATATTTCAATCAATTTGTTTACGTTACCTATCTTATTTTTACGTTTTGCTTATTTTCTCCATTCTTTCTTCATCAAGCCTCCTGTACTCTGTCAATTTACTACAAACTTGTATCTACCTCTCGGGATGAAACGGGTGTCCAATTTTTGATTATTTGGTCAAAAGAAACAAAACCAATGTCTGCTACGTTTGGAGAACCATAGATACCAGCGAACCCTCTATAATTTCGATCAATTTTAAGAACAAGTGGCTTCCTGGTTTTTTGCAACCTACACGCAACAACTTAGAAATGAACTTCATTTCTTTTCCTTTTTGAATGTTCTATCATCTACTAACAACTTCAATGAATAAAAATCACCCAAAGTGACCTACAATTTTGTATTATACCTTCTTCTGATTTACATTTAGAATGCGTACTGCTCTAAGATGGTGTGCTCAAGTGTGGTTGATCTGGTGTTGACCATACTTAGAAATATTCGTCAACCCACATGATTTTTCCTGAAGCAACATTGGAATCGCTTTTTTTTAGGTTTTAGGGACTTGATCGCATTTAGTTCTTAAATAATCTTCAAAAATATTGTTCCATGTATCTTGGGCATTATTTTCCTCACTTGCGCGACCAAGAAGTTTCTACAAAACCTTATCAGGATTAAATGGGTGTATTCTGCATTAGCGGAAAGCAGACAACAAATTTTTGGCCGATTCTGGTGCCAACCTGTTCATTGTGACTTTCAGAAACTTTGGAAAGCGTTTTATTGGAATAACAACCCCTGATTCTCTCTTTCCATTCGCCCAAAACCGCCTTCCATTTTATCTATGATGATCTAAGGCAGGGGTTCCCAACCGGTGGTACGGGTACCACTGGTGGTACGCAGGAAGATTTCAGGTGGTACGCGTTTGTTTTCCTTTTATTGCCTTAATGTTATTGAAAACTAATGGAAAGTGAATGAATAATTAAATATAAAGTTTTATTACTTTATTTAATAAAAAATAAGATAAATAATGGACATGTTTCTCATAGAAAATGTGTTTCTAAATAAAACTAGGGCCAGTGGGGTTCTTCCAATCTAGACCCCCCGATCCCCTGGTGATGGTGGTACGCCAAAACCTTCAAAAACCTTCAGATGGTACGCAGTTGCTAGAACGTTGGGAACCGCTGGTCTAAAGAAAGATACGTCGAAAAGGTGGCTCATCAAATTATCGCACAAGACAACCTTTGCGCCAGCCACTACATCTATAATAATAATAATAATAATGTTTATTTGTGCTAGTACATCCATTGAATGTGTACTTATGTCGAGTCGTATACAATACATCTAAAATGCAACGGATACAATAAATAACATGTTAAGAATATAAATACAATAAAAATACAATAAAACAATAAGTAAAGCTATAAGTTGAAATACAAAACAAATTTGATCAAAATTGATATTTAAAAAAATCGTCTAAAGAATAAAGTGGCTTAAAGACTAATAAGTCCTTCAATTTTGTTTTGAATGTCTTAGAATCGACCTCTTTGTACAGATCCGGTATTTTATTATACAATTTTAGTGCTAAATAATCTTGGCTATTTTGAGTTTTGGTTAAACGTTTATATGGTAAAGAAATTTTTGTCTTATTTCGCGTATTGTGATGGTGTACCGTTTCAGGTCGTTGAAAAGTGTTTTTAACAGAATGAATATGTAATAAATATGAAATAATAAACTGACTTGGTAGTGTAAGAAGACTAGCATAGGAATTTCCCCAAAGAATTATGCCATAACACTGTGAAAGTGTGCAAAATAAGCCATCTTGAGATCTTTTTTAGAAACGAAGGACGAGAGAGATCGAAGTAAGAAAATACTTTTTGTAAGCGTTATTGATAGATTGTCTAGATGTCTATTCCAAGTTAGTGAGGAATCAACATAAATTCCCAGTAATTTTACACTAAGTACTTCACGTTCAGAAAGGAGACGAAGAGTATGCCAAATGGTTTGAGTTTTTTCTTCGTTAATTTTTAAAGAATTTGCTGAAAACCATGAAATGAGTGAATTTTTGGTTAATTCTGTTTTTCTTTTTACTGTTGGCACTGAAGTAGAACAGTTTAATGAAGTTGTATCGTCCGCAAATAATATTAATTTATCTGAAGATACATGCTGAAAAATATCATTAACATAGATTAGAAACAAAAGCGGCCCCAATACAGAGCCTTGAGGAACACCGCATAAAATTGGTTCCAATTTTGATTTTGAATTGTTATGCAATACTAATTGAAATCTAGGTGATAAAAAAGTTCGTAGAAGATCAACAGCGGTTTTGTTGAAACGATATAAAGACAATTTTACGAGTAAGTTTTCGTGATTTACTGAATCGAAAGCTTTAGATAAATCCCACAAATTAGATTGAACGAGCATGTTTTTCTCAAAAGCTTCGTGAACGGTATTAACATAATTTCGTAACGCGTGAATTGTACATCTATCTGGTTCACCTTCCTTCTTGCTGACCGTTGCGATAACATCTCACTATCAATCGTCGGTTTTGGGATGGAAAATTTCGCAACTGCCAATAAGCAATTTGCCACGTTTTACATCACATCCAACAGATCATCGGAAAAATGTTGGTAGGTCCCTGCACGCGAAGAGGTAGCGACGGCGGCACGCGAACTCCCCAATAGAAATGCGTCACAGTCATATAGAATAGAATCCTGACGCTAAGAGTACCTACTTAAATCGCAAAGGCATTCGGGAGAAGCGATTTGGTCGGAATAACAATATTATGCCAGGTGTGGATTGGGCGAGGCACTTTTTAAACAAGCATAAATCCAAGCTCTCTGCAAGATTATGTGAAAATATAAAGCGAGCAAGAGCTCAAGTGTCCAGCGACATTATTAATGAATATTTTTCCGAATTAGAAAATAGTGTAGAAAATGTGCCACCTGAAAATATAGTCAATTATGACGAGACCAATTTTTGTGATGACCCCGGTCGTCAAAAAGTCATTGTGAAAAGGGGTGCTCGTCATAGTGAGAGATACATGGATTCATCCAAGACCTCAGTGTCTGTCATGATGGCCGGAACGCCTACAGGACATATATTACCACCGTATATTGTATACAAATCTCTGCATTTATATGATACGTGGATAGAAAATGGCATAAAGGGTGCAAGATATAATCGATCCAAATCCGGTTGGTTTGACATAACAATTTTCGAAGATTGGTTTCTCCAAATTGCAATGCCATATTTCCGAAAACTAGTGGGACCCAAAGTCATGGTTGGAGATAATTTATCTAGTCACCTATCACCTTTCAGATCGAGTAATGCGCGAATGTAAAGAAAATGATGTAAGATTCGTACTATTGCCACCTAATTCTACTCACTTATGTCAACCCTTGGACGTGGCGTTTTTTAAACCAGTGAAATCTGCTTGGAGAGATGTTTTACTCACCTGGAAACAGAAAAACAAAGGTTTTTTTTCATATTCTGTGTTACAAGTTAGTTTGTATGTGCTTCTAAATGCAATTCCTATCTTAATTCTACATGTGTTGCAAGTATCCTCACTTTAGGCGTTGATTGAAATATTAATAAAGATGGGCAACCTATGCATTAAGAGAGCAATTCATCCATGTATGTGTAGTTGCGTTTTTGTTTTTTTCTTTTGACTGTAAAGTAGCGCCATCGCCAAAATGTTATGAATAATAGTTCAATTTTCGCCGCAAATTAGAATTGGCGCTTCGAAAATACAAGTGATAGCTATTGTTAGTCATGCAATGTTGCAACATTTAACCACTAATTAATATATAAAAATTACTCTACTCTAGAACAAAGAATTATAAAAAGCAATTAATTTTTATTATAAAATTTCTATACGATAAACATCGTTTTATTTTCATTAGTTATTCCCCCCAAAATTATTTATTGAACGATTCGCTTTTACAATTTCATAATTTATTTTAAAATAATTTACAAGTGCTTTAATCCCTCAGTAAGAAATATAAATAACGCCAAGAATTTCACATTAGAAATTACATTAGAAATAACATTTAATCTTACTGCTTATGGGATTCATGCGGATTTCCACTTTCCAGTCACATTTTGCTGACAAGGATTTGCTCTTTTACACATCGAATCAACTTAGACAGCACATTCTTTCATAAGTAGGTAGTATAGTACGTAATAAACAAAACATAAGTGAAATTATGTCAATGAGATGCGGAAGTAAAGTGTTTCTGATTGTACAAAATGGAAAACCGCAAATTTTGGCTTTTTCAAGTTAGACACCGCTACGTCGCTGTCGTACCTATCTCGTATACAGGGTGTCCACGGCTGAGTGGAACATAGGGAGAATAAATCGGTTTTTGAGAATTAAGATAACAAAAATGATCAGGTGGTCTTAATAATGTTACTTAATTTTCAATTGTTTATTTAATTGAATTAATTCTTCTGTTATTTACCTACTATCATGTTAGTGAAATTGTAAAAGGCAGAATAAAATCGTAAACAATCATCCTTAAAAACCAACAACAAAACCTCATTTTCTGACTTTACAAAACGAATTTTTTTATGTAGAATTGTTCATTGTTAGCCCAGTTGTGTAATGCAGCGATTGAATTTGGATGAGGTAGTACTACGGAGATAATATTCACCAAAAAACGGTTTTGTGTGTATTCTCCCTATGTCCCACTCAGCTGTGGACACCCTGTATAAATTTATTATAATATTACTTGTATTGGGTGTTAGGGCGGCTGCACTGCACACACACAGATATTATCGGTGTTGTGTTATCGGTACGGTATTGGTATCGGACATGCTTTTCACACACACCGATAAAAAGTATGTCGAAATTGGAATAGCGGTTATATTTTTGTTAGCATCACCAGTGTCGCTGCGCCTTTTGAATCCCAGATTTGGAATCAGCAACCCAAAAACCTACGGATGAAATGTCTAGAATCATTTGAGAGTGAATTTGAGAAAAAGCTGTGCAGATGGTACGTTGCTCAGTTATGCTGAGCTCCAGAAGGGCGGTGAGCCAATTTGGAGGTCATATTCGGAATCAGCTACCTCGAAAACCCCCTTTAACCCGAATTGACTCGATTGTAGAAGTTTACAACAAAGGTATAAATTTTTTCTATGAAAATGCATTTTTCAGGATGGCTTTTCCACTGCACAAATGCAATTTCGGAAAAAAAAACATGATCAAAAGTAGGTACAAAGTTTCCTATTGAATTTAGGAAGCGAATGAATCTCAATCCGTCTTACTAAAAAAATTTGGTAGGTTCAGTGCTTTATTATTTCTTCGCCTATCATGCACTTTTCGCTTCTCTTCGTTTTTGAGGCCGGTGCACCTGTCCGACAAGCGCGCCGCCAAGGGGCCCCCCTGGGAAAAAGAAAAAAGGCAAAAGTTATTAAAAATAAAAATAAATTTTATACCAAATCTTGAAAAAACGCCAGAGCTACGACCCATCCGAATTGTCTGCAATTTTTTTTTGTGACATACGCAAGAACATAAATCATTAACCTGAATTACAGATTTACAGACGCGCTCAAATCACTTTAAAACAGTGATTTTTTATCCACAAATTTGAACATGTTATCCCCAGGTTCAGAACTTGCGACCATTTTTATGCTCTTATATTTTACATCATCTTCAACGTAGTATGATTCGCACATAAGACGAAGAAATGGTAGAATAAAAAATTGTTTTGACTTTTCCAAGTATCGGAAGTTATTCTCTGAACATTTCTGAGTAAATTTATCATAGGATCACATTTTTTATACTACCTTTTCTTCGTCTCAAAAGTAGCTACAATTTCTGTAAAAATTAAACATTACCTCTGCATCTTCAATCGTCAGTTTCTCGTCGCTGTTTACAGAAAAACATACGCGACCAAGTGTTTTTTATAGGAAATGTTGTAAGCTTTCAATTAGTTTATATAAAAGTTTGTCCTAAAATAAATGGAAACGAAGATATTTAAGAAAAACTGAATACAAATATACATTTTACTTAAATTCTGTGAAAATATATAGGTAGTTTTCAAAGATGTATTTTTACAATAAAGTGCAACTTGCGATTGCGAACGATTTATTGTATTGTATTACCTTTGTACACTGTGTCCGTAAAGTATGGAACAAATTCATTTTTAGCTAAACAGACCATTTTAAGAAATAATCCTGAAACACGTCCATTTTTGATTTTAATTTACCGTATTTTAAAATAATAATCTAATATACAGGGTGAATTTCTTTCGAGTAATGACGTCACCGCCATTTTTTTTAAATGGAACATCCCCATTTTGTTCGGATTACTCTAGCTGAGCTGATTCCAAAAATGTATCACATGTTGATTCCAATTGGTACAAGGTGGACAAAAATAAATAGTTTTGTGTACCAAACATGTTTGGAAACAGCTCAATTTTATTAATCTAAAAATGTAACAAACTACAGGGTGTTACCTTTAAACCAAGTATTTTTGATAATATTGTTAATTTAACTAATAAAGAATGTTATGTGTTACTTGAGCACACACAAAACTATTGTATTTTTGTCCACCCTGTACCAATTGGAATCAACATGTGATACATTTTTGGAATCAGCTCAGCTAGAGTAATCCGAAAATTGAAACAAAATAGGGATGTTCCATTAAAAAAAAATGGCGGTGACGTCATTACTCGAAAGAAGTTCACCCTATATATTAGATTATTATTTTAAAATACGGTAAATTAAAATCAAAAATCGACGTGTTTCAGGATTATTTCTTAAAATGGTCTGTTTAGCTAAAAATGAATTTGTTCCATACTTTACGGACACAGTGTATATAAAGCTAAAGCACCTACTGTAAATAGGATAAAACCAATTTTTAACAAAAAGTTAACGGCCATTTCTTAGCTGAAATCGGGATTCGTAATAAAATGTCAATTTTTGAGTATATCTTCAAACAGCTGTAACTACCGAACTATTTGTCGTACGAACTTCTGCTGACGCTTATTTTACAGGTACATTAATTATCTTTAAAAAACTATAAGACACTACTGTCTACAAGTAGTCAAAACATAGTTATTTGCAAAGCAACGCTTGAAAATGGGAATTTTTCATTATTTCTTCCTCCATCGCCTTATAAGGATTACCAAAATGATATTTCGTGCATACATATAGATTCAAAATTTAATTCTCTACAACTTTCATTATATACACTAAGTACGTAGAATCAATAGTTTTCGACTTATTATTGATTTTATTATGCAAAACGAGCAGCGATTGTGTCTTAGAAAAAGGTTTAAATGATTATATCTCTGTCAATATTAATCGTATAGAAATGTTTAAAAACGAAAATTGTTCGTAATTAAATTCTCTACAACTTTTATTTGAAGCATTTTGCGATACAAATGGCCATTCTCGAGATACAAGCGAAATACGCGCGATGCGCACACGCGGCACACGTGTTACTGTTTCGCCGCAAAACAGTCGACATTTTAAAAAAATCTATCTCAGCTCCTATTGGTCGCAGAGACAAAAATAAAACATGAAAATGTGCGGAATTTTGTCGGCTACAATTTTCTTAACGTTTTTGTTTTTGATAAAATTGATACTTTTTCAGTTATTTACGATAACCTGTTTTTTTTTACACTTTTTGGCCCACAATTTCTCTCGGAGGGGGGGTACGAGTGGGGAGTTTTGAACACTTCAAAGCGAACACAAAACAAGCCTGTTTCCAAATTTTCAAAGCTATAACCATTTTTTCATCCAAATTTCTTTATTTTACTGGGCTATTATACCTAAAATTACGCTGGGCTGCCGCCCTAAACAAACGAGCGCTGTTTATAGGGTTGCCAGATTGAAATAAGGCTTAACCCGGAGTAGAGGTGCACGCGGGAAAGAAACGAGGAGAGTCGTACAGCCCCTATTACCCCTAGTACCTATATACTTTTTTTTGGTATCGGTGAAGAGGTTCGGGAAATTTCGAAAAATTTTACACAAAATTATGAGTTTTTCTCTCCACGTGCCAAATTTTAGTGGTTGATTATGCGATTTTTTACTTTTAGCCCTTCGTCGGTCGTCCATAATAATTGTGGCCAAATACGGTACGTTAAATCGAGTACCTACATTTGCCGTAATTTTCGGCGCAAATATTGTCAAGCTGCGCAGTAGATTTTGACAAAATATTCGATACAGCAACATCAGAGACGCCGACAAGAAGTGCAATTACCGTTCGTTGTTATAATGTGGCTAAAGCTAAACCGACAAACGCCGTAAATTCTCGATATCGTGTAGACTGTAGACTGTAGACTCTGAGGAGTATTATAGGAAAAAATGACAACTGACGTGTGTAATGGTGCGCCCCGGAGGAATGGAGTGTAAACCCGTACCCCGTAGAATGTAATGGAAACCCGGAAACTCCGGGTGAAACCCGAAGACCTGGCAACCCTTGAGCGCAGCGAGTGAGTTTTGGAATCATCCTAGCCTAGTGAATATTAACAATTAGTACACAAGTAAAAGACCTCGTAAAAGACTATACTTTCTCCACGACTATGCATAAAAAAAATTCTTCCATTGGGAATCGAACGTCGATGTCCCGCGTCAAGTATCTCTTACTACCCTTGTTTATGTATATAAACAAGGCTACTACTGAGCTATTTACCACATTTATTTACGAAAATTACCGTGATTTCTGATAATCATAGAATGTGATTGCCTAACGAGAGTGAATTCTTTTTCATTCTTCACTGGTGTGAAGAATTTATGTCTTTGTTTAGCTAAATATGTAAAAAGAATTTGTGCATTTTTATATAGTCGTGGAGAAAACAATTATTCAAGTGACAGAAACGGTGAAATAAAGACACGAAAACTCTAAAGTCATCATAATTGTTCAGAATTTGCATACTAAGGTCAAGTAATATTATGACTCAATTAGATTCTGCCGTTGATGCAAATATTCGGTATATTTCAATCAATGATACGGCCTTTAAAAAAAATTATTTACACAAAACTAGTTCAAAGTACTTTTATAGTAAATTAAAAAATGTAATTTGGTCGTGGTAACAATCTATATTATGTAGGTTGAAATTTGAAATTGAATTAAAACTGTGGCGTCGGGTGAGGATATCATATATAATTTCTCCTGTAAAAGAAAATAAAGTTATACTTATATAAAGAAAAATCCTAACATAAATATTTAAGTCGCATAACGCGCTACTAGTATATATTTATTTTTATTCATTTAAAAGTCCCGGGTTCAAATATTCTTTTACTGGCAACATTGTTAAGAATGTACACGAATTTACTAGCATAATTACAGAATTCTATCATAAAAGTCAGGTTACACACTACTTGAGTACGCGCGACCGCAACGACCCCTGATGCCTTGTACGACAATGGGGTCGTATATTACCGTAAGGTTGTCTATCTTTATTAATATTTCAATCAACGCTTTAGGGTCTAACTTGCAACAGCCTATTTTTTAAAAAAAATATATAGCAAATTTTAGTTTTTCGCAAATTTTTCATCATTAACAGATAATTAATAGAATATAAGACTAAAGTTTTGAGACCGCTCGGGACAAATTCCACAAAAAAGCAAAAAAGATATGAATGAAAGAAAATCAAAATTGTTGCAAGTAACCCCACTTTACGGTACTTAAAGGTATATTCACAATTGTGCATTTCCATGCTGCATTTTTAGTTGCAGCATCAAAATGCATGCATTTCTTGGTTCACACTGCAAAAGTTGCAGCATCACAAAATGCGTGATGCGTGATGCACATAGTTAGAAAATGTTCATAAAGACAAGCTAAGCATTAAACTGTGGCAATGTGCATCCCTCAACACCAACATATATAGTTATAATTTGTGAAAAATTAAATTCCTACAGAGATTTTCCCTATGCATTTAAAAATGCGCTAATGTGAACGTATAGGAGTTGGTGCATGAAAAAATGCAGCAAGTGCAAGATGATGCCGCATCTAAAAATGCAGCATGGAAATGCACAAGTGTGAATATACCTTAAGGTATATTCACACTTGTGCATTTCCATGCTGCATTTTTAGTTGCAGCATCAAAATGCATGCATTTCTTGGTTCACACTGCAAAAGTTGCAGCATCACAAAATGCGAGATGCGTGATGCACATAGTTAGAACGTGTTCATAAAGATAAACTAAGCATTAAACTGTGGCAATGTGCGTCCCTCTTCCTCAACACCAACATATAGTTATAATTTGTGAAAAATTAAATCCCTACAGAGATTTTCCCTATGCATTTAAAAATGCACTAATGAGAACGTATAGGAGTTGGTGAATGAAAAAATGCAGCAAGTGCAAGGTGATGCCGCATCTAAAAATGCAGCATGGACATGCACAAGTGTGAATATACCTTTAAAGTGCATTTAAAAGATCATCATCGCTAATTTTCTGTATCAGGTCATCAGGTGTATGTGCAAAAAGCGCAAATTACGACTCAAGACAGCTGTAAATAAAATTCACCATATTGTTGGCTTACCAAATGGCGTACCTATGCGAAAAGAATTTAGAACTTTGAGTTTCGCTACTGTCTTTCTTTATACTGTGGTAAAACTACAACACAAGCACAACCACAGTAAGACCGTAAGACGTATACTGTGGCACAACCGTATTTATAACCTCACAAATTATATATGCAACATGGTGTATTATTTTTGTTTTAGTTAAATAACAAAAATGGATAGTAAATATCGTGTGATTGTCGAACAGATATTTAAGAATTGGTCTGCGTTACAACTTGCTATAGAACATGATATGGGTGGTCCTAACAGTCGAGAGGTATAGATTTTAATAATAACATTCATTTATATTATAATCTTGTAGGTCGTCACCCAATGCGTCGACTATATAACACAATTTTGCCTAAACGAACCAAACTTACAAGTAAGTGACATTCGAGAGGCTCTCGAAGATATAATGGACGAAGAGTTTGATACAATATGTGAAGATAATTCGCCTTTAGAAATTGCTAATTTACTCTATCGCTTTCTACTGTTGTTAAAGGAAGGGAATGTTACTCAATGCGAACAAGAGTATCAAAATCTACCAACATGCAAATCATCGTTTCCGGCTACCCAATCATCTCCTCAACCGGTACATGTAAGTGACATTGGAAAAAGCAGACAAACTTCATTTGCATTTTTAGGCTTCTTCGAACTCTGAATCATTAGCATCCGAATCACAAGCAACACCCATGGAAGAGGATTCCGAATGGACCGAAATTAAATCTCGTCGAAAAAAATAGTACTTTAATAATATTTATATTATTGTTAATTAACATCCTCTGGTGTTATTGAAATATTAAGAGACTTTCCGAATCTAATTATAGTCATATTTAATTTTGTGGATTTATCACTTGCAAGAACGGCGTATACATCGTTAGCGCTCGTAATGGGAACATTATTAATATCCGTTACAATATCTCCGGGTTGTAAACCGCCGCTAGAAAAAAAACTTTTATAACGTAAATAAAAAGATTCAAATTACCTGTGTGCCGGCGATCCCACAATGACCTTCCAAACTAAAACCCCATGTGTAATACTCGGAGGAACGAATTGATCCCTTTGATGTAGTTCGTGAATAATTTGATCTGTTAACGTTAACATAGTAATTCCCATATACTTTCTCTTTACGTTATCTATGGGTGATGTTTGATTAGAACGAACCGTTTTTAAGAAATCTTTGACATAATTTATGGGTATTGCGAACGATATACCGGCCGTCACTTTCATACTATTCACACCTATAGCTTCTCCATTAAGATTGACGAGAGGTCCGCCCGAATTTCCGAATGTAATCGCCGCATCTGTTTGTATATAAACCATATTTTTGTCTCGTATTCCTAATTCGGCGGAACCCCTATGGGTCGAACTTACCTAGTATGAGTTTAATATCTCGATTTGGGGCAATTTTGATTTAACTCACCACTCCAGAAGTAACCGTGTTACTTAGAGCTAAAGGGCTACCGATTGCGACAACAAATTCGCCAGGTCGTAACAGTCCCGAATCGCCTAGTTTCATTATGGGTAATTTATTTGCTTGTATACGGACGGTAGCTAAATCGCTAGTTAGATCGATATCTTCTACGACCCCTTTATAAATCATACCATTCGACAGACGTACTTCTACTTTTGCTTGCGGTTTATTAGTGACGACGTGCGCATTTGTAACAATTAGTCCGTCCGATTTGATTATGAAGCCAGAACCGTTAGAAATTGTCATAGGTTTCCCGGTAAAGAAATCTACTCTTCTAGCATCTTTAATTTCAATATAAACTACGGCTTCCGAACAAGTTTCTACGACATCCGCTATAAAATTATACTGGCCTCTTCGATCAGAACTCGCCTGAACCGTTGGGAAAATGTTTCTATTTTTTAAAAAGTTGTATCCGATAACAGTTGACGCAATAGCAATAATAGCATATTTGAAACTGTTATTATTTGTTAAATTTGGATCGCTTTTCTTGGTGAAGGTGGGCTGAACTAGTAAGTATGTACATTTAAAATTTTTATATATAATATTTCTGAAATTGCTTCTTGTAACGAATACTTTTGTAGCGCTTTTTATTAAAAGAGACATCTTATTTCACTTGATATTTTAAAAATATAAATTTCTTATAAAATTGAGGTTATAGTGCAGTCCAGAGTCCACCTTTCATTTTGAAATACCCCGTCTGACAATGCGCTGTTGCCCATATTTATCTTTTTTACTCCAAACCACAGACCAAAATGGTCCGTGCTCCAAACCATTAATAAATTATTTTTGACTCCCAACTATTTCATATTGGGCGAGTTATAAATTTTAGGTAATAATATAATACCTAATAATAATATAACCAAACAACTGTCACCATTGATTTTGGTAAGTTTCTTCCTATTATTCTTTTTCTAGGTGTATTTTAGACAATTGCGTGTTATTTTCAAATTTGTAACGATTCCCTTCCTGCTGGTGTGTCTTTCGCAAAGTTTTACTATCTATGAAGCAAAGCTTGAGCGATAATACTTCTTAGAAAGCAACAATCTGCCGCACGATTTAAACGTTGTGATATGGTGATAATCGATGGAAATGTGTGATATCGTGACCGAAAATTGAATATAGGGTCTGGATTCTGGATTACGATGAGAGAGTAGTCAAAAGTCTACTGTATAGGCTAACCTATTCGGCGCCTTTGTGCTACCTCTCTGATTAGAGCCGGCCAATCCCGCAACGTCACTCAAGCCATTCCACACGTGAGATGATTCTGGAAGGGTAAGTCACTCTAATCGTAGCAATGCCTCCCAATATGGATAGTCTCAATTCGACAAGTGCGGGACCCTATCAAAGTATGTGTTGCGCGGTCTCATCGTCTCTATAGGAATGAGATTCAACCAGGCGCAGGCGGTGCATGTGGTTGTTCAATTTATAGTGCCCAGAAAGTATACCGACAGTAGTCGCAGATTCTTCCTTGATAGACCTGTGCAGAAATGGGCTAGGCTGCGAGATGGTCTCCGAGGGCCTCTCCCGCACGACGACAGTCTAACATCAAGTCCCACCTACTCTTGTGTATGGCTTGGGTGCCTCGAATTGTTTACAGTTGATACTGCAAGTGGAAGAGCCGACTCTGGACCGGTTTCCAGAGGGTAATTCAAGACCATCTCACGCCGGTACCGATCATACGTAACATATAGAGGAGGTCGAAACATCTGTTGAGAGCTTCGCCAAAGTCATCCAGACTGCCATTGAATTGCAGTCACTTGGAATCGCAAGACTTCAGTCTCTAGAAGATGGGCAAAGCACTGAAAAGAAGAGGTGAATCGACGATACACCCCCATCCACTTCCCAAACGGGGTGATACACACCAAAGAAAACAAGGCGGTAGTATTTGCAGAAACCCTGGAATTGCAATTCAAGCCATCCCTCGACAACCTCAGTTTGGACAGGATCGGCGACGTTTATAGCTAGGGTCGAGGTGCGGCGCAACCTGCGCGCCAAGCCTGGTCGTACCTATCAGGCACACCACTCCAGACGAGATCGGAGACTTCTGATCGTCAAGAAGCTGAAAATGAAGAAAGCTGCGGCCAAGGACGGGATCAGCAACCGCGCCATTCTACTTTTGGCACCAAAAGGCATAGCCACGCTCACCGCCATTTTCAATGCTTCTCTCAGACTACGCCGCTTTCCGAGTGAATGGAAGGTCGCAAATATGATCATCCTACTGCGAAACCGGATAAAGACCCGACCTTCCCGCAAAACTACCGTCCCGTCAGTGTACTGCCGACCATGGGCAAACTGTTGGAACATGTAATCCTAGACAAACTCGACGAACACGTTCAATCCAACGCCATCCTTCTACCGGACCAGTTCTGTATCCGAGCGCAACACTCTGTGGCTCAAAAGGCTCTACGAGTCGTGGAAAAGATCACCGAGAAGAGCGATATTCCTGGACAACGAGAAGGCGCTCGACAAGGTATGGCACAAGGGGCTTCTGCTAAAGCTCCTGACATTCGAATTTCCACTCACCCTTATCCAGCTCATCGAGTCGTTCCTCATCCGTAACCGCATGTTCAGAACAAAACTCCGATCGGATCCGAAAAGGTTGTGGAAGCAGTACTCCGTGTTATCACCGCTCCTCTACAACACATTTATTGCGGACATGCCGGAGAATCAATGAGCGACCTACGCCCTCCACGCAGACGACACGGCCGTGAGATTTCACTAGATGCACTTGAAGACTGATGCGCAAACTGAAAGATCACCGTCAATCCCACCAAAAGCGTGGCCATGAACTTCACACGAAGAAGACAACGACCGGCTGACAGCCTTGCAATATTTAATCACCAGATACCATGCGAGGGGGAGGCCAGGTACCTTGGCATCATCTTGGAAAGCACACATCTGTCATAGAACGGCCCAAGCATCGCGGTGCCACCGTGAAACTTCTTATGTTCGGCAGCAACAGTACACTCAGCACATACAACAAGCTTCATGACCTACGCATCGCCAGTCTTAGTATACGCTGCAAATACTCACATCGCCAAACTTCAAATCGCCCAGAACAGGGTGTTAAGGATGATAGTAAACGCGCCATGGTCGACAGATACACGGCAAAATTCGTTTGTTCTTGAAAAATTTCGAGAAGTGCGCTGTATATATATATATAGCCCTAGAGTCCCTAGAGACTCTCAGGGCGCTCAACTAAATACCTCCATCTCTTTATCGACTTAATTTTTTTAATTTGATTTAATTTTAATTAATTTGTTCTAAATCATTGAACTGTACGTGTGCTATAAGCAACTGGAAGGGATGCGGACGATTTCGATGCATTGTAGGCATTGAAGCTGACAAAAACAATTGCGTAGTAGGTACTTCTGTCGCCTTCTAGCTTGTTGCGGTAGTAGAGCCAACGAGAGAGATAAAAAAAGAGAAAAAGATAAAGATTCGTTAATGATTTCCTAACTTGGGTGTGGCTTTAATGTTACTTATGCGCGTTTCCTTTCCAGTTGCGTATAGCGTACAGTTCAATGGGTCTAAACTAAATGCGCATGGTGTTTACTGTTTGTAAATGGCAGCGTCATTGCTGAACACACCCCAGTGGAACTGTTTGAGAGACACTGCTTAATACCTAAGCCAACCGGCAACCTAACCTCACATTCACAACATCCTTTAAGAATAGATTAAACATAAATTTTGAAAATGTTTGATTTTGGAGATACTTTAGCCCTTATACTGGGTCTTGCAATAAGTCTAATAGGAATATTGGCCTGTTTAGGATCGTACGCAAGAAAACATGCTGTAACAGAACGATTATAAATTGTAAGATGATTACTCAATTTTTGCCTTATCATTTATGATTTTTTTGTTTTAGGGTAAAACCTCCTGTGATGTTAATAATGTACTCTATATTTTACTGATATATTTTATAATAAACTTTTACTGATCAATTTTTCTTTTTTTTTAAGAGAACACCCGACCGTAATTTTTAGTCGTCACCCCTTTATATTTGTATGTTAATCAAACTACAGCAAATGTTTTGCTTTTAGGACGAACTTGAACATTTTTGGTTGTTGAAACAAACGACAATTGCCCATTCATCTCCACCACATCATATCATTATATACATGTTCTGTATTACAATAATTGTAGTTGAAATATTTATTAGAGGAAATTATAGGTCTTTGATGGTCTCGTGAACGACACGTGACCACGCCGCAGGTAACTATAATTCGTCAAACTTTTATGTAGGCAACTTTCCTAAAAATATCGTCCGTCATTATGAAACAATAAGCACGCGTAATTGGCGCCTTTTCCAAAGTAAGTTGATGTTTTTATACTTCACTTACTACCAAATTTCATAATTATGGCTCCTCCTACTCGCAGTTCACGAGATAATCCAAGACCTATACCGCTGGTGTAAAACACTTTAAACAAATGAACCCAGCAGCGATATCTTAGCAACTTACCTACTAGAATGTCACCGTTAAGTTTATTTGATGTTTACAAAATTTTAGACCATTTCCACATTACACATTTGAATACAAAGTAATCCATCATGGAGCTAGTTGTACGTTTATTCATTCAACTATAGTCAGATAGTTTGATTGGATTCATAAGTTAGAAATTCACACAAAATGGGGCAAACTGTGCTAAAGTGGGAATAACAATCACAAAACCTTCCCCATGACTCTTTAATAAAGTTGATATAATGTAGAAATACCTATATTTCAAGTTGAATGTTGATTAAGTTCGTAAATTCATAAAATTAATTACTTAAGTTACACCGAGTTAAATTTAAAGTTGATCGTAGATTACCTCATAGCATGTTAAAATTAATTAATTAGTTAAGTTACACAACATGTTTCGACGCAAAGTTATCATCAGACTAAAATACAATAGTCTTAAAACTAAGTTTGGTACAATTTCAACACAAGTTACAGTAACCAGTAACTATTGTTTACCAAACTTAGTTTTAAGCATAATAGAAGAGGGATAGTAAAACAACGTATTTGAATTTTTATTAGTTCATATTTGTGATCCCTACGCGTCTCACGATCGCCATATTTTTAATGTGGTTTATATCCATGATGTGGCATGCATGCTATTAATTGTGATTGGAACTATACTTTTGAAGATGGCGCAAACTTGCGGTATAGTTACAGTGACTTTATTACAAACAGTGACGACAAGCGGCGATTATCCGCCATTAAGAGGCAAAATTGTGGGCGGGTTTATATGAACTCAACGGTGGTATCCTAGCAACCACACGCTGATCAAAGGTAAACACAGTCAGGCCGCCATTAAGATGCAAAATATACCACGGCCAATCAAAATCGATACCACGCTTGGCGTCACTGTTTGTAATACAGTCACTGTAGTATAGTTAGTCATATTAAAAATAGGTAAAAACTTGGCTCTTTAGATCATACAGGGAATATTCCACTGGCGTGCTGTAAAACATGACCCTGCAGTCGCGATTTTTGCTTACTTGCAGTACTTGCACCATTGTATATTAAATACAATGCTTGCACTTACAAAATAACGAAATCGTTACATTACCAAATTTTTGAAGTTTTATTATGTTTATGGATGATAAAATATTATAGCAGCACCCGTACCGGTTTTATAATGTTACTATTGGTATTTATCTATCATAGTGAAATGTGGAATCTTCTATTACCTATTTACCTCCTATAATAGATGACAGAATCACTTGTCTTAAGTCTTAATTACCAAAATGCATAATAAGTTGACCTCATCCCTCTACTCCGTAAAATAAACAAATGCACCCTAAATAAATACCATTTTTTTATCTATGTTTTTGTATATGCAGTATGCATCCAAATATTGAAATCGATGTAATAACTATTTCCCGCGGATTTGTTATTCGTTTGTTTGATGCAAATATCCTCCCATTTTCGTAAATAGGTAGATACGCGATTCCTGCATTGGCATTGCACAATAAAATATTAAATAAGCATCCTCAGTGACAAACCGCGAGAAGTTTTGTATGCTGATCTTGGATTAAAATAATGTCAACAATTATGAATTAAGCTTTGGATGGATTATAGTCGTAAATATGACATTGTCGGGCCGTCGGGGTTGCCAAGATTTGGGAGAATTGCGACGGAGGGATACCTCCGCAAAATACGCTATAGTTTTAATGATAAGAAGAATTTTTTCCAACTGAAAGCTTCCTATAGCATTTTATTTTTCGGAAAAGGGCGTGAATAGCAAATCACTGCAACAAATCATAAAAAGCAATTTAGCGCATTTGGAGAAAATTGGTTTTAGTTTTACCGTGATGGGAGTAGTTTATACATAGTTTATAGTGACCAGTCTACCACAAACCAAATGATGTTTACTTAGGGATATAAAATGAACCAACATTTACATTCGCGAATAAAAAAATATTTTGCCTTTTTGACGCTTCACATTTGATAAAAAGTGTTCGAAACAATATTTCCTTCGAATATACATATAAGATAAATATACCAGTTGGATAAAACAAACAGAATTGGCAGGGCGTTACTCGTTCAACACACTGCCATAATATGAATCCTAATTCATTCCAATAAATTAGCGTAAAATTGGTCACTCTGGTTTTATGTTATAGTGTGTCCAGTGCACTGAAAATTACCGTTAAGAACCAAAAACAGCACTGCCCACTGCCCATTTTGTCGAAGGAATGGATAATTTGGTTGATGTCTTAAACAGCAGGGCAATTTATTCTACCACACCATGTAACTATTCTTTAAGCGATAGCGGCATAGCAGTAGGTCAAGCATTCAAAAAGGACTTTGACATGTCTAGCACTCTAACTAAAATTAATTGAAAATCTAACGAAGCATATCTACAGCACCCCCCTTTGATGGCATTTTGCAAACTGTTAACGGAGTGACTCAAATGTTTGCCAAACCTAAAAAGTATAATGGTCGGGGACATGAAGAAATACGTTTCCTTATTACTGGTGGACTAAACCAGAACAGTCTCGAACATTTCTTTTCGGCAATGAGGGAAAGAGGAGGATGTAATAGAAACTCGAGTGCACAAGAATTTAAATACTCCTTCCGCGCATATGTTACAACAACATTAATGGAACTTGCTGATAGTGCTAATTGCGAACCGGATCGGAATTGTTCAAAAAAACGCTAAACAACATAATATCACTTTTTATTTTTTTATTATTAATATTTTAGATTACCAATTATTGTGCTCAGCAAAGGTGCGCTACCTATTCCTAAATCCTGTATATTTTCGTAACCAGTGCTTGGATTTCGTTGATTGTTTTTGCATTTTATTCATAAAAGCGAGATCTAAAAGATTAATAATAATAAAATAAAAAGTGATATGTTGTTTAGCGTTTTTTTACATATTCCATAATTTAAGCTTTTAAGCCCAAAAACATTAAATCCGCTAGGATTATCAATTTCGGTTATATAACAATTTATCTTAGGAATACAAAACTGTGCAATTAGAGTCTACGTACGTTCGATTTGGACATACGGTTGCTAAGATATAGCCAAAAATAGGTTCGCGGGCATTTTCAAGATGGCGGACAAGATGGCGGCCGTTCAACTTCCCCCCCCCTCTATTATTGTTCAATGGGTCATTGATAACAATCCTGGAGGGGGGGCCAAACTTTTACACGCTTGGTAACTCCCAACATTACATTGTTACGTACTAGTACGACACCAGAAGCAAAAGAACAGTCCCGTCAGTGGCAGCATTCAGGATCGCCGAAGCCGCGAAGGTTTAAACAAACATTGTCTGCCGGAAAAGCGATGGCGACTGTCTTTTGCGATAGGAAGGGGCTTTCCAACAATGTAGTAATCCAAGCAAATAGACGTGTTTATCTTTGAAAAAAAATTGTAGACCTTATTTTACGGATAACCCTCGTATATTCCGAAGTAATTCCACCTCGTTACAGAGGTAATTGTACTCATTTAAATGTAAATAAGGGTATAAATTCCTTATCATATTTTTTTGTATAAATATGTGATTCAATCTGTGGTGGTAGTTATGAATTTAAACGTTTGTGTTTCTTGCATCATCCTGTATTTCTTAGGTTTTGTAGTAGAAGCCGATTGGGATGTAAAGAACCTGTCACGTGATCTTTACTCTGTAAGAAACTAATAAATATGTAGCTGTACAACTTAAAATATCATTAAAAATTGTACAAACATAAAGATTTAATAGTTCTAAATGCAATTAAGTGCAATTGCATCTTCGAGCGGAAATAATAAGCTGACTATGTATTTTAATTTTCATTCCTTGTAGAGATCACGTGACAGATTCTTTACATCTCAATCGGCTTCTACTACCGAGATAATTAAATTTTTTTAAATTTTCCATATTTTTCGGGTCTTTTCTTTTAAATTCACCTGGCTATGATTTGAATTGAATTCGATTGGTTAGGTCGTTGTTCGTTGTGGTTAAGTAAGGTGCATAAATAAAAATTATAACTGGTGACAAAATGTGCAATCATGCGCCGGATGTAATAACTTAAAACATACGTATTATTGCAGATAAATTATTTGTGGTATTATAAAAATAAAATCTTTCATTACGCAAACAATGCATTCATTACGTCGAGGCAAAAGCCGGCAATAACGAAAACGATAAGTACGTTTCCAAAATTACGCTACTCTCCTCCATTTACATTACGCTACTCTCCTCAAACGGCAGCACATTCTGTACATTATTTTCACTGGCAAAAAAATTGGCGCGAACAGGTTGTTCTACTATCCCTCTTCTATTATGGTTTTAAGACTTGCCTAATGATGACATTGGGTCGAAACACGTGTAACTTAACTAATTAATTAATTTTATCATGTTATGAGATAATCTACAATCAACTTTAAATTTATTTCTATCTCAACTTTATTTAAGATTCATGGGGAAGGTTTTTTTGTTTTTTTTGTGATTTTTATTCCCACTTTAAGGGTTAGATAGATCAATTTCTAAACTTTTAACCAATCAAGTTACCACCGCATAATATAATATAGAAACTTATTCACAATCTTATAACAAAATCACTCCATTTTCTTACTTGTTTCGAATACTACCAATTCCCTTGTAGATCTTCTGCTGTCTCAGCTAATATAACCATATCATCCGCAAACATCAGCTCATTCATATAAGTTGGTTTCATCATCCAATATTTGATTTTTAGTGCTTCCATTCTTTTCTTAGCTCCCTTGATAGTCGATACCAGCGCCGGTTTAACCTAACTATAGTCATTTTGCTGTTTCCATTTTCACTTTTATCTGTTTCAATTTTATGCCTTTGCGGATGTCCTCTTTTCCATTTTTGATGAGAATTTCCCTAACCCTTTCCGTACGGCTTGATTTTACCTAACATTCCTACACAGACGGCGCCAAGTAGTCAAACCGTACAGACGGATGTCGACTATAGTCGACACTTTTTTTTCGATTATCTAATTAATAAAGTAATTAAAAATTGGTTTAGCAAGAAACATAACTTTAATAATAATAATATTGCCCATAGGAAACAATACTGCACAAAATAACGAAAATTCACAAAAAGACCAATATGGACGAATCATTGCAGCAGTCGATATATGGCGACTTAAGTCGACGTGCAAGTAAAGTCGACATCCGTCTGTGGGGAATGTTTAATGTATCGACTATAGGCGCCATCCGTCTGTGGGGAATTTTTAATGTGTCGACTATAGGCGCCATCCGTTTATACGGAACATTTTAGAGTGTCGAATTAATGCGCCGTCCGTCTGTGCAGCACGTCATAAAAAATTTTAATGTTTAAATATACAGGGAGGGTTTAAGGAGTGCAAAACCATTGCCGTCGACTATAGTCGACGTCCGTCCGTGGGGCAAAGTCATTAATGTCGACTATAAGCGTCATCCGTACTGAAAGGGTTAATGTTGTATCTTGGGAACCTTTGTTTAATTTTAATCCATCTATTACCCTTGATAAAAAGTGACGAAATGTGTTGTCTTACATTTAAAAATAAAATTTGAGTGGAATTACTGGGATAGCAAAGGGTGTTCTAAAATTCTATGGGTTTGGCCTGACTATGAATCACCCTGTAGACATGGAAATTTTCAATAATAGCTGATATTAGTATCTATAACTTCTCTATTTCAACCTTTTTTATCTATAATAAAGACAGTATAGAACTGTGCCCCCATCAGGTATACTTTCTAGTTAATTAATGACTTAGGGGCTACAGTAACTTGAACTTTTGTACTTTCTCCATGAAGATAGGTCTCCTATTTTGTGACATAAAAATACTACAAAATAAGGTCAATGAATAGTTAAGTTAAGGTATTATTTCTTAAATTTCCATTTTTAAAAATTGCATTATTATGAGTAGTTATGTCATGTGTACAGACACAAGTGAATTTTATTCAAATTTTATAGAGATGTACAAATCCAAAAAATAAGTAAACAAGTTAAATACCTTAATCTATTTTATGTAAATATAACTAAACGTGCAATAGAAACGACAAAAATAAATACCAGCATTTAGTTTAATAACTCTTGAATTCGTGATATCGCATGAGAGTTACACTCCTTGTAATTTACGGGCTCCACTTTGAGTGCAACAGTTTTTAAACGAGTTTCATCCTTAAACAAAAGAAAATAAGAAAAACGCAGTATAACAAAATGAAAATAACTACATTGTAATTTTCCATTTTAGATCGACATCTGAAGACAAACTGTTTAAAATGTGCTTTATCGGCAATTTCGACCAAAGCTTGAGGGTCACTTTCAATTGCTTCGCCTACAGCCTGTGAACTCATTTCTAACACTTTTTCGGCTTCTGAAGAAAACAAACTGATCCACATATTCCCACTCCAATCGCCAATATTAGCCTAAAACAGTTGATAATGTATACTTTACGTATTTTGATGTATCATACGTACCGATCCCAATAGAAGATACTTAAAATTTGGATACTCGCGATTACATTTGTCACAACGATACATTCCGTTCCCCTGATCTACAACTTTCTTTTTACAGTCTTCTTTAGGGCATGCCTTGTATATTCCACCTTCAGACCGATAAAGAAGTATAGTGCCTTTCACTTGGAAATAGTCACCCTTTTCACCTTGACCCATACCCATTTCTTGAACGTCTTTGATATTAATCCATTGTGTTTGATAGCCACCTGACTCTGACCTTTATTTCATTGTTATTTTACCAAATTTGTAACTTGTAAAGCGACTTATTTACCTGGCACTAATATTTACGGCAGTCTTCGATATACCTTCATTATCAAACCAACCTCTAAGACGATGTGCTTCGGGAATGTCGGGGTTAATTTTCATTATACTAGAAACACCCGTCGATAAAGTTTTTCCGCCACCAAATTCTGAAACTCTTGCACCTTTAATAACAATTACGGGTTGTGATGATCCATCAAACGATTCAGCTTCTGCACCCCAAAGTGTTAACGCAATCTAAAGAAAAGATTAAAAACTTCATATTAATTAATTTAAAATCTCTTACGGAATTGCTGCTTTGATCCACTAATGTGACTTCACGTTTTTTCAATTCCCTTCCCGTAGATTTTGCTTGAAACATTTGGAGATCTGACACATTTTTACATACACCGATAACATCTGCAATGGTATTATACAATAATATGGTAGACAGTGTGGTCGCTTCAAACGTATACAGCTTTAATTTTTGACATAACACAAATTTCTTTTTGTAAAAAAAAACCACTCAATTTAGATATTAAGGGGAGGGGTGTCATAATATACCGGGTGAATGAGACCACCCGTATCAGTCTTTTATTTAAAGAACGGCGAGTCGTAGAGAGGAGAGGTGGGGTAAAAAAAGTGATTATAAAAGCCATAATAAAGAATCGAATGGTGATATCATTATTTCTCGGAAAAGTCAGCATTCCTCCAGAAGGCCTCCAACTCCAAAATTTTAAATGGCACCATAAGTCGAAAAAGGTATTATTTGAACCATTGTTAAAAAAGAAAAAAGTTTTATAGGAAAAATTATTTTATTACTGCCACCCCTTTTAAGTAATATTCGACTAAAGTTATTAAATTTGAAATTCACTGTTAACAAAAAACATTGAAAAGTCGACTTTTAAAATCTAGTTACCAATGTTACATGTGTTCAAAATATCTTCCATTTACTGCTAAGCACTGTTGAGCTCTTCTAGGTACACTATCAGTGGCTGTAATAAATACTTCTTAAAAGGGAAGAAATTATAGAACAGAAAATTATGAGAACAACATTAGGATCAAACATAACAAGAGATGGAGAGATAAGATTGAAAAAGAATAAAGAAATAGAAGAAGAACTTGGAGGAGAAAATATCGTCAGATATATAAAAGCGCAGAGATTAAGAGGAGCTGGGCATTTATATGGAGAAGAAAACCTAACGAGATGATAAGGAAGATTACCTTGGGACCCAGGAAACAAGGAAGACCAAGGAAAAGAAGGGAGAAGGGAGAAAGGAATGGAAGAGGATAACTTGATGAAATGAATTGTAATAGTGAACTTTGTGAAAGCAAAACACAAACACACATGACATGGAGGTAACTTGATAGTGTTATGTATAAGGGATTCATTCGCTTAATGCAAGTCATTAAACTTATATGCAAAAAATAATATTTCATATGACCATGAGATGTAGCCCATTCTACTCAAAGGTTTTCAGTTAGTTTCATTAACATTCTACACAAAATGACCAAAAAATGAGCTTATTGAGTGAGCATCTATGTGATATGTAAAAATGACGGATAAATGAAAAGCACAAGCATTACAAAGAATACAAAATGATGGAGATGACAAAACTATCACTTTCTGACAGCAGGAAAAATAGTGATATTTGAAGTAAAATTCAAGTTGTTCTTTTTCTATGATTCAAGTTACATTGGACAAACAATTTTACCAATATAATGTCAGATAGAGATAGTTTTCCTCATGATGTAAGAATACAAGGTGGACCATTGCGCATAATGGCGGCCGCTTGGTGGAATTGCCAATCAAACATTGGGTCCAAATGCACCCGCGAAATACAAATACAAAATTACTTACATGTAGTAACAATGTAAATATAAGATTAGGGGAAATTAAATTAAATCAAACTAATTAATAATTAATTAATTTCTTTCTCTGAAACTATTCTATGCATAAAAATACAACATTTTAATACATTTTTACGAAGATTGGAGGAAGATGATAGAAATCTATAATCTTTGATCTCAGACTTATGACATTACCGTAAGGTGGCAACATTGATAAGTTGGTATTAAAGTCACTAAATATTCTAAAGTACCGCAACCTTATGTTCCAATGAGTTAGAGAGAGAAAGCTAATTTTAACCCCAAAATGGCGGAAAAATTACAAATCTGTGTTTGACATACGATGAAAATTATAATAGTACAGCTCTACTCAGCAAACAAGATAGTTGGAGAGGGGATACCGGCGCTAGAGTAGCTTTCAAGGTACAATCCGGAAAAAAATATTTCGGCGCTTAATTTAAATGTGCATGGTTGAATACACATAAATGTATTGTATGCTGCATGAGAAGTCATCAGAAAGACTGATTTTAACAAACAAGAGTAACACAATGAAAGGATTAAGTAATAAAACGCACGCGGAAAACCTTAGAATTCTCAAATATGATTGGACAAATAATTTGGCGCGTCAAAAATTTCAAATACATTATTTTAGTTGACATATTTTCCGACTATCTTGTTTGCTGAGTGGAGCTGTATTTACTATTACTAAGTTTGACGTTTGACACTTGGTTTGAAACGCGGCAATTTGAAAAACATCATAAACTTGTAGTTTTCCCATAGACAGGCTCGTCTTCTTATTCTTACACACAACTTGCTGTATTTTTTAGTTATCCTTTTCTGTGATTTAAATAACGATTCTAAATGAAGTATTAACACGACAAATAAAATGTCAATTTTAAAAACGTATGTTAGGTTCGTGTGGCAAAGTTCCAAATTTTTTATCTTTCAATTAAACTGTACCTTTTAATAACAATGACAACTAATTTTTAAGAAATATATTGATAAGTATCTAATGTGAGTTTAGTTTTTAAGAAACACTTCATAAAGTCATTAAATTTTCTAGCGACTAGGTCTTCAATATTTGAAATTGCCGCCAAAATTTTAACCCCAAAATGGCGAACGTTGCGGTACTTTAGAATATTTAGTGACTTTAGTTGGTATTTGTTAGATAATATACCTTAACCTTAAAACAAGAGATCTGCCATAAATATTTTTTTACTTTCAATAATAAATTGTCCCGTCCATCAATCGGGCCTTAACCGCTAGTATACATACTTGCAAGGTATTTTTCCCTCAGTCTACACTTTTTATTTACGGTTTTATTATCAAAACAACATACCTACTTTTTGACAGTTTTGGAGGTTAAGGCGCAAATGGCAGATAATAATCGTGGCAGTCATATTGCTCTTTAGCATTTGGACTCAACTCTTGATTGGTCAAAAGCTTGGATGACTGCGCATCCACGCGAATGGCACACCTTGTATTCTTACATCATGGTTTTCCTTATGTAACAGCACTGACAGCGGGACAAACAATTGTACCAACATAACTTGAATTTTACTTCAAATATCACTACTTTATGAAAATACGTTTGTGTGTTTAAATTGCATATTGACTAATGAGAATGAAGGTCAAAGCTGCCCTATGCTTTCCTTCACTACCTTCTTAAATGGAATAGATAATAGAATTGAAAAAAATTTGACTATCAACACAAAAATATGATATAATAGGTGTTTTCTTTTTGCATTTTGTGGCACACTTAAGGCACCTCTGTCAATACACACCATTCGTTTTATAAAAATAATTTGACTCAGTTCTCAATAACCCTATTCGTTTTAAAAGCTTTATTTAAGTTTTATATTAACCTGAGGCAGAAATGTCTACATGACGCAAGGTACTTCAATCACGTGATAATTGTGCATTTGCCTAACCCTGTGGCACACCTGTGGTGATGCAAAAAGAAAACACCTAATAGGTGTTTTCTGTTTGCACATTGTAGTCGACTTAAGTCAGCCCTGTCAATAACACACCATTCGTTTTATAAAAATAATTTGACTCAGTTCTCAATAACCCTATTCGTTTTAAAAGCTAACCTGAGGCTGAAATGTCTTATGACGCAAGCTTGACGTAAGGCACTTCAATCACATGATAATTGTGACTGACTAACCCTGTGGCGGTCCAAAAAGAAAACACCTAATAGCATAGGTGCGCCTCATTATAAATGTTGTTCCAAACTTTTATTCAATTTGCCAAATTATAAAATAGATTAATAGCAAACTATCCAGAATAAAGGAATGAGAACTATATTGATATTGAACGGAAACGCCTACAAAGATAGAAAGCTGGGATAAACAATTTTCTGATTTCCATGAAATTTGGCAGTTGTACTGGATCCATGACCCTCATTTTACCAAATATTTTGGAAAAATTCGCAATATTGCAGCAGCAGGCCCAGGTCAAAGTGGCGAAAAAGGCCCATTTTGGTAAAGTCTGTCGCCAGAAACACCCTGTAATTGAGGTCAGGCCCAAATACAAGGACAATTCATGTAGTTTAGCGACATACACTAAAACTTCAGAAATTCGAACACTAACATTGGGAAAAAAAAATCACAATTTCAAAAAGACCCTAGTTACACAACCCATCAACACAATTTTTTGGATGATGTGGAGGAAATAAATGAGCTAATATGTAATAAAAAATTGGTATTTATATAAATACCTGACCAACACATATTAGCTGATTTATTTCTTCCAAATCATCCAAAAAACTCATCACCAGCTAAAAAACGTATAATTCTGGAAAAACAGTACACAATATAAGTATAAAATCTTACAGCAACCCCTAATATTAATCTTTAGCATCCACCACAGATGCTGTTTACGTAATCATTGACTTACCTATTAGTGTATTAACTTCAATATGTGTAATCTTATTAATCGAAATAAAATCGTATCTGGTTTGAGGTATAGATTCTACGACATCGTGACACTCTTGGACTATAGTATCTGGAGTGAACGTCATCTCGTAATCGTTATTAAGGTTACTAAATTGTTTATTTGCGATCTTTAACTGACACTTACTTATGTAATATACTTTATCAATCTAAAACAAATTACTTAGGCGATGTAAATTTTTATAAAACTTCCACTCACCTCAATTAAATCATAAAATTTATCAACAAGTTCGCGGAATGCCGTTGCCCTAATTTCGCCACTCTCATCTATTAAATCCATACTAAACAATTTACCTTCACCTCTCGAATTAGACCACGTACGAACATTTGATTTGTTACTCACACGTGCTTTAATTATCCACCTAATATCACCGTGTTAAACGATATGGGTGAGATTATGAACATACTTACTTATTCTGATATGGACTTAAGCTTGAAATCGGATGCGTTAATTGATCTTGTATGGAGACGTTTGGATCATTTACACTTCTGTTGTTACCGTTTACAACGTGTAAGGTAGACGAACTCGTTGAACTAACTTGTTTATTTTTTGAATCGTTTTCAACGAGCGGTTCATCATCATCAGGTAATGGCTCTGGTGAACCAATTTTACTTGTGTTCTCACCACGAACGAGCGTTTCCATTTCTAATATAACTAAAACACGTCTACCACATCGATTGTATTAAATTTAATTATCCGACTTAGAATTTATACTCACTTAGCTTTTCCGACATTGTTAATAACACTTGTGATGTATTTCTTTATTTTTATAATGGAATTATCCGAAAGCTCTCCATTAACAATCTGATCGTTAATTTGTGATGTTAACATGGCAAACGAAAATAGATGCTTGCCATCCGACAGAAGTAAACGGTACCTTTCTTTATCGGTGTTACCAGAAGCTATACGTTTAGTATCCAACACTTGCATTATCGCATTGTCTATTTGGCCCCCTTTCATAATAACCTTCGGGAGAATTTTTATAGTAAGGTGATAGAACCAACAAAAACTGTACCTACCCGTAAGCTGCCTTCACTTAATTTATATTTTTCAGCCATTCTAATACACTAATTAACAAATAACAACGAATACAATAAAATAACTAATTTACTCAATGACTTGTAACAGTTGTAACACAAACAGGATAATTTTTGGCGCACAAAACTGTCAAATGTCAATTATTTTATTTTTAGTTCCAAATTTATGCCACTTCACCAATAAAATCTTTTTGTACATAATTTTCAATTCAAATTGTAACAAAACTGGTGTCTTAAATTAGTATATTATGCAACGAGCATGTAATGATAGCTATTAATACACGAGCACGAGGTAAGTTATGACACGAGCCTTGGCGAGTGTCATAAATCTTGTGCGAGTGTATTAATAGCCATTACATGAGAGTTGCATACACTATTTTTTCTACGACCTGTGTTAATTAAACAAAAATTATTATAAAAGAACGAACAAAATTTTTGACAAATATCAAAAACTCCTGTAACTATGGCAATCAAGTAAAATGCTTGACAGCTATTGGCTAATTGACTCGTTTTATAATGAAAATCTGTATCGAAATGAATATCATTTCGATACAATCTAATGACACTTAATAAGTCGATTAAAGTATGGGAGTAGAAAAAATAATATTTGTTAGGAGTTGAAAGCATTTCAATTGAAGAAACACCAAGAAGGCGTTGGAATTTTTGGACTAAACAGAAATTAAACAAAAGATAAAGACATATTTTTTATTAATGTGTTGGACACCACCCCTATTTGTTAGTTTCACACTACCGCATCCTTCTTAGCATAGATTCCACCAGGTGGTCGATTTCTTCCTGAGGTATTGCATTCCAGGCAATCTGTAATTCATGCCGGAAAGCTTCTAGTGCTTGTGGAGGATTGGCTAATTGCTTGAATCTTCTACTCATCGTGTCCCACACATTTCGATAAGCGAAAGATCGAAAGATCTGGATGACCACGGCATGTTAGCCTCTTCGAAGCGCTCCATAGAATGCCTTGAAATGTGGGGACGGGCCTGTTGGAAAATCGGATCCTCCAGCTCCTGGAGGAATGGAAGGATATAGAGTTCTACCACTTCATCAACATATCGGTGGGCATTCATATTGCCCCGGATGAATACCAACTGAGACCTGCTTCCATAAACAACAGCCCCCAGCATCGTGTGGTGCATATATGCCCCTCAACAGAAAACTGCACATTGCGACGTTCTCCACGTCTCCATCTAACCATCATGCGACCATTGTGCATTTCCAAGCAGAATCGGGATACGTCACTGAAGATCACCCTATGCCACTCCACGTCGCAAAGTACACCACTCCAAACGTTGCTGTCGATGACGGGCCGTCGGCAGAAGCACATGACCGACATAAAAATATCCACGTTGGGAAAAAGAAAACAATTCACTTTAAACAACAAAATGTTGGAGCTGCTGAATGACCTTTAGCCCAGAAAGACCTTTTTCTGTGAATTAATGCCTTTAGTATGGCTATCGTATGTAACCTTAAATTAGGTTCCTAATCTTAAGTATGTAACAACACACTTGCACCTTAAATAGGTAATATAATATTTAAAAAACACTACAACCATTATTAATGAAACGATATTCAATAAGCGATTCGTCTAATTTTTAACGCGTTTCCAGATAAATGGTTTTATTCGACTTAATCTAGAGGCTTTCGCCAAGAAAGAATTTTTTGCTAGGCTATTGGGTAATAAGTTGGCGCCAGAAATGCATGGGTGTCCTGCAATGAAGTTCACATAAATAAATTTGATTCATGTGGATGTCAAAATTTTTGCTTTAAGACACATAGAAAAAAAAACAACATTTGTCCTTAATTTTGATGACAATAATAATTCAGCATCTGTAAAAACGGATCAAGTTATATAGGTGAGATAACAATTGATTAGAGTGTGATATTATGGGATGTTGTGTAAACAAATTATGAAAATTTTTATTAGGTTTACCTTGATTTAATTAAAATAAAGACTGTCGAGCATAAAACTAGCGTCACTCCGTAATTTGAAGATATTTGCACATTCGAGAAACTTACACCAACGTTTCTCGCAGTTTCCCGCTGACGCAGCAAACAGAATCACGTTATTTAGACGTCCTTTACAGGTCTCATTGGTCGTTAAACGTCACTCGACCTATTATTAACGATATAATGACGTCTTAAAGCTCACCATTTTTTTACGTCACTTATGAGATGTCATTATCACGTCTGATATGAGTGAGTAATAGATTTTATTTATATTGATAATTTTCTTGGGAATTCGCAGTGACTAATATTTCTTTTATGTATTTTTTTTTTCAAACATAATTTAAACTATTAACGCGAAACAGCGCTAAGTTATGAAGTACGACATGAGAATTAGGTATGTTTGACATCAGCGTAGCTGTAGACTCACAGTATACGTCAGACGTAGTTTGTCAGTTTGAAAGGGCTGTCCCCAAGCCACTTTTTGAATTCAAGGCATTTTCATGGATCAGAACAATTCCTTTGTTTTGAATACCTCCCCGTAACGCTGTAAAGTTTCACAATAAGAATCTGCAGTAATTATGTTCTCCACGACTGCATAAACTCTACAGAAACAACATGCCTTTTTGGTCCCAAAAAAATCTGGAATTGTTCTGATTCACGACAATGCCCTGAATTCCTCAATCATCAAGGAGATTATGTAGAGAGTAATCTTGATTGTACATTACTTTTGGTAATAAAATCATTTTTTATATTAACCCGATCTTTTCCTTATAGCCAATCAACCTGCTATAGATAGCTGGGTCACTGGGGAGAGAACAGCACTCGTATAAGAGCAAATTCAGATGTCTTATGTCTCGCTCCGATTTAGATCTTTTCGTAGAGATGGATACTCCAGGTCGGGATCAAGAAAGATGTGGTAGTTCCTATCCTAGGGCGGAACTACGGGATGAGCATGGCTCCCCTTGGATTATTTTTTGCAGTAGAAATTTTATATAAGTTTCATGATTTATTCGACTTTTGGAAAAATAAAAATAGTAATACATTTATTACTCTGACAGAATGTTGAGTGAAACTGAAAATCCACTGTAACAAAGAAAATGATGCTATTTTACACTTCCGTCCAACTACAGATAATAGTAGTTTACGTAACAAGTCCCGAAAGTGACCTTTTACTGGACAAGTAGGCAAATTACAGGACGAGCCGCAGGCGAGTCCTGCAAGCCTGCGAGTCCAGTAAAAGCACTTTTGGGACGTATTACGTACAATATTTTTTTAAAAATCGGCCAGAAACGGGAAGAACAATTGACCATTCTAGGCCGGAAAGTAAAAAATGAGTCCGGTAAAGTAAAAATGAGTCCGGTAAAACTTTTACCGGACTATCACAATAACTTTCCGGTTCAGTCCGTCAAAATGACATTTTCTGGCCTAAAAATAATCCGGAAAGTACTACTTTCTGGCCGATTTTTAAAAAACAGGTTTACATTTACACACAATTTGTGCTTGAAAATTTTTCAATATTTTTCAAAAAAATGATTTATGAAAGCAAAGGATACTGGATTTAAAAAAAAACCGTCTATACGTCAATGTTGGACCAAAAAAAAAGGTTATTGCCACGCCCATAGACAATTTCTGGATCCGCTCTTTAATTCCTCCCAAACATAAATTGATTATCAAAGGAGTTTGATCTTCACTCCAAGATAGTCAATCGCTTGATCGCCTAGCTTAAGATTCGTCAGGAGATCCTTTCTTAATACCTCCAGAGATTCAGTGAACATAAAACCAGAAGGGCTTCTATGACGGCTGTGATAGTTGTTCGCATTGCGCTCGTGGACGCATAGCACTCCATTGCCAGAAGGATTTATTTAAATTATTTTACACTGAATATGCTTACTCCAGTTCAGCAGAGCTTGGCCTTGGGTAATGGAAAAGGAGCACTCCTTACACCATTCTTCGATTAATATGAGAGCAGAATGCATGGCACTTATTAGTATGGGTAAACCATCCTCATACCCCAACGTATATAATATCCACTCACATTAAGACAGACGACCTAGGAGACTGTTGATAGATATATTCCACAATAATGGTGACTCTCACTATAACTGGATGTGAATTGCTCTGAGTTTCAGTAGCTGTACAATCCAGCCTCGTAAGATTTCCGTTACGCCACTTTGGTGGCTTCTTATAAGAGATTCGTGCTTTTGGTTAGGATGCTACAGGAATCATGTTAACGCCGTATCCCTATCTCTCGTATAGTCTTTCATGTATTTTAAGGAGAAAAGACATTCGGCTAATTGGACGGTATGATTTAAGTGTGTAGTAAAAACAATTTTTATCGCCTCCCTCAATTGCCATACAGTCTCTATAAATTCTCACTAAGGGAACATTACAGAATTGCTGTTATTGTACTGTCCAATCCCGGTGATTTGTATGGAACCCCGTATTAGTGAATGAGACTGTTTCTGGCCAAATCGGATTATGGTGGCGTGATGATGGTTTCAGGAAAATGAGTCTCTCTTAGCAACTTACATTACATAGATGTAGATCTTTTGACAGAACTTTTATTTAAACAAGATGCAGAGGAGAAGGATTCTATAGCATCGTTCTTCGACGTCTCCTAGTTTTCACCTTTTACTGTTTTAGGTTTGCCTTATAGCCCAAGTAACACAGCGAGCTGTAATTTGGTTATTACAACGTCATGGCAGCTGTAACTGTGACAGCGCTTTAGCAGCAATGTGATAACGTCCTCGTTGCCAAAATGGTGAGTCATAATCAAGCTGCTAGGACGTCATTGTAGCCATTTGGCTGTGTCGATTGCAGCCAAAATGTATAGCTGTAAAAGCATTGCGATGACCAGATATGGCACCTACTTCTGCAGCCAAACTTATCAGCTGTCACAACGTCGCCATATCCAATTCGCCACGATTCATATGACCTCGTTAAAGCTAAAATTTTGTTTGTGCATAATAAAAAATTATTTAAGTAGTTTCATACAAAAAAAGGGAAAACTACGTGCAAACTGTACTTTTACTTACTTAATTCTTGTACCAACCCGTTCTTACTTGGGAACTGTGAAAGGCGACACTTTATTGTGGTACACTTGCTTGAAAACTTTCCCTTAAGCGGATTCGAACCTTTGGAGGTAGGTGTTGATAATTCGCAAAATCCGACATTACCGCTGCGCTAATCTGAAACATTTCTATTTTTCATTTCATACTTCATAACTTTTCTCTGTTTCCCGTTATTAGTTTAAATTTTGTTTGATTATACCCGCCTTTATGTTAAAAATGACCAAGATTTTTTATTTTATTTATTCAATTTTTGGCGTTTGCCGATAAGTTATGCCTATATTTTGATTCTTTCCCCCGTATGTTTTTAAAAAATTTCTAAACAAATTTGAGGTGAAATACCTATATTAAGCAAATTATGGGGGCTAGGTAATGATCAGCTGTTTTCTGTTTTTTTGGTATTTAACACCTACTTATACAGCTAAATCGCTGTTATATGGTCATATTCGTGGTTGTCATGGACGATGCGA
The DNA here is from genome assembly GCA_036250285.1 of Pyrocoelia pectoralis. Classification (NCBI taxonomy): domain Eukaryota; kingdom Metazoa; phylum Arthropoda; class Insecta; order Coleoptera; family Lampyridae; genus Pyrocoelia; species Pyrocoelia pectoralis. The sequence goes on from CM070079.1 coordinate 13,837,858, forward strand.
TGCGATTAGAATTTCATTTGGCTGTAATGTACCTACTCCATCACAGCCACATGGCATTCTCAGCTAAATTGTCTACTTGAAAGCGCTGCCACAGCGAAAATGTAAAGCTATATTATACATACAGCTTGCCAAAAACAACCTTTCAGGTGCTGCCAAAACGTTGTCTCAGCCTATTTTTGGCTGCGTTAGCTAAAGAGGCAGTCTTGTGTTATTTGGGAGCCCCCACAGTCGGCTGTTGCTTTGCTCTTGTCGAACAGCTTGTCTAGTTGGGTTTTCTGCTGTTCAAGCGCACTGCATCACCAAGAGTTATAGGATGCCTGAGCAGTCCTCAGAGGACATACCTGTTGAGAAATGGCCTCACCATGGAGATGGGAAGATCAACTTCATCCTACAAATCAACAGGACTCGAGAAACGTCCATGCTTTCACGTGGTATCATTTTACTCCACGACAATGCTCTAGGCTAGGTACTTCCTGTCGCTTATGTAATAGAAATAGAGCAATGAAATGGAGGATTTTGGAGCGTCTACCCTAACTCAGATTTAGCGTCTTGTGATTTTCATATCTTTGGACCGCTGAAAAGAGTGTTAAAGGTAACTGTTTTTTAATTTGTAATTAATAGTCATTATGAAATAAAGAAACTTAATTTATAATGAGCATACAGGGTGTCTCACGGTGACCGTCGGTTAGAAGTATATCAAGAACGCTAAAAGCTAGAAATTTGAAATGTTGCACATGCGACATGGAGTGTTTAATCTATTAAATAAAAGTATTTTCCAAATGGCAGCACTTCCGGAAATACCGGAAATGAGCATCAACTTCTTTATTTTAAATACAAACCACGGAATTTTTTTTCACATTCTGATGTGTCATAAAATGTTCAGTAAAGTATGCTTAAAATAATCGGCGCCGGCGTATCAATTATTTTGATTGTTGAGAAAAAAAATTTTTTCACTGAAAAATGTCAAAATCTTGTTTAAGAAATAAAATTGAAAGTCGAAAGTGGTAAAAGTTAGGGAAATGGGATTTTAGGTTCTCAATGTCAAAAGATTGAGACACAATTGTCTGTAACGGATAATACAAAATTGCCCTCGGTTAAGTATCTATTTGACGTTATTTCCAGACTTAAGAAAAACTCTAAAAAGTCTATTTTTTTAATGGAATGCCTATTTAATTGTCAGCCCATTCGATGCAGAAATCAATTTCCTTTAAATTGATATACCATGTTCCTATACCTAAAATCAATGATTACAGAGTTATTTACATTTTTCTAATTAAATTTATAATTACATATACTTTACAAAACATGGCTGGCTTTGAAAATTTTCAAAAATTGTTATTCAATTGTTTCTTATGATGACAGTTGTCAGTTAGTTATCAGTTTGAAAGTTTACGCTACATTTACGTTGTTTATCAGTGTTATCTGTTTGAATTTTGATTTTTGCGCTTAATATTTGTTTTTAATTGGGAAATATGGAATACACAAACGCTGATATTCTAAATTTGTTTTACATTCATGGCGAGTCTGCTCGTATTACTTTTCCGACCTGCAGAACCTTTAACTATTGAATAAAGAATCACTCAACACTTTAACGAAAGATATCCGCATTTACCTACAATGACAGAACGAAAAATCAGGATGATTGAAAAGAGTTTTCTAAATTTGGGCGAAGTAAATGCTCCACGAAATTTGGCAAAGCCAATTGTCCCCAATGACGCTGCAGATACCAATGTATTGGGATATTTTAATGTTTTCCCTGAAAGTTCTGTTCGTTCGGCGGAAAGAGACCTTGGATAGTCAAGAAGTTGCATAGATAGAATTTTAAATATGTAATCATAAAAGCCTAAGCATAAGAAACAATTGAATAAAAATTTTTTTGAAAATTTTCAAGCCAACCATGTTTTGTAAAGTATGTAATTAAAATTTAATTAGAAAAATGTATATAACTCTGTAATAATTTTAGGTATAGGAACATGGTATATCAATTTAAAGGAAATTTATTTCTGCATCGACTGGGCTGATAATTAAATAGACATTCCATTTAAAAAAAGAGACTTTTTAGAGTTTTTCTTAAGTCTGGAAATAACGTCAAATAGATACTTAACCGCGGGCAATTTTTTATTATCCGTTACAGACAATTGTGTCTCAATCTTTTGACATTGAGAACCTAAAATCCCATTTCCCTAACTTTTACCACTTTCGACTTTCAATTTTATTTTTTCTCAACAATCAAAATTGATACGCCGATTATTTTAAGCACACTTACTAAACATTTTATGACACATCAGAATGTGAAAAAAAATTGCCTGGTTTGTATTTAAAATAAAGAAGTTGATGCTCACTTCCGGTATTTCCGGAAGTGCTGCCATTTGGAAAATATTTTTATTTAATAGATTAAACACGGCATGTCGCATGTGCAAAATTTCAAATTTCTAGCTTTTACAGTTCTTGATATACTTCTAACCGACCGACGGTACCGTGAGACACCCTGTATTTATTCAAAATTATTTTCTCTCGGTGGTATCATACTACGCGTGTGGACTATGCTTAAAAAAGTAAAAAAACCATCCATTTCCGATAGGAAGTGTCACGCATGAGATTTTTTTGAATAATTAATTGCATTTTCATTTTCATTCAAGTAACGCACTCGAGGATTAATTTGCGTAGGAGCGTAAGTATTCGACTTTACGCGCTACGGCCCAATTGAAACGTTTGCAATAATATGTACTACCTATCATTGCGCAAATATTCGAAAACTTTCCTGTTAATCTGTTAATTGAAGAATAGGTACAGTAATCTTTATCTGGACCCCTAGGCAATTTTTAATAAGTAAGTATATGTGGACGGTATCATAAAATCCTCAGTAGATGTAGTACAGTAATATCATTTTTTCTTTGATAACAAAAAAAAAGTTAAGAACAATGTATTAATTATTAATAGACAATGAACTTTACCCGCAACTACAGATGTCCGTTCACGCTTTGTGTGTAGTCTATTTTAGTATGCGTTCTCAATACTTACTATAACAATTAACAAGGTGAAACAGGTAAATAATTTATTGTTAATTACCATAGATATGTAGTTTCGAGTACTTTAACGTGTCGATTAAATGTCCTGATAAGTTACGGTTGTTAGTGAATAACTGATTATTGTCGTGTCTAGACTTCGTCATGTCGTTAATAATTTTCCTTGTACTTGGTGTTCTTGGACCAATTACGGAAGGAAGTACGTAAGTACTAATATTTGTCAGTTTCCTAACGATAATGTTGCAGCTAGCACTACTTGTTCCATTGAAAATGTTAACACACAGTGGTTAACAACTCACAACTTGGGTAATGCCATCAATGACACTTATAGAGGTGTTCTTGCAGTCTTCAACATAACAAATATACAAAGTAAGAGTGATTAACAAGTTTTGGCACTATTCAACAACCCTCTGTTTTAGGAGTGCGAGAAAAGAATAATCGTTATTTTAATGTCACTTGGGATAGCCATACATTAACCTTGGCGACTGGTGATAACTTTGATAAATACGAAACGGAAAACGAATACACTAGCTTGCCGAGTATTTCTGTTGATTTGCACTTTGAATGTACCAAAGATAGCACCAAAGACATGGTAAACAACTTTTTGCACGTACACACCTACACCGTTTCCTATTACAGACGTTCGTCCAAAACATTAATGACACTAATAATCATGCACCCAAACTGAGTCAAACAAAATATGAATACGCATTAGGGCCGAGTATACCCAAAGGTTTCATTTTGACTGACTTACTACGAATTAAAGCAGTAGACGTAGACATTAGCAATCGCCAGTTAAATTTCCAAATTCCCCAAAATCCGTACTTCAAGATTGACAAGGCTGTGTTTGAAGATGGATCAAAGCAATACTCAACCAAGCTTGTCGCGTTACAAGAAATACCGGCACCTTTCTATCAGGAGTTTGAGTTAAATGTGACTGTGAGTTAGTGTAATGTATGCCAACAAACCAATCATTACCTATTTGTAGGATTCTGGTGTACCACCTCGACAGACCAGGGGGTCTATTACTGTTACAGTGTTAAAACCAGAAAAGCTTGTGACAGAAAATACTACAGACGTTCACCACCCCCCAGTTTTTGGAAAGAACTTCTATTTGGCTTATTATACTAACGCTCACGAAATCGAAATGGAGGATGTGGTCACAATCAGATACGGTTTAACGAATGCCACAATTGTTAAACTGACTAACTATAACGACTATTTCTACGTGAAATTTAGGAACGAAACAATTACCCTTAACGTTATTAAGGAATTACCTCAAGACATTTTAGCGACAGGTTTCATTGTGGTCGAGCTTGAAGCTGTAAATGAGGGGTTGAACAGTTCAGGACGAACAGCATTGCTGATAGAATTTTCGGATAGTATGCTATCGAGTGGATGCGAAATTTTTATTTTTGGGTACTCCGTGGGGTATCCAACAGTTTTACTGACAAGTGCAATTTTAACAATAATTTTAATTAATATATGTGTGCTTGGAGTATTTTTTAACAAACAAAAAATGAGTGTATCTAACAAGTGTTAGACAAAGAGTAAGTATTAATAAAAAAGTATTTCTTTGTGGCTTTGTCTTTAACTTCATGACGTGAACTGGCATTCAAACTGATCACGTACCAATACGCGATTGCGCTAATTTTAAATCAGAGAATCCACTTTCTTTGTGTGAGACACTTAAAAAATATTATCTCCTACCAACAAAGTTAATCATATAAAATGACTATTACAATAACCTTTGATTTTATAAACATTAATCGATATTACTGATTAATAAAAAAAAGTAATCGTAATCATTTTAACACTTATTGTGAATAGTGTATCAAAGATGAGTGTAATTATAGTAATTATGTTAACGGCAATTATTAATTACACAATGGCCGGATATTATTGTAAGTGCAATTCATTATTTTTATAAACGAATGTTAACAGGAAAATCAATTTTAGCACAATGCGAAATTGAGGGTGTCAGTAAAACCGATTGGTATTATGGTGGAATGCGCTTAAGGATGAAAGTACCGGACAATCAGGAATTATCTTTTGTGCAGTTTAATACGCAACACATAATTGGTGGGTAATTATTAAACTTAAGGCCTTAAGACCTAACACGTGGTAGCCTTTCGACTAAGGTTTATTTGAAATTTTTTAAAACTCTATAGTTTTCTATATCAAGCATAGTTACTGTTTTAAAAAATATCTAAAGTAGGATTTTTTGATAAAAGTTTGCATGTACCTAGGTACTTGTCCAAGCTCTTAAGGTCTCACTTGAATTGAAACCTCTTGTACACGTTGTGCGTAGAGTGCGTGGATACGAAATCGATCACTTGCCTTGAAAGTGGAAATCATAATCAACGTAGAAAAAGCGCATTTCCATATTAACAGCACGTTTTATCGATAAACAAAACGTCGGACGTTGCATTGTTGTTGCCCTTGAAAACAGTATTAGATTTTTCCCACAGGATATGCATTCTGCAAAATGATATGCAAATTCATAATTAACACTATCACATCAAGACTTGTTTACAAAACCCACGTTATTTACATAGCATACAATACAGCAAGTTTACTATGACGTCATCTATACAGGGTGTAGAATTGGTCGATGCACCATAGGGATTTCAATGTAATATTTGCTTCCCTAATTATTTTAGACAAAAAGTCTATTTTTAACTTTTTGGTAGGGACAAAAATTCTGAATTGACTGATTTACCTATTGTTACTTTGAATTTTTCAGAAAGCAAATATTTAGGCAAATAAAAATTTCCACTTTCTCAAAAATCAGTGAAGCCTTAAAATTGTTGACAGGTATTAATTAGATAAAAAATAAACTTTTACACAATGCAACTAAAATCTTTTAACTACTACTACTAAATATGTAAATAAAACTGGCTGCAATGACGCTCAAATTAGAGAAAATGCAGATGCTCATTGACAGACAAAAAACGTGTTTTTACAACCATTCTATGGCACCACTATTTTTTACCAAAGTATCACTTTTAATTTTCAATTTTTCTTCGTGCTATATTTAGTAAAATAAAAAAAAACATGTATACGGATGTAGATTTTTTTCATCTACAAAAAAGTTAAGTATGGTGCATCGGCTAATTCTACACCCTGTATATAACTAAACCGCTTCGATCTCATAATCATAATCAATTCATCATGAGGAATCAATTGTTTCTTGCCTATTTTCGTTACTAAGTTGTCGAATAGGATCGTAGAAAAAAGTAAAACGGTAGAGATTAACAAAACATCACACAAAGTGCCTAATTTTTGTATAGGTCCTTACTATCAATAGTATTTAGAAATGACGCCTATTATTATATGCACTGCACAGTCATACAGAAACATCTGCTCAACGGGCGCGATAGTTCTAATATGTAGAGAATGCAGTCGCTTCGTGCTTATTATTTACTTTCTGAACTAGGCAAATATATTTCACTTTCTTATTATTCTCAAACATACTGTCGGGTTAATAAGAAAATGGCTCAAGTTCATTTTAGAACATCTTTACGAGAGCAATATAGATAAATTAAATTGTTACTACTATAGACTTTATGTTGGACGTTGGTACCAAATTACAATATTTGCATTTTAAATGTAAAACAAGGTTTTTAAAGTTGTGTGATAAAAGTAGGTATAAAAAAAGTGAATACATTTCAATAGTTTTCCATTCTATGTAAATTTAAACATTTTTCAAAAGATAAACACGACATATTTTATGAAGACTGTGATAGTTTTTATCCATGGAATTTTTTTAGGTCCAGAAAACAGTTTTATAATACGTTTTCCTTCGGAATTCTTGCTAATGTTTCTAGAATCTTTAATTTTTGTTAACCGCCTAACGGTCACTATCCCATTTTTTAGGTGATACCTACACAATAGCTATTTATGATATGAGTGTTGAAAGTACCTACTGTTTTATTTTGTGAGTGAAACGTTTTTCGAAGTTCACGAACAAAATAAAAGTTACTTTTAACACAAATATTATACAAAGTTTTTTGTATAACTGTTCTATTTTAATAATGAAATAGAAAAATTTAATACATATTTCTATAAACTGACAATTTGCTGTGAAGTGGGCGTGTTAGATGACGCCGTATTACCTTAGTTACCAACAAACAATATTGGTTAATACAGCTCTATTATTGGCCAGTGGCCAGTGCTAAAAATATTTAGTGTTCAAAGTATTTTTAACACGCTACTCTGTAAACGTCATCTTTTAACACTCTTGATAGCCGTTAAAAATGTCACTTTTAATGACAGTAGTACAAAATAGCTATTTGTGTATTTATGTCATAGTCATACTATACCTTATTATTTCACCATAACAACTGCTTAAACCAGAAACATTAATGACTAAATAACGCCTCTTTACATGACAATCGGTTTTTAGATAGCAACGGGCGTTATTTTTTATAACGCCCGCTTATAACAGCCGCAACTGTAAAATGTGAGTCTATACTGATTTTATTGTTATCATCTGTTTTAATCATATTAATCAAGTTCTTGCAAGTTATGAAAGTTAATAAGTAATAAAGTTATGAAGGCACCACGGGCGTTATGAAAATTACGCCCTAGATACCTTAATTAGGTACTATAAGAGCGCAAAATAATACATTGCCGATTGAGAGAGACTGCCTCCTTCGTCGCGCGGCAATCTCTCGAAATCGGCAATGAATTTTGCGCCCGCATTACACACAAGATTTTTTCTACAACCGGAGAATTTATTTCCGTATTTCAACACTTCGAAAACACAAAACTTTCGTGCACAAAACTTAAAATTCATATAAACAAAAGTTAGTTTATTTGTTGTCATGCTGTGAGCTAAGCAGGGAGTAGGCAAGGTTTATAATTAATAAACCTTGGGGAGTAGGTACATATTTGATTAATCAGACCAGCGTTTTACATTTCGTAGCGCGTGAGCGACAAAGTGACGTTCTTCGGAAAAGTTGTTTTTTGCGTTGTCAAATGCAAGCGCAAAATGTCTACTTTCTAAATCGGTTGTAGAAAAAAATATTACGAAATAATCTTTTATAGACTGTGACCTTTTTAAGAAGCTGCCTTTTGGACCTTCTTATCCTTTTTGTGGTATGCTTCTCAACAAAAATTGACAAATATTAATTAAGGTAAAAGGGTGATTTCTTGCCAATTTTTTCATTTTATTATATCATTTAAAATGAAAAAATTGGCAAGAAATCACCCTTTTACCTTAATTAAGAATAAGCAAAAATTAAATTGACAAATATATTTTCTTATTCCTTTAGCTTCCCAAGCTTTACGTTTCTTGTTCAGTCATTTTTATCAACAAGCCGTTACTTTCTGTAATAATTGTAAGTAATTGTTGATGCCAAAATTTTTCCTTTATTCAAATAGACACAGAAAAATGACATTTGTACTTAATTTATAAACCTGATTTGGCGATTTCCCCAAAGGCACACTTAGGTAAAGTAAAAATTTGAACAATTCAGTATTGTTTATTGTTTACAGCTGATATTAATGTTCATGTAGGAACAATTTTTCATGAGAAATAGATACCTTTTTCAGAAATATTATAAAAATTAGGTATAGGAAGTTGTATGGTGCATTTAATTTTAGATTCCTATTTAATATAATAAAATTGCAATCGTCCTATAGTATCGCTGTACTTGCCACCATTTTGAAAAATTCAATTATTACATATCCAAAATAAGCGTAATTGCGTAATTACCACATGTTACTCTTACCCTTAATAATGACATATAGTGCCGAAACGCCCGAAACGCGTTGTATTTTTAAAATAAATATTATAATTAAGCTTAATATCCCTACCATAAGTTGCTCATAAATGAGTTGGAGTTCAAGAGTTATTTAGCTGTGACACTGTATTTCCTACCGTTAGTATTGTTGTTATTATAGATGAAATCGAAAATATGTGTGATATTCAAAGAAAGAATGTGTAATTGTGGTGTAATCATGATCATTATCATTTAAAAAATGTGATAAAGTCAAAGATTGTGTTCCTCATACATTCTTTCCTTGTTTCCTTTATAAAATTACGAAAGAACATCTAAACAAATCATATATTATTCAAGGTAACTTTGTTCGTTTCTGATACATACTAGGTAGGTATAAGTACTATGTTACATAACATTATTTATTAAAGTGTGGCACAGCAGCGAGAAAACAAAACAAATTTCAAAAATTTCACTTTTTGTTCTTGTAGTTTTTGAGCTTCATATTAGAATAGTAACTGTGGAGGTTTTTTCCCTCGTGATAAACTGATAATATGCAACTTTGGATATCCAACCTGTCGTTATTCGTCTCTGTTACTTCATAACATGCTTAGATCAACAGAGTTTTAAGGTTTTACACTGCAACCCAACAAAAACTCTCTCCTCTTCCCACCTAGTGAACCCAAAAATAGTATGATGAAGCGTGTCCTCCTCCCTGCAGTGTGGGGAGCCCTTTTCTCATTTTGTGGAAGTAGCTAACAAAGTTCCCATGGCCTGAGAGGACCGGAATAGTTTCGTAGTTCACCTCTCACCATTTTCTTGTCCGATTCTCTACTATTATTCTGTATTAGAAATTTCTTTGTTTGATCGGTGTGGGTCCCCCATGATCCCCCGTATCTACTTGATTAATTACAATTCGCCACCACCTGCTGCAATAAGTATTACATATCAAACAACCAGATATATAGATTAAACGTGCGCCATTTACAAAGGCGTGGTAGAACTCAAATGCATACTGATAGTACATTATCAGAATTTTATTAAACCGCAAGGCCTCGTGCGCATTGTGTTACAGTTACGCGTTGTGCAAAGAGCGCGGTTGTAGCTTCATTTGCTATTTATATATCCTTTCGATAAGTCACTTCCAAAAATGATAACCTATTACATGTGATGTAAGAAGTTGTGATTGCCATCGTTACAAAAGAAAACTCAGATTTTTGTCATAAAAATTTTTCCTTGTTGCTTAACTTTATTATTGTGACCTGAATAAGTCTAAAGAATTTGGCTCAACTCAAAAAAGTAGAGCTTTCATTACAAATATACGACTTTCTTACGTCTTTGGTGCTTAGAAGCTATTTTGACTATACAGTGTGGCCCAAAATGCTTTAAACAAGATTATAGGTTGTAGGTACCTATATTTTGTATTTCCTTAAATGTAAATTCTCTAAGAATACCAAGTGTCCAAAATTATCAGAAAAGATAATTTTTGAAAATTTTTCCCGATTTCTAGTCACTGTTTTTTTGAAAGATTAATAGACTAGACGCTCTTTTAATCTAAACAGGGTTGAATAGTAGCAATGGTTTGATTAAATCTTATTTGTAGTGCCTTTTAGTAACATTTCTCATTTTTACCTTCCATGTAAACAAAACTGAGAGTATTACTTATCTAATCGTTCTCTTATCATTCGGAAGACAACTTTGGGATGTGCATATTTTTTTAAATAGGTACTATTCAAATTGCTGTACTTGGTATATTATTTCTTCCAAATCCATTCAGAAGCCTGGGGCCACGAAAGCAAAACGATAATCAAAAGGAAGAACTGTGAATAAATTAAAGTACACTTCGTATATGATAACTACGTATAAATGCATTTTTATGTTATCGCTTTCATTTAAAACGGGAAGGTTTCTCATCTTATACAAAGTTCAATTGTAGTCACACCCGGATATATTACGAATTTTTATCGTCAGTTTACATGCTTCAAAAGTTATGTGGTCAAAAGATAACCTTCATTGAACTACAACACTACAACGAGTAAAATATGTTGTGCGATAATTTTTTACTACGTACTCATCCCTCTTCCTACATTTGAAGAATGGTGTTCAAAAAGGATTCTTTTGATCAAAATAATAAGCAGGTTTAATGGGAAATTCCGATATAAGGAACAAGAAATTATCATTCTGTTTCCAGCAGCCAAAAAAACGTAACACTAATTAGAAAGTGAAAAGTGGAACGTCATAAAGCACTTCATCAAATATTAAATCTAGAGGAGAATGGTACAAAACAGGCGATTGGTACCGTACAATTGATAAAGGAATGAAGGTACGAAACGGTAGAAACTTCTTCATATTTACGGTTGGTGTATCGCACAATTAAAATATTTACACAAGACCATAAACCAAACAAAACAAAAATAAATCAACACTTAACGATTAAGAAAGTAAACAAATACTATTGAATTGCGAAGCGTCGTGAGCTTTCAGAAAAATGTCTCGTGCTTTATTGCCAGTGTTCGAATTAGTTTCATTTTAGCTGCAAAATATTTTAGTACTTGCATAATGTAGCCTATCTAGTCTTTGAGCAAGTTGAGCGGCGACGGAGGCAAAATAAGCAGCAGAACATCCTCACATTAACATCAAGGATCATTACCGTTTTTACACCCCCACTTTCTTAATTCACAAGTCTTCAAAACCATTTTGGTACGAGCTGTTCCCCAGATATTGTGTGCTGATTTGCTGAAGGTTCTTCGAAAATGGATTCCCAAACATGTCAATGGATCGTTTTGGAACTTTGGCGACTTATTCAGAAACGTTATCCAGAAAGTTTCTTACCATTTGCGATGATGACAGAAATTATTTCTTCCATTTCAAGGTATTTTTAGTGTAATGATCTTTTTATACGCTTCTAATTCGTTAGGTATTGGGGATACAACGAGTTAAAAGCACCTAAATGGTGAACAAAGGCTCATTCTCATTTAAAGGAACAGCAAAATGTAGGTATGACTCCAATCAACTCTTAGGATTCCAGTAATACCTGTCTATGAATGGACTTTGTGCATGATGAAATTGCTTGTAAAAAAAACTTTGCAGTGTCAACCTTAAGGCTATCAGAAATAAAAATTTTCTTTACACTATAAGAGGAAGAGATCATAGTCAACTTTTGTACAGATCCCAGAGAATGGTGTTCCAAATGTGAGACAGCTTTGGTGACTTAAACCAAAACCAAATCATTTTTAGAGAAACACCTGGTGTTGGGGGAATAAGGAAGTCATGTCCGTCGAGAGTTGAAGAGACAGGAGTAGTTGATCGCTATGTCGAGACAGAGAAGTTAATTCTGAATTTAATCATTAATAATAAGATGTTGTTATACCTTCTTTTTAATCCTAAATTCCAAAAGCCTTTTTTAGTTTTTCTCTGAATAGTCAATCTCGTTTCCGTCTCTATCCTTCTGAGAAGTCTCGCCTTTGCATTTTTTGCTTTTGGATTCCTTGTCATTGGGAATGCTTCAGATACAAATTTAAGAATTTGCTTTCTGAATATCTGACCTTTACGCAGTTAAAGGGTCTACTCTCCCCTTGATTTCTTCGTCCAGCTTCCTATTTTCTTCTATATTAGATATAGATAATTAATTAATTAAGTGTATTTTCTGAAAAGTAAACGAAAGTATAAAAATGAAAATTGGTTCTTATTATATTTAAACTGAAAATCAGAGCATACCTAAGTGCCATTGTTAGTACCTATCTTTGTTTCAGGTATCACAAAATTTGAATCCACATATTTAAATGGTACTTACACCAATGACATATTAAGTCTCTTTCCAAACGCAAAATTTAAATCATTCGAAGAAGATTATAAAAGTCATGGTACTCCTGTAATAGAAGTATCCATAACATTTGAGTGCCTCAACAATACATCCGAAACTATGGTAAGTATATTTGGATAACCCTAAAGATCACTATGACTCCAATTACAGGTATTTCAAGTGGTCGTTGAAGACGTAAATGATAATGTACCAATTTTCAGCAAGGAGGTCTACGAATATCACTTTGGAATGACAATTCCCGAAGACTACCACTTTACTGACATACTTCCCATCAGTGCCATAGATTCAGACTTTACAAATCACGATATTTTCTTCACCATGAAGTTCAATACTAAATTTAGAATGCAATATAGAGGAAAGCCAAAGTATTATAACGATAGGTTCTTTACAACATTAAAAAGTTTAACAGAAATCAAAGCGCCCTTTTGGGAAGAATTTACTATAATCGCAACGGTTTGTAATATGACCATTGATACCTAGCTCACTTCTGATTGTGTTTGCAGGATAGCGGTATACCACCAAAACAGTCGACTGCCCGTTTAATCATAAGCGTTTCATCAAATTCTAGTAAAGGTGACGATTACCTGAACGAACCCATTTTTTCGAAACCTGTATATCACGCTCAGTACTCTTTAAACAGTCTGCAGCTGCAAGATTCCATTAAGTTAGACAATGCCAAAAGTCTAACTTTAAGACAGTTGAGTAAGTACAATCTTTATCAACTTGTAATTTGAAAAATAAGCGATTTCTTGTAGATCTTAAAGATTATTTCAATATTAAAATGGAATCAAAAGACAGCGGTCAAGTGCATGTATCAACTTTACGGTCATTGCCAAAGAGCTTGGTGAAATCAAGAAAGTTCGTCGTAATCGAAATGGAGGCACTGAATCAAGCCATGAAAAGTTTAGATAGTGCAGTACTTATCATTCGTTTTCAAGACAACTGTGATGATGCGTTGCATAGACATTGTCTCAAATTGTGGAGTCTGTACGGTACCACATGGTGGTTGTTAGTCTTTTACGCAATTCTAATCGTTACAACTCTTATTATAAATAGAAGAATTTTAATTAGGTATTTAAGGTTAAACAAAAAGTTAAGCATTTCTATTTTACATTGAATTATTCTCAATATAGGTAATTTATTTCGTGTTCCTTTGTACAAATGTAACTACCTCAGATATACGCTTTTGTATTTTTCTCGGCCTCAACTTCACATATATTATTGGTAATGTTGTCCAGTTCCGCTTCTTCCAAGGCCATCGGAGGCATCAGAGCAAGAGTTTACGTTCAGACCAATGTACACATGCAAAAATTTTCACTTGGTACCTAGCCAAAAATACGTTTTTTTTCTAGGAAAATACCCAGGTATAACCGTTATTCCTTTCTAATAGGAAGAACGTATTTGAATGACAATTCGATGCCGACTTCCTCTAAAATCTTAAAGAGTTAAGACGAATTTGGTTGGTTTGTTCGGCTATACACTGTGTCCAAGATAAGGAGGGCCACTATGGGGATTTCGGAAACAGTAAGAGATAGAGTTTCGGTTAAATGGGAGAAAAGTTGGGCAATTTTGAGTTTAGTACAATGAAATTTTTAAGCTGACGAATTTCCGAACCGTTCCGAAGTTATGCGACAAAAAGCGAATTTTCAGGATTTCGTTTTTGACAAATTGTTAGTTTGTCGTTGATGTTAACTAAAAAGTAAAAGAACCTTCTACACGTACTTTTTAACGTTCTTTAACATGGCATACAGCAAATTGGAATCCGACGTTTCGTTTTCGAGTAACCATCATCAACTTTATTTTTTTAAATACGGCCCTGAATTTTTATGCATAATATTAGAAGAGCTTTTTATTCTGCATTCAAGCATGTATCACACTTTATGGTTTAATTGCGATTTTACACTTACTTTACGATTAGCGGAAAAAATTCTAAGTACGAACCTGTATCCCCCCTCAATAACATACAAACTGAATTTTATTTATGAATGAACTTTTGCTAATTGTGTTTTCCTCATCAAATTAATGAAATGACACAGAATTTTTAATTTTGAACACAAATTTTTAGTGTCCGACCGAAACTGGTTTTTACGACCGAAACCGAAACCGAAACCGAATTTCGGCAATGGTCTCAGTTTCGGCCGAAACCGAAACCGAAACCGAAACTTTCTTACAAAGATCATATTTTGAGGGAAAAATAAAGAAAACGTTATTATAATCAGTCAGGCTCAGTTTTAATTTTTTTTCTTTAAATGTCATAGCTTTAAAAATGCTTAATAATAACTTAAATACTTCACAAATAAGTCACGTCATGATTAGGCACGTGGACGCGGCAAAATGTCTTCGTCGTTTGGATGGAATTTACCGCGCCGAATATGAACGAGCACAGCGCGGGAACTCCAGAATGCAGTTTCGGTTTCGGTCGTAGTTTCGGCAGGTTTGCAGCCGAAACCGAAACTAAACCGAAACTCGTTTTTTTGCCGAAACTTCACCGAAACCGAAATCGAAACCGAACATTCGGTCGGACACTACAAATTTTCTAACCAAGTACATAATTACAAACAATCAACAACACATCATTAAATGAACAGAAAACATTTGATGAAACGAAAATTTAAACATGACACATACCAATAATTAGAAAAAAATTATAATAAATGCTCGCAATGCCCTCCTTCGTTCTCCAATCGTCAATAGCATCTTCTAACTGTAGAATCCAAAGCATTCTTTAACATTGCAGGTGTTACAGTTTGGAATGTGTTAAGTACAAACTTTCGGAGGTCTTCTATTCCAAAGGTATCTTTGTAAACATAATTTCTTATTTACCCCCAAAGAAAAAAATCCAGCGGGGTTATTTCGGAAGAACGAACTGGCCAGGGTATTTCCGAATTGGTGCTTAAAACTCTTTCGGCAAACCTATTTGAAAGGTAATCCTTAACCACCCGTGAATTGTGCGCAAGTGCACCATCCTGCTGAAACCAACGATTGCGTATTATGGCTTAGGGTAAAATATCAAGAGCTTCTTCCAAAGTAGAATCTAGTAAATAAGTAAAATAGTAAAATAAGTATAAAATCGCAATTAAACCATAAAGTGTGATACATGCTTGAATGCAGAATAAAAAGCTCTTCTAATATTATGCATAAAAAAAACAGGACCGTATTTAAAAAAACAAAGTTGATAATGGTTACTCGAAAACGAAACGTCGAATTCCAATTTACTGTATGCCATGTTAAAGAACGTTAAAAAGTAGCCGTAGAAGGTTCCTTTACTTTTTAGTTAACATCAACGACAAAGTAACAATTTGTCAAAAACGAAATCCTGAAAATTCGCTTTTTGTCGCATAACTTCGGAACGGTTCGGAATTTCGTCAGTTTAAAAATTTCATTTTACTAAACTCAAAATTGCTCAACTTTTCTCCCATTTAACCGAAACTCTATCTCTTACTGTTTCCGAACTCCCCATAGTGGCCCTCCTTATCTTGGACACAGTGTATAACTGAAAATTTATATAACGCGAGAACAATACACATATTTTAAGTATAGGTACACGAAACTCTTGGCGTTTTATATGGTTCACGGTCATTTCCCCGCCGAAAAAATCCCGCCGGTCAATTGCCCGCCGGTAAATTGTTCGCCTGGTAAAAATCCCGCGCGGTGAAATGTTCGCCGGTAAAATGCCCGCCATGACAAAATCCCGTCGGTCAATTTCCCGCCGTAATTTTTGAAAAAATAAGCAATTAAGAAAGTTCTTTTTTAAATAACTTCAGTTTTGTAAACCTGTGTGTCATGCCACTATTTTAGTATCAATTGAAAAAAAATATACTAAACCTTCAAATAACCTAGGCGCTTTAGTGGGGGAATAAGCGTAGAAAATGGTACAACATTTACGTGTTAAGAACGAGGTTGAAACAAGAGATAGTAGCAGGCGAGTATTCATGTATAGTGCCGTAGGTCTGTAAAGGATGTCAAAATGCCATTGGGAAGTGCTTAAAATGGCCGTCGAAAATATTTTATAAATTTATATATAACGGTTCTTTTGTTAAACATGGCAATGTCTGGTTTATTAATACAGTCTTCTTTTTTGAATTTAGCATATTTTAATTTACAGTAAACAACGGCCTCAAATTCATCTTACGCCTCCTGAGCGCATAATCCGCCACTGGCTGCACATAACGTAGGTACATATGTAAGTGGATCTTTATCACAAAAATAGGAGAATATCAGGGGAATCATTTTGCCTACAACGGCGGGCAAATGACCGACGGGATTTTGTCATGGCGGGCATTTTACCGGCGAACATTTCACCGCGCGGGGTTTTTACCAGGCGAACAATTTACCGGCGGGCAATTGACCGGCGGGATTTTTTCGGCGGGGAAATGACCGGATACCGTTTTATATACATTTATTACATAGGTACTTTCTTTGAATTTCTTGGACAATATACGAAGGAACAACAGGTAAGGATGTTTTCGGCGAGTACCTACATCTGGTATTTCTAAGTTTAGCGAAAGCTAATCCTATTAGTGATCCAAGTCAAAATGTAGTACCTAATTGAGGTATCTATGAAAGAAAATAGAGGAAGACCACTTCGTTTCAGAGTTTGTGGTTGACTTAAGTCACTCCCTGTCATTACACGCTATTCGTTTTATAAAAAAACTTTGACAGACCCTATTCGTTTTAAAATCTTTATGTCGGCCCCAGGGCTGCCTCAGAGTGAACATGCTCAACGAGCATGCTCCATTTAGGTCAACTTGAAAATTCGTTTTATATTAACCTCAGACAAGAAATGTCTTATGACGCAAGCTTGGCGCAGCCCACTCCAATCACGTTGATTAATTTGACTTTGACTAACCCTATGGCTGTATAAAACGAAAAGAGCTAATGTTTATAATATGACTGATGGAACGACGAAATGTATGGTTCCATACTCACAAAATGGGGTTAAAGTAAATTAATAAAACAACTCACAACCTCCCCTTTAACCAATACAATGAGATGAAATGCGATGAGATGAAAAATTCACATGGTGCCTTAATAGCCATTGATTAATCGAATAAATCATTTTCAAAAAATTTTTAATTCTAAAAATGAATATGTGACCGAATCGGTCTCACAAGTAAATGACTAATGGGCATAAAACGGCATAATTATTCAAATGAAATTTTGGCCGCAAATTTGGTAATTTGTATAAGGAAAACCAACTTGCGGTTCAAGATCTTGAGAAGTTATATCAGGTACTTCACAGACACTTCCATTTGTATTCGATGGAGATCAATCTCTTCGCGTTCGCATAGTGGGAAAATTAAAGTTTTCACTTTTATTTAAATCTAGAGAGTGCAGAACGCTTCACTTGATACCGTTTTCGCAAAGTGATGCAGATATTACCTCCTTAAAAAGGCGTTCTAGGTGGACTCGTTGAAGAATTATTATACCGGAACAATCGCTTCAACAGGATCCACTAATGTATCATAATTTTAACATACTCCAGTGGAATAAAGAAGCAGCGGAAGCACAGACAATCAATTCTTAGATCCTATATTAAGAAAGAAATTTTAAATAATTTGTTTAGTCGTTGTTGCTTCCTTTGGTAACTTATGGACATTCAATGGTTCACAAAAGACTATTTCTATTCAAGTACATTCGGGATTCTGGATAGGAGGGTGGACATTTCACGCCCATGTTCGGTCTCTTTATGCTACCCCTCTGATTAGACCCTGGCTAAC
This sequence comes from Pyrocoelia pectoralis, assembly GCA_036250285.1. Classification (NCBI taxonomy): domain Eukaryota; kingdom Metazoa; phylum Arthropoda; class Insecta; order Coleoptera; family Lampyridae; genus Pyrocoelia; species Pyrocoelia pectoralis. The sequence continues at coordinate 13,856,153 of CM070079.1, forward strand.
TCCGCAACATCACTCAAACCATGCCACACGTGGCCCGTACTGATTTAGGATCTTCGCAAGATGTGCCCTAACGTGTAACTTTTACAATCTTCTACGCATCCTTACGTGACGTGAGATAAACCTGAGGGTACCGAAGCGACTCCAATCGTAGCCATACCTGGCCAGAATTCCCCCATACGGAACATGTGTTTGTTTAGTTTACGTGCCCAGAAAGTAGGTAGGTATACCAATAAGTAAGCGCAGGTTGTTTTTTGATAGCCCTATTCAGAAACGCCCTAATTACGTGAATTCTTAACTCCCCTCTCGCATAGCGATAGTCTCTTCAATTACTAGGTTGAGTAGGTAGTATAAGTGGAAGAGGCGGTTCTGGACCACAAAACACTTGAGCCCGGTCGAGCTAGCGCATCGGCTTTTCATAGCCTTTTCTGCAGTATGTCCTTTAAACCCATACGAACTCTAGGGTATTGTTGTTTGTCACTAGTCATGGCCAAAATCGGTCTTAGTCTTGCAGTCTTGTGTCTTGGTCTCGCAACATTTGCGAGACCGAGACCAAGACCAAGATAGCAACGCCTTAGCAAGGCTAAGACCAAGACTACTCAAGGTTGCAAGACCAAGACTGGATGCAAGACCAACTCTGCAAAACATCGGCAAGAACAAGACTATTTCGCAAGACTCTTGCAGTTTTTCTGACAATTTGAAAACAAATTTTTTTTTGTTTTTTTCTGTTCAGATTATTGAAATAAACACTGTTCTGTATGTGCTTAACTTACCTTGTCTTAATCTGACATTCTGACGAGCTCGAGTTTTTCTGAGGATCGATTTTTTTTACTAATATGATTGGCTGCCCTCAACGCACGCCCCTGTATTAAGGGTTCATATATGGTAGGGGTACATTGCCGAGTGCAAGGTTTCTCCCTATATGATTTTCTGGCGCGCTCGAGTAACGCGCAAAATCCCCGCTTAGGCTCCCCTACTAGATACTAATACCATAATAGAATAGAATACTCTCGAGATTGTATGGGTTACAGTCAGCTCTGGCACGTTTCTGCACAAGAATATCAAGACTCGTCACTCGTGGACACACTTTCTGAGCACTGTAAATTAAAATTTACCATATATGATTAGTCAAATCGCCATCTTATAGAAAATGATATAAAGACAATGTGACGTGCGCATCACATTCGTTATGGGTGGCTTGGAGAATACTAAGAGAAAATTTAAATTCAATGTATCGTGTCGTGTATTTATTTTGCAATCCAGACAAAAAACTCTATTTTCATTTTATAATGTTGGTAGGTAGTGTGGGTGCCACTTTATAACATTGCTCCAGGAACCAAAATTATTGGAGCCGGGCCTGATTATCCTGATCAGTAAATGCAGTTATTAAGTACGGAAATGATGATCGTTGCCGTTGAGCTTATACTTGGATTACCATTATCCTAAAAGTAAGTATATTTCAAAATGAACTAAGAAAAAATGGCTTTACTTACACTTGCGGTAATACTGAAGATTTTTGTATAGGGTGGCTTTATTGTTTTTAAACTGGTTAATTTTGTCGTAAAAACTCCATTTCCTGTGTTTACTCCCTTGTAATCCAGTCTAAAATCCTGATTAAAGCCTTTAGTAAAATTAATCATGCTGTTTGAAAAATCTATATCTGTTGCAGTTATTGGCAGTAGTTGGGTTAATTCGAAATTTTCAGGAATAACCATCGCTAATTTATATTCGTAGATTTTTTTATTGAAAACTGGACTGTGATTGTTAACATCAAGGACTTGTTGGCGAACATTCTATAAAATTTAATGACCAGCTATATTAACAAGGAGCAACGCAGATTGATATAGAGTCGAATATCACTAGAAACTAAAATTTGAGCCAAAATGGCATCGCAGTTTCAGTGCCTTCGGGTGCTATAAATTAAAAAACATAACAATTTCATTCCATCATTAAATACATTGCTGAAGGGGAGGTTGTCGTAGTTTGATTTATTTGATCAACCCCTTTGTGTTTTCCGACCGCAAATTATGGGCTCCTTTTTGGGAAACTACCAGTAAAGGGCAAACACTGGCAGGAGGTAACATTTTGACAGTTAAATAATTGAGACACCAGGTAACTAACCTTAACCAATGGTGAAACAAAATTATATGATAACAATTAATTAAATGTGATTAAATTAAAATTAAATGACATGTTTCGAAACTAACTAGTTTCATTATCAAGCATAGATTTACAATTGAAAAAGGTTATCGCTATGGGGTTACATGGGGGGAATAATGAAATATAATAAGACACTAACTAGGTAACATTTTAAAAACTTCTTAAAAGCGTAAACGACGTACAACGGCCCAAAAAGGGGCTCTGAATACAAACTCCAAATAGCCTTGGAGTGATCAAAAGTGAAAGGGGTCAAATTGGAAATGTTGTGAAAACGTTGTTTATTGTGAAGTAGCTTGTTGACTAAGGAAATAGGGTAACCATTGTTAGATGCTATTTGATAGATAATATTCAATTCTTGTTGAAAATTATGTTGCAACATGGGGATGGAAACTGATGTGCAAATACTAGCGTGCCTTGGATTCACGGGTGCAATTCGAACAACCCCCATAGCCGTAATGAAAGTTGAAAGATGAATATATCAGGTTGAGATGCCACTTCACCTTGAGAAAGATATGGTAGCTTTTCTCTAATATAAATTGAGGGACGAAGGAGTCCGGTCCTCTAGTAGTAGTAGTAGTATAGAGATCATCGCTTGATTACCTGGCCTAGAATTAGAAAGAGTTCCATTTCAGTGTCTGTGTTTTTCAACAACTGCTTTGTTTTCAGTCGCGAGACTATCAAAACGGACTTTCATTACGGCTATGGAGGTTGTTCGAATTGCACCCGTGAATGCACGGCAAGTTAGTCTTTGCACATCAGTGCTATAGTTGTGTAGAATCTAGATTTGGATCACCAGACAACTATTCCATAGCAAAACATATAGGTTTAATTATCGCAGTGCCAGTCACATGATAGGCTTCCAATCGTTTTCGGCAACATTGTCAGTCCCTATTTTCTTTACTCGCTTTAAGCTGTAAATGCTTGCTCCAGTTTAGATTGTATTGTCAAGCATAATACCTACGTATTTTATTGACTGAACACTGGAGATACTTTTGGAAGAACACTTCCCTTCCTATTGTTTCCAGCTTAGCCGGGTGAATGAAGAAGGAGTGTTCCTTACACCATTCTTCTGCATAGAGTCATCCCAAATTTGTCGGATATTAGTATCTATGGATTAATCAACTACATACTTGAGCGTAATTTAAAGTCTCGTACGAATGGTTAAAAAACGTCGCGTGTAAGTAAAACGAGTGCAAAATACCATTTCGACATTTGTACTTTACTTGCACATTCGATCACAAACTCTATCATCTATTGGTTTAGCCTGGCGCTAGTATTCAAAAAACTCGCACTTTTCTCAATAAATCCAATATCCAAACTCCAATATCTAATTTGTTGAGAAAAAAATGTGGAAAACATTTTGGACCATATTCGCGATGTTATTAATTACTACTTGAGTATACAATTATATGATAAATCGTATCTTTAGATACTATATCATTACGTGAGAATTTTGAATGGAGATAACATCGTTTTATTAAGAAACTTATTGATATGAACAATCTTTTACTTAATAAAGTCGCGGCCGGTCAACGTACGGAGGTAAAATGGCAAAATTCACTTTGTGCGTATTTTTTTTAATACTGAAACATGCAGGTGCTTCATTTTACTGTAAGTCCCAATTTCTTCAAAACGTCATTTGTTCTTATATGTAGGTATATTTATTAGCAAACTGCGAATTGGAAGGAGTTAAAGATTTCGATTGGATGGGGGGTCTTCAATTGCCAAATGCCATAAACGAGACTTACATGGGAGAATTAATCAGATATAAAACAAATAATATTAAAGGTATGTATGTGTTCATATTCGTGAGAAATTCAATAGTAACCTTTTGTAGAATTCCTTGGGGCCAAAAACGACAGATATTTAAGCGCAAAAATGCAAGGCGATGTTTTAATTTTATATACTACGACGAATTTTTCAAAATTTGAGCAAGAAGGGAACGGCTATGAAATCGAAACAAAATTAATGTTTAGATGTTCAGATGATCAAGAAGATTATATCGTAAGTGTCTTTTTTTCATTTACATCTCTCAAAAATAAGGGATCGTTGACTTCATAATTTTGAGTACCTACCTAGGTAGGTACTGCGATGCCATTTTGGCTCAAATTTTAATTTCGGAATAGAGTTCTAGTGCTATTCGACTCTATTTCTATACCAATCTGCGTTACTCGTTGTTAATACAGTTCATTAAATTTTATAGAATGTTCGCCAACAAGTCCTTGATGTTAACAACCACAGTCCAGTTTTCAATAAAAAAATTTACGAATATAAATTAGCGATGGCTATTCCCGAAGATTTCGAATTATCCCAACTACTCCCAATAAATGCAACAGATATAGATTTTTCGAACAGCATGATTAACTTTACTATTGATTTTAATCAGGATTTTAGATTGGATTACAAGGGAGTAAACACAGGAAATGGAGTTTATACGACAAAATTAACCAGTTTAAAAACAATAAAGCCACCCTATACAAAAAACTTCAGTATTACCGCAAGTGTAAGTGAGGCCATTTTTTTCTTAGTTCATTTTGAAATATACTTACTTCTAGGATAATGGTAATCCAAGTATAAACTCAACGGCAACGGTTATCATTTCCGTACTTAATCACACACAGCCTGCATTAGCTGATCAGGATAATAACGCAGGCAATAGAAATTATTTAAATATTTTACTGTTGTTAGTAATAGTATTTGTGAGTCTTAAATATTAGTTCATCCTTCATCCCCGTTATCACGTTCTCATGTAAATTTTGACGGATTGTTTTGTTTTGTAATGACATCAAAATTATATTACTTACATCATTCACAACCAATATAAAAAATGAAATATAAAAAATAAACACCCTCAACAATCATGTACCACCCACCACCATGTTTAGGGTACTAAATTCAAGCAAACTGTTAAAAATTCAAGCAAGAACAATCATAAGAACTTTCGCGCTTAAGAGCAGTAACTTCAAGACAAAAATTAGTCGACTTTTGTACGCAATAGGAGTAGGATGTACACTTACTGTTTTGTATCAAGTGTCTCAAAAACCAGCTCCTCTTGCTTTGGACAATAGTTCTCTTCGCCATCAATTCAACTTCATCGATAAGGTGGTGAAGAAGTGTTCACCAAGTGTCGTGTATATTACCATTCAAAACAGTAATAAGATCGATCCCCAGACGAACCAACCACAAACTCTATCTAACGGATCCGGTTTTTTGATAGACGAAAATGGATGGATTCTTACAAACGCACACGTGGTCATCAATAAACCAAATAGTACAGTAACGGTAATGCTTAGTGATGGCAGTACTTACTACGCCACAGTAGAAAATGCGGATATGAATATGGATTTAGCACTCTTAAAAATAAAGCCGAAAAGGAATTTGCCATATTTACCGCTAGGTAATTCAACAGATGTGGTCACGGGCGAATGGGTTGTCGCATTGGGTAGTCCATTATCGTTAAGTCATTCGGTTACTGCAGGAATTGTAAGAACCATAATAGTTTCTCGATAGGTTAATACCCCATAATTGTATAGGTCAGCTCAGTAGATCGTAAAGCGGAAGAACTGGGTTTGATCAATTCTTCAATGCGTTACATACAAACAGATGCAATAACAACGTTTGGTAATTCTGGGGGACCTCTAGTCAATTTAGATGGTAACGTTATAGGAATTAATAATTTGAGAGTAACCGCCGGTATCTCATTTGCCATACCCGTTGGTAAGTGAGTTTTTAGCTAACTGCTGATAATACCTACCCCACTTACTTTCTTCAGATTATGCCAAAAAGTTCGTACAGAGTAGCAAGTCCATAATAAAACCTACACCAGTAAGTTATCAAAGTAATAAAACTGCATTTTTGGGAATAGTGCCGATGTTCGTTACACCTCAACTAATTGTGACGCTTAACCAGTACGATATGAAAGTTCCCGATCATCTTGCAGGTGGTATTCTAGTTTGGAAAGTTGTGAAAGACGCCCCAGCACATATGTGAGTCGTCTCTTCAATTTAGGAGATTAGAACATTGCGGTTTTAGAGCTGGTTTACAACGGGGCGATATTATCATCAAAATTAATGGTGCAAGTGTATCAGAAGTTTACGATGTCTATCGATTTGTGAAGGGGAATCTTCAAACGCTTACCATGAAAGTAATTCGCGATGGTGATGAAATCCAAGTTAAAATTAATGTTCCGTAACAATTTCAAATAATTCTAAAGGGAGAAATGTCGAAACAAATAAATCGTTTAGTAACGTAATTGACGGCCACAATTTTTATTTCTGTACAATTGATTGTCCTTAGTATCCAAAAGCTCCTTGGATCTATAAATAGGTACCTACTTAAAACATCGTTTGCACAATTCTTATAAAACATTACCTATTGTGTAAGTATTGTCTTTCTCTATCTAAAAGAAGCCCACCTATTTCTGTAACTAGAATCATACTGTTTATTCCACTTCAGAAGAACGCTCTCATCCCCTCCAGCATTGGCGAAGCAGGATCGTGCTTGTTCTGTAAGCTAAGTACGTACGATGCATCGTCTATACCTTGAGCAAGAACAACTTGGTCGTTCAGCGAATAATCTGAATTTTGAATTAGATATAGAAAGTCGGGCGTAATTCACGCTCAAGAACCCTTTGTGTTACCTCCATGCTAGGAAGACATCTGACGTCGCAGCATCGCTCAAGTCGCAGTCGTGTGATACCTGAAGACGATGGGACTAATTGTAGCCATTTTCCCTTAATATTCTCCAAGCCACCTATAACGAATGTGGTGCGCACGTCACATTGTCTACTCTATACCATTTTCAACAAGATGGCGATTTGACCAATCCTATACGATAAATTTTAATTTATAGTGCTCAGCAAGTGTGTCCACGAGTCTTGATATCCCTGTGCAGAAACATGCCAGAACAGACTGTAACCCAAACCCATACAATCTCGAGAGTATTCTACTCTAATATTATGGTATTAGTAGTAGGGGAGCCCAAGCGGGGATTTTGCGAATGTTTAGACACACATCAGAATGTGAAAAAAATTACCTGGTTTGTATTTCAAATAAAGATGTTGATACTCACTTCCGGTATTTACGGAAATGCTGCCATTTGGAAAATATTTGTATTTAATAGATTAAACACGGCATGTCGCATGTGCCAAATTTCAAATTTCTAACTTTTACCGTTCTTGATATACTTCTAACTGACGGTCACCGTGAGACACCCTGTATAGATATCCCAGCGTATAATAGTTGCGGATCGCGGTCGAGTGTCTGATCGGCAGTCGCCCAGTCATCTTTCGTGGAGACGGCCGGCAGACATTGCCTCTAGCCAAATAAAGTGTGACCAAGGAGTAGGTGTGACTTAATGGTAGTCTTGTGCCTTCGAAAGGTTATCCGTCGAGGTCTCCATTTCCAGGATTCTATTTAGTAAATATACTTTTTGATAAAGATATTTTTTGATCAAGAAATCACGATGGCCTTCATCTTTCTCCTTTTGTTGAATAATTTCTTACTTTTCGAACGTTATAACAATTTCCACAAGGCAAACCAGTTCAAACGACTCCTTAATGAAGCCATAAAGATGTTGACTTGGTTCCGCCGATCAACAAGGCTCGAGAAACTTCCCTTAAGAGGGCGCTCTTTTTGTTTTTCTTCAAAAAGATCATGCTATATCACCAAAGAGAATATTACTCCTTGCTATTACAGCAGAAATACCTACCTGCGGAAGCAGAAGCGACACTTACGGCCGGTTTTTTTGATGTTTGAAGCGCTAATTTTAGTTCGATGGCCATCTAAAAAGGAAGTAGGTACCTATTTAAGCGGTACAGTTTATTAAAATATCCAATAAGATAAGTACATAAAAGCAAAATATTATCTATCTACCTACTAGTTTTTTTATAAATGTGTTATATTTAGTAATTTTTGCGCCAGATACCTACGCCAGATCCACTACTGGATGGAAGACACACTCCAGGGCCGGCGCTACCGGCGGTGCAACATGTGCATTTGCACAGGGCGGCACCGCTTTGGGAGGCGGCAAAATTGGCTACAAACTTTTGTAAATTTATTAATTATTATAAATTAGAGATGAATTTGAGATGAACACTAGGTCAGATGACAAGAGCCGAGGTTGATAATACTAATAATTTAATTCTGTTTATATTTAAGTTATACCATTGAATAAATTTATTCAATGGTAGGGCGCGTGTCGCCATATCGCCTCTGCCACTTGTCATCAATTCTATCCGTACGTGAGGTTTTGCAAGTATCACATTACAACTGATAAATAAGTTTATCGTTTATGTCTCACATTCTGTTCTGTTTATTATTATAAAATAGTATGGACATTGACTATCAATTGTATGGGTAATGAAAAATCTTGATGGAAGTAGATTTAAACCTCAGTTTTGTGTCGATTTTTAATTGTGGCACAGAAAGCTTTGCAAGTACGTAGTGGACTTGTTTGTCACGGAGGGGTGGGGGGGGTCAATTTTGTGTGACAGGGGCGCCTAAAATATTTTTGCACGGGGCGGCAAAATGTCTAGCGCCCGCCCTGACACACCCTCATAGATTCTGTACTCCCAGGTTGTCCGGGTTCCCCCAGAACATAAATGGCAACCTTACAAAGCGTTGCTCGAAGGGCAGTGTGTCTTCTGATAAACTTGTAGGTGTTCAGCCTCCCATATTCCGAGGTTGCCAACGTTGACAGACAACCACTCGAGCCATATTGTTCTCACACGAGATCCTATAGCATCTCCTCCGAGTGCATTTTCATTCCAACCCATGAAGGAAGGTGCTACAAGATTTCATTTTCGAGGTAAAAAAAGGTGCTATAGTCGAGAATCTTGCCCAAACGCTTTACAATACAATCGACTAGATATCTATAAACTTACTGCAGTGTTAGTATCTTGTATTGCTACTCCGAGTTACCCTTGTAGCTGCGATTGCAAGGAGGTGTAACCTGCTTGCTGCTACCCTCTGTATTAGGGCTGTGCTTGCGCCTTTGGTCTTCGTAGCTTGGATCAGTGTTGAATTTTTCAACCTTTGCTTCGTGTTGTCCTCGCCCGATGACCGGAGTTGGCTCTAGAACGCCGATTCTCGATCGAGATAACGCAGCGAGGTTCGTTTGGTTGCAGGCTGGTACTGGGCCACTTTGACCTATTTTTAGGTCTATCTGACTTCCTTCCTCTTATATTATGGTTTTTGCGCTAGAGATGCGCTTATGTTTTTTTTATTGTCAAGGCCCGACCGACAGTTTGCAACTGAAATAGTGCGTGTCCTGAGACATTCATTCCCTCTGTATTTTAGTTTTCTACTGTCTATTATATTGGAATTTCATCCTTTTAAAGCTACCTACGCATTACGTAGTCCAACAAAGAGACGTAAATCCAACCCCCAGGACTACTAATAGCTTCCAAGGTTAGCAGAAAACATGATTGGCATGGCTTGTCGAATTTCCGCCGCTGCTGCTTCCACCCGGTTACGGTGGTCTTCAGCGTCGATAATTTACGTGGCTTTTCATATGGCCCCACAAATAAAAGTTCAATGGTGTTAAGTCAGGTGACCACGGAAGCCAAGAAACAGGACCGCCCCGACCAATCCACTTATTTCCAAATGCATGGTTTAAGTGGTGACGTACGAGACGACTCCCCTTTATAAAAACTAAAAAAATTCATATCTCTTTTATTATAAATATTTTACTAAGGTGTTTTAATGTTTTTAGCCTTCTTTTGACCTGTAGTATCACCATAGGCCAATTAGTCTATGGTATCACCCATTAAAAATAAAACAAAAAGACCGTAAACACCCTGTATACAGGGTCCTGCACCTCACCTCATCCCGTCTTCTGTAAGGCAGAATTGTGCAGTGGGAGCCTTGAGGATTTCCTTTAAATTCGAGTGGGCCACACACGTCTACAGTTACTTGGAAATATTTTAGAGACACTAACAAAGCAAAACCATCACGCACTACAAAAGTAAATTCTTTTGGCAGCCTAAAGTTGGCCGAAATATGGCTGCCTCGAATATTCCGCCGTTAAAAGAAAGTTAAAGCAGTTACCAAAGAATTACGCTTATTTCCCGCCGTAAAATTTTTTTTAGTGGCCTAAAGTTGGCTTGAACATATTATACGTGGAATATTTTTTCATAAATTTTCAGAGAGGCTGTCCGCCGTCCCAGTTGGAAAGTGTTCTAACATCTAACTTACCTAAATACCTACTAAAGAATGATGGCTAAATTCAGTTATATTTTAAAGAAGGTACCTATTGCACACAATAATCTTTATTTATTTAAATAACAATTTCATGTATTGTACATATCTACAGTGTAACAGGTAAACGTTATATGAACTATAAAATGAAAAATTTACCCAGTGTTTTTGTGCGATTTTTAGTGCAATTAAATACCACTTAAGTACCTACTACAATAGTTTATGAAAAGATGTAGACAAAAATACATTAAAACAATCAAACAACACTACAAGAGTTACATATTCATAGTACAGAGAATAATAACCGTTTCAAATACCTTTGCACTTGCACATTAAGTGACATGCAGAATAATTTAGATACAGAAAATTAGTGCAATTAAATACCACTTAAGTACCTACTATAATAATTTATGAAGAGATGTAGACAAAAATACATTAAAACAATCAAACAACACTACAAGAGTTACATATTCATAGTACAGAGAATAATTACCGTTTCAAATACCTTTGCACTTGCACATTAAGTGACATGCAGAATAATTTACAGATACTTATTCAAAACAAGTTCAAAGCAAAACACCGCACATGCGGTGCACAAACCAAATCCAAAAAATACGAATATAAAAGAAAGATGTTTCAAGATTAGTAAATCATCTTGTGGTGTCGTATCAACTTCCTCTGTATCATATTCACTATAGAAATCATTTATATGCTTTTCATGTATTCCAGCTTCTATCATTCTATTTATAAATGTATTTAACGTAGTTGTGAAATAATGATCGATGAGTAAGCAAAGACGAGTATTATGAACGGGAGTGATCGAACTATCCGTTATTTTGTAAGCTTCAATTGTTTTGTTTCTTTCGATTTCTGTATTACGTATATCTTCAAATGTGGCAGTAACCGCATAATTTCCGTGAAGATGTAAGTCGAGCAGATAATCGGTATATTGATCATCGGTAACACTATGTATTAAGTTTTGCAGCCTGGTGTAAAGTTTCCGATCGGTCATATTCACCCTGAAGTAATGTTTTTTAAAACCAGTTATACTATATACAGGTAGCTGAGAATCTGCCAGCTCTTCCAAGTTCCGTATTTGAAAATCATACTGCGGTGCTGTTAAAACGGTTGACATATCTGAGGTGAAAGCAAACTGCATGTTAATAGCATAAAATAAATAAAACAATAATAGAACACGTAAAGCGAGTGATCTGGGAAGTTGTGAGACTACGTTACCACAAATAGTGAGTGACCAGACATTTAAGAAAGAAATGCATAACTTATCGAATGTAAATCCTCCATTACGAGATATAATTAAACACCACATTAACGCCACACATATAAATACGACGCTTGTTGCTATCCAAACCTCAGAATTGAAGACTTTCAGGCAGACATTCATGTTAGAAATTTGTTCGGCTTTGGGTACCAACCATAAAATATCATTTCTTATCAATGGTTCCGTTACATCGTCGATACCAATAAACTTGTCTCCCCCGTCTGATAATAGAATCATTCCTCTGTTTCTTATCAAATAATAATATTCCCGCGAGTTATTAATCATGGTACGTTGAAAGGTGGCGTTGAGACGGTGTGATAGTTCTTTGACGACGTACTGCATAGCACGAGTAGTTGGATAGCTTTCATTTTCATACATAGTGTTTGGTTGAAACCAGAAAGCAACTGGACATTTATTCATTTGATGTATCACACTTGTAAATGAAAGAAACAATTGTTCTTCGCAATCTTGACGAATCATTAATTTTGCACTTTTCCCACACTTATTTTCTGGAGCAAAGCGATTACACGTAACCAATTTCGACATTCCTTCCCCATTAACCAAAATAATTACATTATTAATGTCGTACGACCAAAATATCTCAAACATCGACGAGGCATCGGTAGTATTAGTAATAACCAGAATTTTAAAATTACCTAACCTTCTCTCATTGCTTTGTGCAATGTTATATGCATTATGTATTGTGCGATTTAGAGAACCTACATCCTTTGGGCATATTATAAATTGCCCATCGTACTGCAATTTATTGACATCATTAATAACGTCCAAATTTAAAACAATATACGGACGCATAGTGTTCATTTCAAAAATCGCATCTTCACATAAATCACTACCATTTAAGATGAAGTTCAAGGTATCATTCTCTGAAAATAAGTGGTTTATTGTTTTTTGAATGCACTTTATTATTGGCGCATCCGATCCATTCAAGTTATTAACGAAAATATCGCACTGAACTAACAATATTTGAAAATAGAGGCACGTTAAGAATATTAAATCTTTCATTTTGATTGGTAGTGATACCAGTTTGCACTAAAAATGAAAAAATATGACAAATGTACTCACTTATTGAACAAAGGCACGAACGTTCTAATACATCAGGCAGTCGAATGAATACAACAACGTATTAAATATACGAACAATCAATAAACCAATAAAAGCTTTTATTGTAATTGGTGGTTCGTGTTCACCAAAGTTTCCCTGAACTAAACATATAATTTACTACTTATAATGTAAATGTACATACATACAAACTTGTGTTGCCCTAATTATGGTAGAAAAAGAAGAAATATTGGAAAAGTAATTTTGTATAAGTTTCTGTTTTATAATTCTGAAGGATTGTCGAACTTTTAATGTTGGATTACAGACGACGCAAAAAACGTCCGAGATCAAGGATTCGCGTAAAGAGATTCTGGATTCTGGATTACGATGGAAGGTTAGTCAGAAGTCCACGCGCACATAGGCCACCTATTCGGGCCCTTTGTGCTACCTCCCTGATTAGAGTCGTCCGGCCCCGCAATGTCACTCAAGCCATCCCACACGTAAGACAAACCTGAGGATGCTGCTCTAATCGTAGTCATGTCCTGCCAGGATTTCCCCAACATGAATCGTCGACAAGTACGGGACACCACAAAGTGTGTGGTGCACCGTCTCGTTGTCTGTGTAGCGTCCTCTACAGGATGGTGATTCGACGAAGCCCATGGGGTGAATGTGTACAGTGCCCTGAAAGTATACCCACAAGTAATCGCAGGTTCTTCCTTGATAGACCTGTGCAGAGACTCGCCAGGCTGCGAGATGGTTCCCTGCGTGCCTCTCTCGCATGACAGTAATCCAACATCAAGTCCCACCTAGCCTTGTGCCGGGCTTGGGTGTCTTGAGTTGTTAAGTTGTTTACAGTTGATACTGTAAGGGGCTCTGCTGTCACTGGAAATTCTGATAATTTTATTCTTTATACTGTGCATAAGAATTGTTTTTACACTAAGCGTTATTCCTGCTAGTTCTGCTTACAATTTTGCCTACTTGGTTGATGTGGAAGTTCAGTTCTTTGGAATAAATTCCGCTGCCTGTTCCTTCCATTGTTTTAGATCCGTCTGTGAAATTGGATACGTCTGGTTGGGATACCACTTCAGCATCAAAAAAGGTGTGGTGGTTTTTCCTTGGTATGAATCGAGGGGTGTCAGATCGTCCTCCTAGTATAGGCAGTCGCTTGAATTCCTCGCCCAGAACTCGAGAGGCACCTCAATACCTCTGCTGTTCAACAGCCCTTTATTTTTCAGACGTAAGGCTGCCTGCATGGCCTATTCTCTCATGTGGAGATCCAGTGGAGGCAGACCTAGGAGAGCTTCCATGACGGCTGTGAGGATTGTTCGCATTGCGCCCGTGCACGTAAGGCACGCTAGTATTTGCACATTGTCAAAAAGCGCTTTGGTTGTGGGGAGTCTGGTTCTAGGCCACCAGACAATTGCTCCATGACAGAATATAGGTCTGATCACAGCGATGTACAGCCACAGGACAGCCTTTGGGGATGGACCCCAAATTCTTCCCATTGCGTGGCGACATTGCCAGAAAGCCCTATTTGTTTTTTCCGCTTTAAGCTGGATGTGCTTGTTCCAGTTCAATTTGTTGTCAAGTGTAATACCTAGATAGGTACTTCACTGACTGTGAAAACTGGAGGTGTTTTTGGAAGAGTAGAGAAGCTCGAAGTCCCTCAATCTTCCTTTTCCTTGTGAAGAAAACTATCTATGTTTTTGTCGGGTTTATGGGCGGGGAGTGTTCCTTACACCATTCTTCGGTCACTCTGAGAGCAGATTGCATAAGACTGCGCAGAGTAGTCTCAAACTTGCCGGTTATTAGGATGGATAGATCATCCGCATACCACAGCGTGTAATAGCCGCTGTCGTCGAGACGAAAGAGCAAGTTGCTTACGGTTATGTTCCACAGAAGTGGTGACAGCACCGCAACTTGGGGACATCCTCTCACTACTGTGCACCTCCCCATTTTGTCACTTACCCTGATGTGCACTGTTTTGAGTTTCAGCAGCTGCACAATCCAGCTTCGCACGACATCAGGTACACCATGGCGGCGTAATGCAGCTTCTATTGTTTCGAAGGTTATTTTGTCAAACGCTCCTTCTAAGTCTGTAAATGCTCCCAGGGTGGACTGTTTATAATCCAGCGACCTCTTAATCCGCCACACGAACGGAATGTGAATCTTCCTTGAGAGTATGCATGTTAATTAGGGTGTAGCGGGAATCGTGCAAACGCTGTACCCCTTATGTGTCTGTCGCACAATCGTTCAAGTGTGTTAAGGGGAAAAGACATTAGATTGATTGGACGATATGATTTAGGTGTGTAGTAATCACCTGTGGCAGGTTTTGGGATAAAAACCTGGCAAAGGTGATTACTCCACACCTACATTCGTAGATGCTGAGATCCGAAAGAAGACAACCGGAAGCAGAATTTTACAGGAAGGAGAGATCCGCAGGAAAAAAAGGATTTTGAGATCCGAACCAAGAAAAGGTATTGAAATCTGCAAAAAAATAAGAAGAACCTACAGGAAGGAAAAGATGCTGTAATGGGCACGAAAAATGTTAAGATCCTTAGGAAATAAAGGTAAGGTCCACAAAGATGCTAAAATGGGCAGGAAGTGAAAGATACTGGGACCTGTAGAAAAAAGGCTGAATTCCGAAAAATGGCAAAGATGCTAAAATCCACAGAAAGAAAATGATCCGCCAATTCGAAAGAAAAAACCAAAATCATGGAATTCGCAGGAAAAGGAGCTGCTGAGATCAGCGAGAAGAAAAAATGATTCTAAGACACGGAAGAACAAGAAGGTGATGAAATCGGTAGGAAAAATGATACTGAGATGTCCAAGAAGACAAATAAACTTAAGATCCGAAGAAAAAAAACAAGAAGCTGAGATCCGCAAAAACATAAGGATGTTATATCTGCAAGAAAAAAAGATGCTGAGATTTATCCAAAAAAAAGATACATACCACCAGAAGAAAAAAAGATTCTGAGGTTCGCAAGAAGATGGAAGGTGCAAAAATCCGCGGGAAGAATAGGGTAGTAAAGATACGAAAAAAAAGAAGATGATAAGTAGAACCTTCGCTAATCAGGAACAGGCAGAAACGTCTTTCGTGAACTTCATTCAATCCTGAGCACCTAATTTTCTCGTTGATGGAATATAATCGCATCGCGTTGGCAAAGGTTCCTTATTCGAATGGTACTTATTTCGACTAAATCCGATAAGTATAAGTATTGAGAAAGTTATGGTTACCTAGGTACTGAAAGTTTACCGAATAAAACTTGAGAACTTTCCTAACACACAATATTTTAAAAAAAAGGTACCTACTTATTGCACACAATAACCTTTATTTATTTAAATAACAATTTCGCATAGGTACAATATAGGTAGGTACCTAATATATGGTTATAATGAAACTACAATAAAAAATAAACCTTGATTAGTTAAAATTTATCCACTGTGCGATATAGAAAATTTGTGCAATTAAATACTACTTAAGTACCTTAGCTATTACAATTTATGAAGGGATGTAGACATTAAAACAATCAAACAACACTGGAAATACAAGAGTTACTATTCTTAATCTCCTTACATAGGTAGTACAGAGAATAATAACTGTTTCAAATACATAATTCCACATTAAATGACATATAGAATAATTTACAGATATTTATTCAAAACAAGTTCAAAGCAAAACACCACACATGCGGTGCACAAACCAAATCCCAAAAATACGAATATAAAAGAAAGATGTTTCAAGATTAGTAAATCATCTTGTGGTGTCGTATCAACTTCCTCTGTATCATATTCACTAAAGAAATCATTTATACGCTTTTCATGTATTCCAGTTTCTATCATTCTATTTATAAATGTATTTAACGTAGTTGTGAAATAATGATCGATGAGTAACCAAAGACGAATATTATAAACGGGAGTGATCGAATTATCCATTATTTTGTAAGCTTCAATTGTCTTGTTTCTTTCGATTTCTGTATTGCGTATATCTTCTAATGTGGCAGTAACCGCATAATTTCCGTGAAGATGTAAGTCGAGCAGATAATTGATATATTCATCTTTGGTAACACCATGTATTAAGTTTTGCAGCCTGGTATATAGTTTCCGATCGGTCATATTCACCCTGAAGTAATGTTTTTTAAAACCACTTATACTATATACAGGTAGCTGAAAATCTGCCAACTCTTCCAAGTTCCGTATTTGAAAATCATACTGCGGTGCTGTTAAAACGGTTGACATATCTGAGGTGAAAGCAAACTGCATGTTAATAGCGTAAATTAAATAAAACAATAATATAATACGTAAAGCGAGTGATGTAGGTCTAGGCAATTGTGCTACGTTACCAAAAATAGTGAGTGACCAGACATTTAAGAAAGAAATGCATAACTTATCGAATGAAAATCCTCCATTACGAGATATAATTAAACACCACATTAACGCCACACATATAAATACGACGCTTGTTGTTATCCAAACATCATAATTGAAGACTTTCAGGCAGACATTCATGTTAGAAATTTGTTTGGCTTTGGGTACCAACCATAAAATATCTTTTCTTATCAATGGTTCCGTTACATCGTCGATACCAATAAACTTGTCTACCCCGTCTGATATTAGAATCATTCCTCTGTTTCTTATCAAATAATAATATTCCCGCGAGTTATTAATCATGGTACGTTGAAAGGTGGCGTTGAGACGGTGTGATAGTTCTTTGACGACGTACTGTACAGCACGAGTAGTTGGATAGCTTTCATTTTCATACACAGCGTTTGGCTTAAACCAGAAAGTAACTGGACATTTATTCATTTGATGTATCACACTTGTAAATGAAAGAGACAATTGTTCTCCACAATCTTGATGAATCATTACTAATTCTTGACTATTCCCAGTCCCACACTTATTTTCTGGAGCAAAGCGATTACACGTAAACAATTTCGACATTCCTTCCCCATAAACCAAAATAATTACATTATTAATACCGTACGACCAAAATATCTCAAACATCGATGAGGCATCGGTAGTGTTAGTAATAACCAGAATTTTAAAATTACCCAACCTTCTTTTATTGCTTTGTGCAATATCATATGCATTATGTATTGTGCGATTTAGAGAACCTACATCCTTTGGGCATATTATAAATTGCCCATCGTACTGCAATTTATTGACATCATTAATAACGTCCAAATTTAAAACAATATACGGGCGCATAGTGTTCATTTCAAAAATCGCATCTTCACATAAATCACTACCATTTAAGATGAAGTTCAAGGTGTCATTCTCTGAAAATAAGTGGTTTATTGTCTTTTGAATGCACATTTTTATTGGCGCATCCGATCCATTCAAGTTATTAACGAAAATATCGCACTGAACTAGCAATATTTGCAAATAGAGCCACGTTACGAATATCAAATCTTTCATTTTGTTTGATACTGACACTAGTTCACACCGAAAATGAGAAAGTATGACAAAAACTCACTTGAATAAAGTACAAACGTTCTAATACATCAGGCAGACCAACGCTGAATACAACAACGTATGAAATATACGAACAATCAATAAAACAATAAAAGCGTTTACCGTAACTGCTCATTCTAATTGGTATGTAAATATTTACAATATTTTCCCTGAGCCAAACATATAATTTAGTATTATTACGTGAATGTATAGGTTCCTTACATATAATCTTGTTGTCCAAATTTGGTAGAAATATAAATATACCTATACTTATTGTACTATTAATTTTTTTATATGAGAATAGTAAACTTAGGTTTAATGTATAAGTAAACATACAAGTTTCTGTAGGTATTATAATTCTCAAGGATTATCGAACTATTAATAGTGGATTATAGACACGCAAGAAACAGAATTTCTTCTTTTCGGCGTGCAATTTTTTGCACATTATGATTTTCACTTTGAAACCTCAAAATAATACAGTCAAATGGTTGAACAAATGAACATAAGCGGCCTTTACTGAATAAAAAGGAAAGAAACAATCTAGAGTAGGTAGTTTCAAAATCTCGTGGCACTCGAGATGCGAGGCGGGATTTATTTAAACGCGATACTACGACATTAATATGAAGTTCTATAAATAATTACACTTATATTTATTTACTCTACATATTTAGGATGGTATTTTACATACCGATGTTTATTGACGTATAACGTCGTGCCTACATTTCGAAATTGTTTTAAATCCCGCCGCGTAACTCGAGTGCCACGAGATTTTGAACCTTCTCTACCTACCTACATAATAAAATTGGTCTTATGTCAGTCCCGAGCGAAATCGATGGATTCGAAATGCAAACAAAACTTACCCGGAAATTTTAGGATTTATGTTTAAATGTTCCACTGGTTTAAATACTTTATTGACCTTAAATTAATATTAGGGCCTTTTTGATTGTTTCTAATTGTTTGTCAAAGGCGCCTCATATTTTTATCAAACAAATAATTGATAAAATGACCCTTTCTTGTATATTACAATACCTCTTAGGAATTGCGATAGTTGTATTAGAAAAAAATTTTTGTTTTTCAATTCCGCATCGAATCACATCAAAATATGTAGGGGTTGCAATTTAAAATAAGAAAGATAAAGTGCTTTAATGTTTGACACTAGATTTTGATCACCTTGTATAATTTGTGATCAATGAAACCTAATGAAACTTGGTAAACGACTGGTAGGCTAACTAGACTTTATTTAATGAGTTTGTCGTAAAATATCATTAACCAGGTACTATTTGCGTTTTTTATTAATTTTTAAAACCAGCTAGTGGTGCAAAACCGACTTTTTTTCGTTTTTATTTTTTTTCGCTGGTTTCATCGAACCGATTTCAATAGAATTTTAGGAATATGTAGGCAAGCATATAACACGACCAAATAAGTAAAAAAAGTTAAGCATGTAATTTAAAAAATATATCATCATGGCGTCACGCTTTGTTAGCCCACCCTGTATAATCAAAAATATTTTCCTGAAATATACTCTGAGGTACAGGAAACGTCTGCAAAATATCAAAAAACTATCTTAATAAATAACTGAGCTACAGAAGACGGGAGGGCAGGTGAGGTGCAGGACCCTGTATACTCTCATCATGAGAGAAAGCCATTAAGAGACCATTTCATAATAGGGTCAAATCATCACTTTGTAAAGGATGAGGTAATAACTAGATAGTCTATGAAGGGTTTGGTGAATGTCCTGCATGTGATTAGATTGCAGACATATCTCCTGCAGCATTCTTCCATGTGGGATGGATTGAATGATGTTGAGGGGTCTTGTCTGCACATATGAGGACCATGTATGCATGGACTTTGACCACCTTCCTACTCAATTCAGATAAATTTTTGTAAATGGGATGCACTGACCAAGATTAATTTATTCGAAGAAGTTAGCCAAGTATTTGCCAGTATTCCCTGATAACTGTTAAGTGCAAGAGCAAAACGAGGGCACCCGGGTATCTGAACTTCGCCCTTATTAAATTATGCAAGACAGTAGGTAGTTTTGTTTTTTTTTTGTTAATTAATTTTGATTATTGTACTAGTTAACTTTATGTTATTTTTATTTCTTTATCTCACCTTCGGCTATCCTAATTTTTACACTTTTTAATGGTTACTAGTTCTTTTAAATAGTTTCCTTATACATACAAATATGTAACACATTAAGAATTGTAAATAAAGAAAAAATAGCGAACGCCTTTAACACTTATTTTGTGGAAGCACCAAATAGACTTTCTTCAATACAGCGGAAACAGTTCACAAGGCATTACTAGCATCAATAATTACTCCGCTTACACTAATAATACAATTTTCTTGGATCCCATCACTGAATCAGAGATTTTCGACATTGTCAATAATTTAAACAGCTCTTACTCATCTGGTCCAGATAATTTTCCAGTTTCGATTTTAAAATGTAGCTGCCACGCTCTGATGAAACCTATGCTACATATTTTTAATGACTGCCTTGTCGAAAGTGTGTTCCCGAGCATGTTGAAAACTGCTAAGGTAATTTGTTTATACAAAAAGAACGACCCCCAACTACTCGAGAACTATAGGCCAATTGCCTTATTATCGAATTTTTTGAAAATTCTGGAGAAGCTTCTATATAAGCGTATATTACATTTTTTGGAAAGTAACAACCTATAACTAGTTGTCAACATGGTTACAGGAAACAACGACCACAACTTTAGTTAGTATGCTAACATGATTTACAAACACCTTGATGATGGAGATAAAGTCATGTCTGTTTTTATTGACCTCTCCAAAGCTTTTGATTGTGTAAATAGTGACATACTTATTCAAAAGTTAAACTTATATGGTATACGGGGTAAATGTAATCAAATTTTGCAAAGCTATTTAACTGGAAGAAACCAATATGTCAGCTACCACAATATCAATTCCTCCAAAATGTTAGTACAAAACAGCGTTCCTCAAGGCAGCGTTCTGGGTCCATTATTGTTTCTACTTTACATCAATGATGTTGGGGATTGTTTGAATACCTATTACTGTGCCTTCGCTGATGATATTACCCTAATAGCTTCGGATAAAAATGTGGAAGAAATGGCAAAAAGATTATCCAATAACCTTCAACAGTTACTACAATACGTCAACAATCATAAACTAACACTAAATTGCAATAAAACGTATTCACTTCAATACCATCTACATCAACATAATTACACGTCTAGTTCTTTAATTAGACTCACAAACAAATGTGTTCAACAAGTTAGGTACTACTCATAAACTGCTTGGTCTACATATAGATTTATCTCTTTCTTGGGAAGAACACGTGAAATCAGTTTGCAAAAAAGTGTCAAAAAATTGTTTTGCACTGCTACGACTTCGTATGATCACATCTAAAGAAGCTACTAGAATTTTCTATTACTCAAATTTTGAATCTGTACTAAGATATGGTATCATCTTATGGGGAAATTCTTCTGCTGCACAACGAGTGTTTCTAATTGACAAAAGAGCTGTTAGGTGCATTTTTGGCTTGAAGTTCAGAGAATCTTGTAAAACTATTTTCAAGAAGGAGAAAATTCTTACTCTTCCATGCTTATTTATTTTTGAATTACTAAAATTTGTTAAAATTAATCTAAAAGATTTCACTTTATTAAATAACACGCACACGTATTATACTAGATATGGTTTAGATTTCCAGTTTGAAAGGCATTGTCTTGTGGCCTATAAGTCTAATCCATATTACATCGACGCTACAGTTTACAACAAACTTCCGTTAAATATAAAATCTTACTCGGCACATCAATTTATAACTTGCCTAAAAGATATATTGTTGTTTAATGCTTTTTATAGTGTAGAGGAATACTTAAACAGTACTTTTTGATTTGGTTTGTTCAATTTATTTTTTTTTATTTATTTATATATTTATTTTTATTTACTTTACTTTAAGTTATTTTGTTCATCACTTTGTTTTTGACATATCCTATATCATATAATTATCCACAGGACCAATAAAATTATTATTATTATTATGTTGATAACTAAGACGTAATGGGCTCATTTAATGAAACATGGAAATGGTTCAACATTTTTTCACATATATAATCCTTAAACACTAAATAATCCTGAAAATTTTCTCAAGTTTTTAATATTTTAAAGTCATTTGTACGTTCTGAAAAATTCTTATTTTTTGTAGGGACTCATAAAATTGTAAAATCTTTCGATTGGTCAATTAAAAAATGAGCCAATTGTTTGTTTTTTTCTGTTATTTTAATGGATAATTTAATAAAAAGACATTATTATTCAGATTTTTATCTGTATGGTAGTATAATGCATTTTTCTCTGCAAGAAGCATGTTCGTCACACTTCTGAAGAATGATAAAAAATTTTTGAAAAGAAATAACGCGCCATTTTTCAATTATGTACCATAAAATCTATGCAATTTAATCACGAGATTTGAGTAAACTTGTACTATACAGAGTGATTCGGGAGGAAATGGAAGTATTTCAAAGACATGTCCAGGAAGCTCAAATAAGCAAAATAAGCTCATATGTTCAAATCCGATTTTCATTTGTTTCAGAGATAATTAGGTTTTTCTTTTTAAAAATTTAATCAAGTTAAATTTGACAACGTTGTCCTATTTGCCAATTTGAAACAAAATATTAATTAGGGTAATGTCATAAAAAGCGACAGTTGTAATTGTTTTACAAGATTACATTACAAAAATGCCTCATACTTTCAGTGATAGAGAATATGCAGATATGATGCTTGTCTATGGATTTTGTAATAGCAATTCTGTTCATTCAGTAGAAGAGTATCGACCTTTTTTTCCGAATATAAGAATTCCTAATAGGCAAGTGTTTCAAAATGTTTTTAGACGTGCTAGCGAAACTGAAATGTTCCCAAGTGCACGTATTGCTTCTGAAAAACTTGATTAACTTTATAAAAAGAAAAACCTAATTATCTCTGAAACAAATGAAAATCGGATTTGAACATATGAGCTTCTTTTGCTTATTTTTAGCTTCCTGGACATGTCTATGAAATACTTCCATTTCCTCCCGAATCACCTTGTAGATAGTATCGAGTAGCACGAAAATATCGAAAAGTATATTATATAATTGTGTTTTAGTCTATTTTACTGTACGATTATAAAGGTATGACGTGTATAACTACAATTTATACAGCAAATAAAACAATACTATAAACAAAATGTTCAATACTTGCTGATTAATAACACTAATCACTATTGTAAATAAAAACATATTGAAGTGTAAAATAAAACAAAAATTCTGTCAATATTTTAATGTGATAAAAATTTTGATAAAGTGATTTAAATTCAAAATAATTCCCAAATCCATCTGTGTCCTATACAAGCACTTCCAAAATTTAAATAAAGGACATAGTTTTTCAAATTTTCATTAATTTTATATCATTAGATGTATCAAATGCTAATATGTATCACAAAGTAAAAAACATTAATAACTTATAATTAAATTGAGTAACAAGATTGAACAAAAGTAGCCCATGAGAAATGCGATTTGCTTTTGGATCTAAACAATTCAGGCAGTCAAATCAATCAATTCACATAATTGACAACAATAGTTTTTCACAGTTTCAAACACAATTGATCTGAATCAAAAGTACTGTTGCCATTTGCCTAGTACGACATCCTTTATCGCATCTATATACTGTGCCGGTACCCAATACACCCAGTACCTCGAAGCTTCCGTTGGTCCTAATTGTAATCCCTAAAATAAAAATTATCGAAGAAAAAAATAACCAGTCATTTACCATAACGTGATATTCCTCGTGTCCTTCAATAGGCTCTGAAACTACATTTTTAATAGACTGCATAGGCAACTTTTCTGTGCGTTCCTTTGTACTTAACCATAACTGATCTGCTTCCAACTTGAACGTTAATCTTACTTTTCCACCGTGTTTATTCAACATTCCAGATAGAGGAATAGGCGGTAAACTTTCCTAAACGATCAAATTTATAGAAAAAACCGTGCGCACTAATATACAGTTACCTTTAAGTCCTTAATACCGGGCATAACATCTTCGGGTAGACCCTTATCTAATACTTTTCTATGAATTTTTTGCTTACAAAGTGGTTCCTTAGCGCTTGAAGCTTTTTCTAACTCGGCGACGTCCTAAAAGTATTTGTCACAAAAGTGCTTAGTGTGGGATATTTCAACCTGTTTTGTAACAGATGACACCGCCAGTACATCGTTCAATGTAGATCCCACTAACATAATTTTAGCACCTTTGTTAATACCTAAACTAGACAGAGTTTTATTATCTTGTAGTAAACCCTTATACATTAGTTTTTGCATAGAATCAGGCACTCCTACAAAGGACATTTAAAAAATTGAAGCGATAATTTCCAATTTACCTAAGAGACCCTGTAATTGTTTCTTAAAATCTGATACGGTACTATTTGCAGGTGTACTAACATCATATTTATTTTTATTATAAATAACTTTCACTTCAATAAGTTCTTCTATATCTTCAATTACATTGTTTGTTGTATTACTTATTATAGAATCTGTTTTAGGTATTTTACAATCGGAAGGTTCTGTACTTTCAGAATTTTCGGCGTTTGTATGACTTTCAAGTAAAACATTTGATAATTTACTATCAGTTTCTGAACCTAAAATTGATAATTATCATTGTTTCATTTATAAATATATAGTGATCAAGTTATTCTAATTTTTTAAATAAATTAATGACACGTTTGTTGGAAAATATTTAATGAACAAAGTGACAGTGCATATGAAGAGAAATGACTTGCATTAATTAACATAACATGGTCATTGAGAAAAGTGTTGAATAATATAAAAATTATATTTAAACGAATACATTCAAAGGTAAATGGGTATCATTTATATAAGAGAATCATTAAAACTTTTAAATTAACTTAAGAGTAACATACCTAAACACTCCATCTTGAATAATTAATTCAAGAACCAATCACTTTCGGTGTTTTATATTGGCAACGTTGTTGTCACTTTTCTCAAAATTCTTAACCTCGTAAAGTAATGTTAAAATAAATAAAACACTATCACACAAAAAAAGCTTTCATTGACAGGTCAACGGGCAGAAGAGGCGACTAGTCCCACTACCTCTCTTTTCTCCCTCCACATTTTTCCTAACTCGGCACGCTGGCAGCACCGTTAAAATGAATCTTGACGACCATCGCAATGAACATGAATAATAATAATAATAATAAATGCCTTTATTTAGTCCATTGTATAAGCTACTTATGACTCTAGTTCAAAGGCGAAATTCAGTGCTCTAACGGCTCTGCTCTTCCACTTAACCTACGATTTGGTCGAACATCTATTAGTCTTACCAGATATGGGTTCATAATGGTCCCAGTGCCGGTAAGGAGTGAGGTGAGGCCCAACCGTTATCAAGCGAAGTTATGGTGATCACAACTTAATACAGGGTGGGCAGAGCACGTGTTGCGATCTCGCCCGCGTTCTAACAGTTTGGCGGTTGAATCGGATCACCAGCTATTTAGTGATCGTGCCAAATAAACAATAAAGTTTTGGAAGATGTGAAAACAACTAACATTTCTATTTACAAATTATGTACAAGTTTTAATCGCGCGGAAAGCGGTTAAGAGAGGTACGTACGGGTAGTAGGTACTTAGGTAGGATGGTCCATCGCCGGAGGGTAAACTGGCTCTGGAATGCAGGCTGAAGTCTCTGAGGCTGACGGGTCGATGTAGACGGACTGGTCGGTGTTGGCTGCTTTCGTTGGCGGCTATGTGGGTAACAGCGTTCGCTTATAAAGGATTCTGGCCAGTGTCGACGCGTTGTCATTGGTCGGCCAATGGGAATCAATCGTTGCTCTTCAGTATACATATAAGCGACTGCACCGGGATCACATGTGGTCGCTACAATATGGACCAATTATTTCAACTCGCGAAAATCCATACCAGACTGCCACATGTTGTAATGAAGTTGCGTGTGGGGTTAGCAGAGAGCTCCAATAGCGCATATTCTGTTTATTCACCGATCCCGAAAGATGCGAAAGTGAGCCTCGTCGCTAAAAACAAACCAGTGTGCGTCGTGAGGCACGCCAAGAAGCGTCTCACATGCATTCTCTCGAGCAACAAAATCATGTGGATTAAGTTCCTGCACCACAGCTAATTTATAGGAATGAAATTTCAATTATTCATGAAGGATCCGCCTCACAGAACGAGCAGACAATCCAACAGCAGCGGCGTGTTTGCGGGCAAAGCGCTGAGACGATCGCAAAACCGAAAGTCTTACCATGTCCATGTTTTGGTGCGACCTTACTGTTCGTGGAAGCCCAGGTTTTTTTCTACACGTCAACGGTTTCCCTGAAGTGTTTCACCCATGAAAGAATCGACTACCGGCCAGGAACACAACCACGGGACGCAATGTTGAAACGGGTACGAAATGCACGCTGAGTAGCTATGATTGAGCGACCGTTAGAAAGTACGTCTCGAGTCGAGAGTGTCGAGAATATTTAGTGACTTTAGTCGAGAGTAAAGTCACTAAATATTCTATGACTTCGAGAGTAGAATATTTAGTGATTTTAGTCGAGAGCGAATGTGTACTCCCCCTTTTTAGGTACTTTTTAGTGGTTTGTGACTCCCCCTTCGACCACTCCATGAACTAACTGAACCTACACTAGCCGGCCCTCTCGAATGCGTTTATCCTACCCTCACAAATTGCAATGTGCTCACCTTCCTCGCAGCAACCATATGGCTCCATTGCGCTCAATTCAAATAAGCAAGTCGCTCTGCCCCACCCTGTACTATGAGTAATTACTCGTAAATATACGGGTATGTTTCCCAGAAAAACAATGTGCGAAACATAAAATACCTAAAAGGAGATTATTTTATGGTGCGAAATCACACCCATGGACTGGTAGAGATTAGTAACTCTATCTCTTAAACAAGGACAAGCGAATATGTAAGAAACACTGACCTGTATCATAAAGGACTGAGCATTCTAATGATCCCCTCCACTATTTTTGAAGCAAATTGAAAATCGGTGTTTTAAGGTGCCAATTAGTAATTTAGGTTTGTTGTGTTGGTGATTATTGGTAACACTGTAACTAATGTTTTTATTTACATAAACATAACCTTGTTTCATACGTAGTATAAACTACGTTTATGCATTGCAATAAAATACAATTTTTAATAATTTACGTTTTTAAATAATTATGAGCCTGTAATTATACTACTTTTCACCAGATATTAAGCATATAGATTAGAACAAGCTAAACTGTAACAGCTGATACCAGTACTACCAACACATTATAAACACCGAGCTACCATCATTATATAACTAACGCACTAGTTGGCACCTGAAGTAACTAATATTTAGGTGGGGCTTGTTTGCTTCAATGTTGTATTGAAGAATGCTCAGTCCTTTATGATACAGGTCAGTGGTAAGAAAGTAAATCCTTCAGTTACAGTACCAAATGGAGAGTATCTTTATTTTAATACTTCATATACAGGGTTTTCATCAATGTCTGACTCCACATGATCAATTTTAAATTTCGCGCTTTAAATATGCTTTCTTTAGGTTGGTAGTTTTGAGCAGGATCGAAGAAAATAAATTATTACTAAATTGCTAAATTGTAATATTTACTTTTATAACCTCATATTCGAGAGGTATCCACATATAGTGTCACCAGATATCCCGGGAACCTCCTCTTCTTTAGTTCCCCCACGACGCAATTTCACGGCGCACTGTTGAATGCATTCTTGACATCTACCGTAATCATTGCGCAGAAGCCTTTATTGTGTTATCTATGGCCTTTATGTCTCTACGGCATATGGCATCAATGGCCGATTTTCCCGCTCTGGTGTGCATACAGATCCCCCCTCTCGTGTAGGACCCGGTTGACCCTGCCCAGAATAGCACTCTCATATACATTTTCCCCATTACGTTTACACGCAAGCATATTGGCCTGTATGTGACCTCGTCGGTATATTTCTTCGGGGGTTTAGGAATGAGGAGCAGTCGGGCCCTCTTCCATAGCTCTGGGAAACTACTGCTCTTGATTAGGTTCGTCAGCAGCTCCGTCCAGTCACAGTATAAACAGATTAAGCTGTGGTCCAGTATTCGTGTTTCGTAGAGACCACCTCCTTCAGAACCTCTGGCGCTATGCTGTCTGGCCCAGGTGCTATTCCGCTCGTTATTCGCTGTCCCGAACAGCTTCTTATAGCCTGCTTCACTTTCTCTTTCTTACCACAATTTCATAGCCCTTCCCCAGAGGTCTTCGTTCACCTCCTCCAGAAGATTACACCATGCTTAGCTTTCACGATAGCAATCTTGAGACTATTTTTTGCCTTCTTATATGCATCCCTCTCCCTATCAGTCCCTTCTCCGTGTACTACCGTAGTTCTTATTCACCCTGGTGCAGTCGCCTGTCTATTTGCATTCCAAGGCCGCAATGTGATCCGTCCACTAGTATGTCGACGCTTCCTTCCGCAGGTGTTTATTGCATAGGGCCACCACCCTCTCAGGACGCCCGTTTGGTGTATCAGCCGCTTTCAACTTATCTACCTGGTGTATCCGTACCACTGACCTGTATCATCAGTGATCCGTACCCATTCATCTACAAAATTACAAACGAATCACTGCCTACATTATCTGATTGCATTTTAAGCCTTTTTTTTTACAATCAGTAACCCTCTCTTTCCCTACTAAGGAAAAATCATATATGGAAAAAACTAAAATCACCAGAAACTAATTAAAAGACAATAAATAAAATGACTTCAAAAGCAAAACTTTAACAAGCTGCATGCAACCAAACTTGTACGACATGAAGTAAGAAGTTGTCATTTCTCTGAAGTTGGTAACGTAAACCATAACATCCACAATCATTTTTAAAACATACAATTGATTTTGCTAGTGGTTTTTAGAACCCCCCCTCCCAATTAAAAAATAATATGCCCCCTAAAAAGCGTGAAAAGGATGTTGATTCATCTAAAAATCCAAGAATGGACCATATACAAGCCGATCATGAATTATTTTTACAAGCATTTGAAAGTAAGCTTTCCGTTTTTGTCTAATTTTCTTAGTTGTTTATCACTATAATTTTGTTTATAATTTTTTTTTCTAAATGAAACTCTATGTAGAATAAAGTATTTTATGTATTTCAGAACCCACACAAATTTATAGATACCTTAGAACAAGAAATATGTGTTCGGTAAGTGTTAGTTTAAGCACCCCCCCAAATTTGTATAATTAGTGAGGTTTTGTTATAACAGCCGATCTTCCTGAATCGTACATTATCTTATATGAAAGATCGCATGTCCAGATCAAACAAATCCCGAATAAATTTCAAAATTGATACCATTTTGGAGAAAACAACTCAACGTCAAAAAGATTCGCCTGCACTCAACGCTCCCGGTTTTATGAATATTACATTCTTGGGATTTTACGATAAAGCTTTAGATTCTAATGCATGTGTAGCACAAGTAGAAACATTTTTAGTAAAAATTAGTCATAAAAAACGTAAAGACAGCTCGGCGCCTACAATGCAAGTATCGGTCGGCACAGCGGAAGTCGTAATTAATCCGTCTGAAAATAACTTACCACCTCTCGCACCTTCTATAAGCGTTTCAACAGAATCTTTCAGCTTACCGGGGGGCCCACTAGCAAGATCTTACATTTTATTGAGGGTACGCTGTTTACCTACACATTGTAATGCGGCGGAGAATGA
This sequence comes from Pyrocoelia pectoralis, assembly GCA_036250285.1. Lineage (NCBI taxonomy): Eukaryota > Metazoa > Arthropoda > Insecta > Coleoptera > Lampyridae > Pyrocoelia > Pyrocoelia pectoralis. The sequence goes on from CM070079.1 coordinate 13,886,012, forward strand.
CGAGGAGCCTTCTTTTAAAAGGCGTAAATCGATTAGCAACAATTTAAATATGCGAGTATTCGAGGAGTCAAAGTTGTACGGTTCCGAATTAATTGTTTACGACAAACACAATCGTTGCTTACTAACAGACGGAGATTATGAGGTATTCTTACAAGAAGTAACCACCGCCAGCAAAGGTTCACCTAAAAAACATTCCAGTTGGGAGAACGGTACCGATCTAGGTGACGATTGTAGTAGTTTCGAAACGCAAATTAAAGGACCCAGCGTAAAATTTAAATTGAACTGGTCCGAAGAAGCGTGTAGTCGATTCGTCGATTGTCCTAGACCATATTCCATAGGGGAGAATAAAGAAAATCAACTGGTTGTTAATAATAATAATAAGTCGCAAGAAAAATTACAGATAGTTTATCAGTTTGTCTATAACAATAATTCGCGCCAGCAAACCGAAGCTTGTGAGGATTTACACTGCCCTTGGTGTAGCTTAAATTGTTCTTCGTTATATACTCTTTTAAAACATTTGAAATTGTGCCATTCTCGTTTCACTTTTACATATGTGCCAATTTCGTTTGGAGCTCGAATTGATGTAGCAATAAACGAACTGTATGACGGTTCGTACACCGGTTCACCACATGACCTCATATCACAACCGACAATGTGCGCTTTTTCGCGGAACGGACCTGTACGGAGAGCGACTGTAACACACATTCTCGTATGTCATCCGAAACGACCCAAACCGAGCCTATCCGAATTTTTGGAATTAGACGATTGTGACTTTGACGGACAAAGATCCTTTATAACCGGCCACAATCGACTTTACCATCACACCACAACTTGTTTACCAATTTATCCCAAAGAAATGGACGTCGATTCGGAAGGTGAAAACGATCCCGAATGGTTACAGGCGAAAACCATGATGATGATAGACGAATTTACAGACGTAAACGAGGGCGAAAAGGAACTAATGAAAATGTGGAATTTGCACGTGATGAAATACGGATTTGTCGGCGATTGCCAAATTCCTCTTGCCTGCGCGATGTTTGTACAACATAAAGGAAAAGAATTATTGCTGAAGAATTTGTATAAAAATTTTGTCGTTCATATGTGTAGTTTATTCGATTTCGGTTTAGTTAGTGCCGTTTGTTTATATCAAACAATACAAAAATTACAAGAAATGGTCAGCAAAACGTGTGCAATACGTAACGTGTTGAGAGAATCGAGGGAAGCGCAAATGGACAATTGGACAAAATTGGCAAATTCGCAGACCGATAAAGGTGAAGGTATTAATAAAACGCCAGTCGGAATTCGTAAAATTACAACAGCTGTAGGAATACGGCGCAAAGGTACACCCACACCGGCCGAGGGACCGTTACGTCGAAAATCAACAGGAGGAGAAAGTAGTAGAAAACGACTCTCTTTATCTTTAAATAAATGTGACCATAAAACTGTTAGTTAGTTTTAATTTCTGTTAATACTGTGTGAAGATAAGACTGCGAATTGTAGTATTCAGATGAAAGTTTATTGGCAAATTCTCACATATCCAAAAATCCGCCTTTACTAAATACCAATCACTTCGGATTAAGTTTGGACAGTATTTTGTGTTTTTACAAAATATTTCTGACTACAAAGGTGTAGAAGGGCTACTTGAATCAAATTCCAAGTTAAACTAGGGAATTGTCACGTAAGCTAGGAAAAATTCTAACTTTTACTTGAAAATTCCAACTTAAACTTGGAAATTTCGGCAAGTTCCAACCAGAATTTAGAAATTCCGAATTAAACAAAAGTATACCTATACCTGCTAATAAAAAAAACCTACCAAAGATTAATTAATAACAGTTATTTTACTCATCAATTTCTGAGTTTGAGTGTGAATTTTCGAGTTTTTTTCTGTACTTAAGTCAGTTTTGTCGAGTTTTAATTGATATTTTACAAGTTTAAGGTTTAAGTCGAGATTATTGCGATATTGCCAGAATTTGATAAAAATTATTGAAACTGCCCCTTCTATGTTTTTGTATGCATCACTTGTTATTATTATTATTATTTTGGCAATTCCATTGTTCCATTATTAGTTAACGTGTTCTGGGCTGTGCTGAACAACATAGGATATTTCAATGTCTCACTCACTAAAATTACACTTAAATTTCATAAATATTTGTTAAAGTTATGATTAAGTTAATCCCATTAAGTAATAAGTCCATGGTGGAGTAAGAGGCTCAAAAAGGGGTAGTGATTGAATTAATAAAACAACTTAAAACCTCCCCTTAGACAATCAATATTTAATAAAATCAAAATTTTAATGAAGCGAAGGTTGATGGTTTATGTTTTTTGTACTTAGGCACTTATCTACAAAAAACATAAACCATCATCCTTCGCTTCATTAAAATTTTGATTTTATTAAATATTCATTGTCTAAGGACTCTAAGGGGAGGCTTTAAGTTGTTTTATTAATCCCATTAAGTAAGTAATATTAAGGGTGTTCACGTTACCTTATAATAGCAATACTGGCACAATGTCATGATGAACAAATGTTCATGAAACGTGGTCTATGCTTAGGTATATGATAAAATGATTCTGTTACAGACCTCCACAGTGCAATCTTTTAATTGTGTTATGTAGTTGGAATCAATGAATGTGCACTGAACTGAAGCGTAAACCTGAAAATAACACAAAGCCTCAGAAATATTTAATATGTCCCAACATGTTTCAACAGCAAGGCTGTCATCATCAGCGAATAACATATTTTATTACTTTTTGATGTTTGCACGTTCATTGTGTAGACCATCTTCGTATGTCTCCTATGCAACCCACTGATTTTATGATGGTTGCTCCTTATATCTACCTTTCTTATTCAACTTAATGAAAGGGACCAAAAGTAACATTTTGGCTGATTTATTGCATATACAGCGTGTTTCATGAATATACCGACAATCTTTCAGAGGTGGTAGGGGACATCAAAACAAGCATTTTTGCTGTATAAAGCTATGTCTCGAAATGATTCATTTTCGAGTACAGTGTATTACGGTTTGTCAAAAAAAATTTTTACTTTTAATATCAAAAAAACGCTTCTGCCGATTTTAATGAAATTTTCAAAAGTTGATCGTAACTATGAGACATTTTTTGAATTTGTTACAGTTGATAGAGTAATTCCAGGGGCGTCCTCACGGGCAACCTGTTTGTTTTCTTGCATGAAATGTAATAACTGCGAAGGTTTTTAGCAATTTTGTAAATTTTTTTAGATAAAGCAATTAAGAACACAATTTTTTTCCTACTTGAGTGTTTTGCATATCTTGCATCGTTTTCGAGAAAAAAATTTGAACCATTCAATATGTAATTATCTAATATGTCAATTTATTCTCAAAATACAGTTAAATTTGAATTAAGAACCAACACAAGTTTTATAACAATAAACTACTCAACACGATTAAGTTTTAAACTCAAGCAATCACTATAATAGTAATTTATCGCTGTGCATCGATGATAACCGGTAATTTTGAGAATAAATTTACGTATTAGATGAGTGAGGACGCTCCTGGAATTACTGTATCAACTAATAAATCCAAAAGATGCCTTATAAAGTTACGATCAACTTTTGAAAATTTCATTAAAATCGGCAAAACTTTAACACCCTGTGCTACAAAAATAAACCGTTTCCGGACATAGGTTTATGAAGTAAAAATGTTTGTTTCGATGTCCCCTACCACCCCTAAAAGTTTGTCGGTATATTTATGAAACACCCTGTATATTGAAATGCTGTAGCTGTTACGCTGGTGGTGTAGAATTTTTCAATTAATTGTCCGTAAATTTTCATTTGAATACTATAGCGAAAAGAGATAAAACTTCACATAGGTATATTTAATGTGATGTCTTGTTTATTACAATGCAACTTGAATGTTGAATGTTTTTTTACAAAATTTTAGAGTAGAGATCACTTTTGACAGTCACAATTAATTCAAGGCAAACCAATCGGTATCGTGTGTGTTTGTGGTGGTTCACTCACTTTTATTGTACATAATTCAATTTTATATTAACTTCTGGCATCAATTATTTTGAGCCTTTTTGTACAGGTAAACGCTTGGAAGAAAGTACAATGCGTTAGGTGAAGTGCAACAGGATACTAATAATATTTCAGTTTCACCTAAGGCTGTGTAACTATTGTGTAATATTACTAATGTAGTTAATTTCTCATTTATTCATAGATTTCCTTTTTTTTTTAGATAAAATCCCCTAGACATTCCAAACAATATTTATTATTAAGAAAACGCCATGCCTAATTGAAATGTATTGCTTTGCTTCACGACATGTAGAGTGCGCCATCTTAGGCATGATGTCGTTTATAAATGCTAATTTGTGTTTAAACAAAATTGACCCAGTTGTGTTAGTAATGTAATTTAATTTAGTAGAATTTTTGTTAATTGTGATTATAGAAAAACCGGATCTTGAAGTATGTTAATAATAATAATAATAATAATAATAATAATATTTATTGCCTATTGGAACTGCCGATAATTAGATAAAACATTGTGACAAGTAGGTTTAGGTAGGGCTCATACAGTTACCAAACTTACTTATGTCCAATAGCATAATTTTACTTACCTACTGCGCATCACTGCCAAACTTGTATAAATGATTAGCTTCATAAATTGATTATTATACATGTTAGTCTAGTCATGGTTAAATGACTGAGCATGTGAGAAGTCAATAATTTTTTATGTTTTGCCGAAGTTAGTGTTTGTGCCTTACTAGTCTCGTTTTGATTTAAGAATCTTACAAATTTGTACTGCCTGAATGTATTTGTTTCGATATGTGTGTATAATTATGGTAATGTTAACACTAACATTGCGACTGAGTTGATTTTAAGATTTCGCTCTTTCCGACACTGATAAGAAAAGATGTTTTTGAACTGTAAATTAGTATTCCGTTACTTTCAATATTAGGAATTGGGAGAGGTATAGCATAATGTTCGTTTTATGGTAAATTTTATGATGATTAGTGGTTTTTTTTTTATTTATACTATTTGGAGTTCATTTATCTAGTAACTATGTATTTGTGTTCATTTTTTATTAAAAAATGTATTGATACACCAAGAAACTACTGTGTGTAAATAAAACATTTTTATACATTAATTTATTCGATAGTCAAAAGCTGTTTGATTTTTAATGACATTTCTATGACAGTTTTATTTTTACATAAATTGTTACGATTTATTTAAATGGCATTTTTTTAAAAACGAAATTAAAACCTTAGTGTAATATTTTGAGAAAATAAATTAAAAATGTCTCGTAATCAGAAAATGAAGGGTAACAGTAAAGTTTTGAAAAATTCTACAGGTATTTAAATTCTTCCTTTGTTGTACATGCCTCAATTTTATATAATAGGTTTCTAGCAAAAGACTTAGCAAGTACAATTTCCTGCGCACCTGTACCATTAAATGAACAACACGCATCAATATTAGCAACAAAATCGGATGCTAGTATTATAAAACAACAAGAATTTGGTTTAAAACAAAAATTAGTAAACAAAGTCAAATCTTGGAGTAGCAAAGACAAATTGATACGAAATGAAAATGCAACCTCGTCAAAGGTTCTCCACAAAAATGATATAATTATCTGTACTAATTATGTACAATATTTCAGATTGATCCAGAAGCAACAGCAGTAGTATCTAATTTAGCAAATTTAGAATTATGTCATAACAATTCGGAAGATACCATGTGTAGATCGAAAATATCCAATGCTAGAGACAGTTTAGAACATATATCAGTAAGTAAAACAAAGGTCTGTATAATATTAGCAATTGAGATAACAAAATCATATTTCTGCTTAGTTTCGTATGAATGATGACACAAAATTATTATCGCCAAAAGAAATAGATGTAACACATTCGGAATGTACTTTAAAAGTTAGTAAAACAACGAATTCGCCTAAGTTAACTTGGGATCCTTGGAACAAATTGGGAAGGAAAAATAAGCGAGAAAATAAGGTATTGTCCTATTCTCTTAAGTATATTCTAACTGAAACATCATTGTAAGGTCTTTTACCTTGGGAGCATAAACAAGTATTTTTGGGATGATTATTCATCCTTTTAGCTCCTGATGGTGGTGAACTGTTAAGTCTAGGTTTATCAGGCCTGAGACGTAACCGATGCCTACATTCCTATCACTCTGAAGATGCAAGCCGAAATGACTTACTAAACGTTAGAACTTTTGATTTCACATTCGGCAGTCAAGCCTGGCAAACCTAGACTTAACAGCTCACCACCATCAATTATTTGAGAGAAAGTTTTCCATCAATGAAAATAAGTCACCTCATGGCCTTTTTTTTATAAAACTTTCGATACACATCAGTTTTTAGTGTTGGGGGTACTGACCCTTTAACTCAGCATTTGTCGTTACCTAAAGTATAATACGGTTTGTCGCGCGTAAGTATTTTGACCACGCGCTAAATTACGACAGTACCAAAGCTTCGTTATCGTAAGTTATAGCTTTGTGGTACGATTACTTGTTCTTTCTGCAGAAATAATTAACGATTTTATAGACTAGAAGTGTTTAAAAACTAGCCGAAAATGTGATATAAATTAATAAACTCTGTAAATTTTGTCATTGACGCATCATAATTTTTTTTGCAACGTGCTAATTCAAAATCTTATTGCAACATCAATAAATACGACTAGACTTTTTTAAAATTTCATACAAATGACCACACTTCTCGTCGCACGTTCACAAAAGTAGTAACTGATCACTCTTTTTTAAATTCTAATCGCTACATCTCCAACAGCAGTAGGGATAATTTAGTTTGTATTGCCATGTTGTGCACTTTTCTTTAAAATGTGAGCAAAATGACCATACAGCGACAAATGTCCGGTTAAGCTAGTAAAATTACATTCCGGTAGGAGTTAGTGGCAATAAATGTTGATTGGGTCCATAATCTTGATGTAAGAGTAATTTCCTCAAAATGGGGCAAGTTAATTACATCGCGACATGTTTCGATAAAATGAAATTGTCATCATCAGGCTAAAAATTACAGAATTTATACATAAAACTTTAGTTAATAATACTTACTCATAAATATAGTAATTATTTGTAAAAATTAATGGAATAATGGAGGTGAATGATGTGTATTAAAAAATATTATAAATTGATCATTATTAAAGTCAAATCACAACATCACTTTTGAATTTCAGAGATAGCTGAATTCTGTGCGGCAGTGATTTTCTCATTAAAATTGAGCTCCAGGCACCTATATAGGTCCATTTTTTTCTCTCTTAAAATTAAGATTATACAATTGGTGCTCAACCAAAAGCATAGCGCTTTAACTCACAAGGTTACATCTTACCAAGCCCAAGATGGCTCAAAGTATGGAGCAACAACCTACGTCCAAACTAAGAGCATCTGAATACAAAGTGCAGTGATGCTCAAAAACAACTTCATGCAGATCGCATCCAATCCGTAATAACTACCCACAACAACTCCAGTATTTCACACCACCAGAACGCCGGCCAAATATGTCTTAAGTGCTACTGCCAAGGAATTGTCCTGTGGTCTACTACAGGAGATCTAAACGAAAGGGAAACGAGCAGGTGGTCACACAATCTAGGATGGCCATGCGAGCACTATGTCAGTCAGTTACTCCAATTGTGAGTTTTATCATTGATTCTAGTTAATGGTTTTATAACAGTTTCAGTACTTACACATTAATTAAGTAACTGTCAATTATCTAATCTTTTACTTACTGTTAACTTTTATCGTTTCCTGCTAACAAGAGAACAGCACCTTTCCATAGTGACCTTTTTAAAAACAAATATTTGGTACTTCGATTGCTTTATTATGGGGTTATTTTCAATGACAAAACTTATTTGCTGCAAATGTATCTCAGATAACAGCAGGATACAAGGACATGGTGGAGGATGGACAAAGTATTTAAGTGCTTTCTCGATCCCTGATTACCAGTGTACAACTCCTCTACATTGTTCAACTGAGCATTCTGGTAGGGGAAGTAGCTCTAATTGTAGCCACGTTGTTCCAGGATTATCCTCACAATTGGATAAGTGTGGGGTACTCGCAAATAATACACAATCTCATTGCCTGTGTAGCATCCCCTATAAGATGGCAAATCGATGAAGTGCCTGGAGGGTATTTCTGCTGTCACAGGTTATTCTAATTATGTACTTTGTTCTCTATGTCATCATTATTGAGAACTTTCCTTGTACTAAGCGTTATTCATACTAATTCCATCTTTGCTAGTGGTTGGCCGATATGGAAGTTCAATTCTTCTGAGTAAATCGCAGTGCTATAAACCTTCTATTGTTTTAAATCCATATATTAAAATTATTCTTATCCAAGATATCAATAACAATTCAAATTTACTGTATACCTACAATCCATCTTTCCTTTGAATGGAAAAATGGGATAATGTTGGAACATAAATTGAAAAAACCTCAAAAATGCTTATTCAGAAAGATAAATTACACTTCGTCCAGGATTACAAATGACACCACAGATGTTTTAATATATTCCTATATCAATTGTACCCCTCCATGCGTTTTTCACTGTTTCCATCTTTTACTTTTTACTATAATAATAGACTAAATGATTTTAAAAAAAACTTTTGTAAGTGTGACCAATCATGTGGGAATTCCATGGATTCAAGTGTATTTCAACCTTTGAGAAAGGATACTAAAGGAGACGCTATGAAGCATCTTTGCTGTATACTGAAAACGGGAGCATTGGGCGGGGCTAAGTGTACTACCAATATGGTTGCCTCACCAGGTGCGAACTACGGAAAATTATAAAAAAACAAAAGTCATTCCAACCCTCCGCTTAAAACGTGGCTTTATTTAAAATTAATGACAAAGCACACCACTTACTGTATTTTGTCCCTCGAAAATAACGGGTCCTGTTCACTTTTTACGAGATCTCAATTAATGTTAATCGTCTTTGAACATCGCAATCTCCTTTTCGGTTTTTCCAATTACCGCCCTACACATTGTTTATATTTTGTACACTAACTTATGAAATGTTATGCCAGTCGAATTCTTCTTATTTACGCCATCTCTGCTGTTGCAGCTACGTAAAGCACAAGACACCATAATGCTTTTAATATTTAGATTAGTATATAACTGTAATACACACGCACTTAATAAATATTACACTTTTTACTAACACAATCTGATTGACAGTTTGTTTGACATAAGTGCACTATCAATATGGCGTACCTCTACCCACTTTGACCACGTGATGTCGTCTCCCTTAGTATCCTTTCTCAAAGATTTCAACAGATTGAAGGTGGCTTATTATCATTATAATACAGTGTACACTTTTCTTTAGAGTTGTGTATCTCATACTTTAACATTTTAGAAAAGAAAAGAAAAATCACCACATACTTCCAGAGAAGTGAATACAACCATCTTATCAACAAAAAAAACGAAAGGCTGTATAGCAGGTGATGAATTACGTATAGCCACACTTGATCTTAAGAGAAGTAATGACGAAATATGCCAAGATGCATATCAATATCATCCATATAAAACGACTCGAAAATGTGTCACTTTTGAAAACCAAGTAGACGTCATATACTTTACAAGCGACGAAATTGTAAGTAAAGAATATGAACCTTTGAAAAAAGAATCGGACCAACACCTTAGAAATAAAGAAATGAGAAAAGGTCATATTCCTTGCACTTTACTTAACAAAAAACAATTTGCACATGAAAACTACATGTCTGGTTGGTTTAAAAAATGACATGTCACATTTTTATATTAATAAAATAAATTAACCATTTTTTCGATTTTTAATTTTCAACAGCACTAATTCCTTAACGCGTTCATATTGAAAGTATTGAGGAAAATGAATGGGCAATTCTTCGACGGATATATCGTCTAATTTTTGTAAACACTCAATGAAAAAGTCATAACAAGGTGCAGATACATCACAATCTGATATCGTAAAAACATATCGTTTCTCTAATGCTACAAAAATGGCTTTGATTTGTGGGTATCCTAGAAATAACTGGAGCATTTTCACAAAATCTTCAGTTAACTGATTATCATAAATAACTATAACAAATAAAACAATAAAACACGATAAAACAAAAGCTTTATACCTTACCGTCAGCGGCGATGATTATTTCAATATCAGGTAACGCAGAAATTACGTCATCGTTAAGGTTGCGCTTTGTGAAGTCAATTTCTGTTACGAGAGATGTGTATTTACTGTACGAGTTGTTTCGCGTAATATTTGCTTGAAGTAGTTTTAATATATCACCTTTGTTGACATCTAAAAATAAATTTATAAAAGTTTAGAAAGCGTAACAACTGAGTAGCCTAAACCGATGGAACAAAAAGATATCAATAATAAACCCTCGGCTGGCACATCCATATAGACAACCCAGGGTAGAATGATGTTTATCAACATTAACCAAAGCCAACTAACTTCCATAAGTACTTATCTGTGATATTAGTAACTAAATTAAGATACAGATCTCATTATATTTATATGCAATAAGGGATGACTATGAGACTTAAGACCAATCAACCCATCTAAATATAATATGAGAATATTACATTTAATTTTGGATTGACAAAAATCTGATTTTCAATCTCAGAAATGCCATGAATTTAATTTTTGTTGAATGGACCACCCAGTATAATTTATGTTTTTCGAATTGTGACTCAAAATACATACGACAGCATTGCCAAATTTAATTTGTATTTTGAAAACGTTTACTTTTTTAACAGAAATACAGGGTGTTTCAAGAGGAATAGACGAATTGCAATAACCAAATTCTATATAACGTGTGTCCAATTTTGAGTACAGAGATACAGTTGTTTTGTTAGTGTGTAACCCAAACAAATAAAAAGCAAATGGGACGTTCAAAGTTCATTCCATCACTGAGTTCAATGCATTTTCGTTTCGTGTGTTGGTACACCGGTTGCAATGGGCGTATTTATCGATTATCGAATGTCAAGAGTATTGGAAGAGATTCCCTTGGTTAGAAGAATTCGTATGTTCTTACAGCATGACGTAGGTCCTGCACATTCTAGTCGTTAGATGACACATCATCTACACCTAACATTCCTCGTAAGATGGATCCAGTACATATTGTCACGTTTCTTGGCCACAAGTCTCCGGACCTTTTCCCTTTGGATTTACACACTAACAACTGTATCTCTGTCCTCAATAAAAATTGGACATATGTTATATGGAATTTTGTATTGCAATTCATTTTGTGCGTAAGACTGTTTGTCCATCAGAAATTAACTCTAATATCCTCACAAAAAAGTATATTTAGATTGATTCATAAATACGGTCTTAGTTTCATTGTCGCCTGGTATACTTTGTATGAAATCTGTAATTTGTATAATGTCAAAATAACTAATACAACAAACATAATACAAAAAGTATCCTAAGTAGTCAAAATTCTTATCTCACATTCGTTAACATGTATTGACTTATTTTGCCACATCCTTATATTATAGTATTCTTTACCAGGCCCTACAGTCTATTTTTTAAATGTTCCCATAAAAAATTCGTTGGGTGCAATATTTGAGATATGTCAGATATGTGCTGACCAATTTGTTACCCTCTCTACCTATCCAGCTATCAGGAAACCATTACTAGCTTTTCTAGAGTGACCACTACCATTTCTTTGCATAAGGACAAGTTCACCCCAATGAGAATGTGCTTTCAATAAAGTAAGTCAATTAACCAGCCAAAAAATTAACAGTTTGTCTATAATACTGCTCACTTGGAGCGGCTGACTACTTTTACTGAATGCATAAAATTGAGTTTGTGTATTACTATTTCATTATGATTCCTAAAAGCTCATAATTCAAATAAATCTCCGATCACCTAAGCTAACAACGAAGAATACTGACCTGTACACACTACATGTGAAAACATAGATGCTACAATACTAGTTAACCCAGTTCCCGAACCTAGTTCTAAAATTTTCGAATTTCGTTTTACTAACTGTTCACCATTATAAAGTATCCAATCGGCTAATAATAATGCACCACGCCATACCTGTAGTCCCACCAAAGATAATTCTGTTCGTTTACTATGCTCTAAAACAAAGATTAACAATTATAACATTATTGATTAAGTATAGTCAAGATTACTAAGTGGTAGACACCCCAACATGAGTTTACATTATACCAGTATACTTTAAGACTAAAATAGTTAAAGCATGAAATTAAAATTCCTTAGTAATGACCTTGTTTATATACATACAAGGGTAATGCGAGTTGGGTCCAGGCATTCGAATGTGTATCACTCCAACTATTCGAATCATCAAACTGTTGCACTATTTGAATAATTATTAAATTTATTCAGCTGCAACTCCTCAGAAGATATATATAGCATTGACTCAATGTATATAGGTATGTATTTCATTAATTGCATCACATTAATTTGAAAGCCCCCCCCCCCCCCCCCCCCGCCGATGAGAGATACAAGAGCCCTTAGAAACACCATATGAACTAACTCCGTCTATGGATTGCTTCACAGTAAAGGAAATTAAAAATACAAATACATACAAACAATAGTCTACTCGCTACTCCCTGTACTAGGTAAAATTTTGGAAAATTCATAGCAAAAAGACTAATATCAATTTTGCACAGCTGCCCTTCTTGATGAAACCAAAGCCTTTGAGAAAGTGTTGCACGCCCACCTATACAAACTAAAGAAAATTCTACCTCGCTCCTTTTACATTATCCTCAGACCTAATTTGGAAGAACAATACTTTCTAATAAAATTTGGACAGCGCACAAACTAATCTTCACCTAATAAACTCAGAACTACCACAGAGCAGTGTACTTTTATACCTAGTATCGGTATACATTATGCAGACATCCCAACAAATCGGCACACCCTAACCGCTATATTGCAGATGACAAGACACTCGACTCCTTATTCAACAGATCCTTGACCAAATAATCCAATGGACCAAGCAGTAACGAGTTCAACTAAATGAAACCAAATCCTTCCATATCACGTTCACCAAGCCCAAAGGTATGATGCCCACTAGTTTATGCAAACAACATTCTGTTAATACACGTCAAGGTCAGCAAAGTGACATATCTTTGCCTACATCTCGATAAAGAACTAACCTGGAAACCACATATATGGAAGAAATGGAAACAACTTGGTATAATCCTAAATAATCATCAAGCGGCTTATACAGCGCGGTTATGTTTGTTCCACAGTCTACATTGAAAGGCTTGCTTTGCCTTTGCCTTGTGAGCCAAAGCAAGGATTTTTGGGATGATTATTCATCCTCTTAGCTCCTGATGTTTAGAAAAGGTTATAAGGGAAAAGAAAAAGGAGGGGTTTAGACATAATAAAAGCACAATAGACCTGATATTCACCCTAAAATAACTCCAAACATACGCTCTATGAATATAAAATGGAGCTGCACATGCTTTTCATCGATTTTAGACCGGGCTATCACAGGATAATTGGGGAAAGGAATGCAGCAACTAGAAATACCAGGGAAGCTTATTAGACTGACGAGAATGACATTAAATAAAAAACACAATTTTTTGTTTATGGATTTTTATGAAACAAGAAGAGGGGCGAGGCAAGGAGACCTCCTATCAATACTTTTTAATATGGTGCTGGACGTAATAATGAGAAATACGGGAATAAAAACAGAAAGAACAATTTTTAATAATACATCCCCTGTGCAGATGACACTTATACCAAGAACAAAGAAAGAACTAATGAGAGTCTTAAAGAAAACAGCACTGGAAGCAGGAGGTGAATCAGGAAAAAACAAAATAGGTACGAAATTTGGAAATGAGAATAATAAAGAAAAAATTGGAAAGTTTGTATATTTAGAAAATAGTCATGAAAAGCAGGAAATAAGGACTAAAATTACAAAGGCAAACCGCAAATATGGTAATTTGGTCAGCTTTCAGAAATCAAAAAATGTTTCAAGGAAAGAAGGCAAAAGAGAGAACCTACTCCACATCAGCCATATAAGACCAATGGCCACTTATGCCTGTGAAACGTGGGTATTGAAAAGCTGAAAAGATGGGAAAGGGGGATACTACAAACTATATTTATATGGAGGAGTAGGTAGTCAAAACAAAGAAAGGGTGGAGAAGAACAAATCGCGAATAAGAAGAATTATATGAAAGACCCGATATTATACCAAGCATTAAGGCACAACGAATAGGCTGGTTGGGACACCTAGAAAGGAGGAAGACTACCAAAACTAATGCTACACACAGAAGACAAATAGGAAAGAAAAGGAAGGGCAGATCCAGAAAGAGACGGATCAGTGAAATGGAGACAGACCTTAAACAAATTGCAAGAAACAGAGCTAGGGGAATGGAACCAAATAGTTTTAGTTTGAGAAAGATGGTGATATGTGCTAAAATGAACTAAGGACATGTTTGTATGTAGGTAGGTACTCAAATTAGTTAGAAAACTAAAGTGAATTTAACACGGTGTAAAAATTAAAATGTATGCCCTAGGCCTCACAGCCTGTTGAGCAATTAAAAAAAAAAACAGTTGGAAAACAATCTTAACAAGATTGAAAATTAAGGAGAAAACTGAACAGGAGCAGTGAGGTAAGTGTTGTTCCCAGTTTGAAATACTGGCAGGTTCACAGGTGGTGGATAATGGAAAAGTTCTTATACGAGGGTCAATGAAATAATCTCTCCTAACCCAAAACTGTCAGTGTCCTATTATATTAATGGAGGGAGAAGGGGAATCTACTTTGTGTCCAAGAGATGGGTCTGCCATGAACTGTATGAATTTTTAGTTTGATAAAAAAGTCTGCAATCATTTCTGTATTTCAACTTTTGGAAATGATTCCAATTGCTCTACTTTGCAAGGCAAACACAGAATTACAATTTTAGCATGGCCCTCTATACCAAAATACTGTATATGAAATGCATGATTAAGCATAGCATACCTACTTAGACTTTGCAGTTTCATAAGATAAGGTTGCTACTTGCTGTCTGATACAATCCCAAATATTTGGTTGGTTTACTATTATGACTTAATCACAAGATATAATCTGATAGATTTAATCCCAAGATGTACTTCACGACATATATTGGGATCAATATAATCACAACTTAATCTCGTGCTAATCATAACATGGTATATCTCGAGTCAAATACCTATAGGTAGGTACACTGCCCTTTTCCACGCCTTCGTACACAAATGATAATTTCGAATTTCAACTAAAACTGTCACCACAGTTTCTTTTCCATACCTACCAATTTCGACGATCCCTCTCTTCGTTAATTCCGATTTTCTTTTAACAATTAAATCGCCATCAGAATCATGTTCGGGTGGAGGTATAGGATAAACAAACGAAAATTTTGAAACCACATCTACAGATGAAATGGTTACGTAACAAATAAAATGTAAATCTCACAGCATCTTACTACGGTAATCTACCGTCGGTTTTGATTCACTTTCATAATTAAATTCCGAATACAATTCCGATGATACTTCCATTTCATTTTTTTAGGTTAACTTCGTGAAATCTATGGTCTGGTTGTTATAGTGGGTGGTACTTGTTCATGTTTAAAAAAAAATAAAAATGCAATCATAAATTTAAATGAAACTTTAATTGCATAAGGATAAAGATTTATTTTTAAATGTTAGTACGTCATTTGTGTCAGAAACGCGAACCAATCACAGCGCCACACGATTTTCTGCCACGTTTTGGTAGATATTCGCCTTCGTTTGATCACTTCGTTGCTTGTTACTTTAATTACTTTACTTATTACTGTGATCTTGTACGGTTATAGTGGTCGTTCTATAACTTAATACATAATGAATTTAATTTTTACATTTTGTTTAATTTTTGTCTCAATTATACCCGCATTTAGTAATGACGAGGAAGTTAAATTAGATGACGGCGTTTTAGTATTAACACAAAAAAATTTCAAGAGTGTAATTAACAGTAACGACCATGTTCTTGTAGAATTTTGTAAGTATTAAACCATTTATTTTCTATTATTATTAATACTTCTTTCAAATATTGAAATTTGCCGAATGTATTTAATTAATTAACCTCCCTACATTTTAAGCCGCATACGTGAAGGTTTTTCTTTCATTTATGACAGAACCACGTAACTTATTCGAAATTTTCCTTTGTCGTCGTTTATTTTATTATTTAAAATTTCAATTTTACAAAATTTTCAAGGTCGATAACCTTATTAAAATGCCGCGTGGTAGTACACGTAATTATATAGTAAACATGTCTCGCCGGCATCTCGAACTTTAAACCAGATGTAAGTGACCCACCCTCTTAACTAACATCAACCCTTAAGAGGGATCTCCCATAATTAAACTGCGAAGTGTTGGTGAGTCTCACAAAGTTCTAAGAGAGACGAACTTATAAACACGGGATATACGTACGTGTAGAACAAATTAAAATGACGTGTCCCAACATTTACGAAAACCATAAATGTTTATGAGATAAAAGATGAAACCTGATCTTATTTTTACAATAGTGATTTCATTTGTAAGCTGTATTATATACATATGATGTCTGACCTTTCTAAATAGGAGTACATACCTACGATACTTCAATAATATTATAAGAAGTTCTTTTACTATCACAATTTAACCTAAATCTAGTTTTCTTCTAATTTTTCTCGACTCACAAATTTGGTCAATTTATTATTTGTCTACAGGGTGTTTTTTTGGTGGCTTTAGAAACGCGTCTGAGAAAGTTTTATAGGTAGGTTTTTAAACATTTTTACTTGGGGGTTACTCTGAAAGCCCAATCGATGTCAAATATTTTCAAAATGGCAGCACTTCCAGAAATACCGGAAGTAGTTTTAAACGGCAATACCAATTTTTCATTCCATTTTTGGATTCTGCGTAAAATTTCAGTTCTTTTGATGTTCAATATGTATCTACAATTTATGGTTTTTAAGTTAGCGTCACAAAAAAAATGGCGAATGCAGGTGGTACAACTTAGAGAATTCATTGGTTGAAAACCGTTGTAGTTATGGCAACAGTATTTCACTAACGCATAGAGGAAGAATAGGGCTTTATTTGGATTTACTTATAAAATGTTAAAGTTCGTACGACTTCACTTATGGGGCTTTAAATTTATGAAAATTCAAAAACTAAAAACTCAGTTGTTTTAAATGAAATAATCATTTCCTTACTATTTCATTTTTGGTATATTAGGGTATTACATATCCCTGTACCTATCTTTAACAGTGTGGCACAAATTCATCACCTGTCATACGTTAACATAAGTTCTAAGTTCACAAAACATCCGTTTTGTGCATAAGTTTTTCAATAATCTAAAAATGGCCCGCAATGGTTTTACACATCAAGATTTTTAGAATCTAATTTTTATTTATGGTGAACTATACAGAATCGCGGCACACGCTTGTGCGTTCGTTGAGCGATATCCAGAAATGATAAAGTCCGCGTCCTATACCATCCAAACACTGAACGAAATTGTTTGAATTTTTGAAGCTTTGTACCACCAACACAATTACCTAGTCTTAGTTCTACAGCAACATCCATTGTTGAAGATGAGGGTAATGTTTGAATATTTCACGGCGTACCCCACTAATTCGTTGAGAGACGCGAAAATTACTTTGGGTTTAAATATTAGTTGCATCCAGAAAATCCTAAAAAAGTACCATTATCTCCCATTTTCTTACCATAATGTGATTTCAATGCAACCAGACGACCACCCATGACCCAAGACGAATTGAGTTTTGCGATTGACTAATGTTAGGGTACCATGAAGGTGAAGGTTTTTGGGGAACATTATTTGATCAGACGATGCCAAAATTAGTGAAAATTACATTTACTGATGGATCAAAATCCTTGATTGAATCGAGATGTACACTTTTAAGAGTAGTGGAGTTATAATGTAATATGTGCGTTGAAAAACAAGATTTTATGTTTCCACATTTATCAAGAAAATTTGAATGCAGAACGTTATTTGGAAATACGCAATATGGTTGCTCCTGCTCCTGCAACAGAATATCTGCCCCTGCAGGAGAATATGGCTATGTATTACCAACAAGGTGGTGCCCCCCCCCCCCACACACACACAATGCAGGCATTATTTCTTAGATGCCACTTTTCCAGGGAATTGGATCGAAAACCGTGGGCCATATCTTTGACCTGCTCGTTCCCGGACCTGTTCCCATTAGATTTCTTTTTTTGGGGATATGTGAAAGATGTATGTAGTTTATGCCAGGCCTCCTACAACAAGGGAAAACATGATCGTGAGAGTAACAAATGCTCTACAAGTCATTGAATCATAAGTCATACGAAACTCCACAAGAGAATATTTAAGAAAAGAGTTGAATTGTGTTGCGAACATAAGGGCGCACATTTTGACCATGTGTTGAAGGTTTTGAATTGATTTTATTTTATTGACACATTATCGTTTAGATTCTCGTAATTGAAAAATTTATTAAGATGAGCCTCTGCTACCGAAGGTGCCGTCTGATGTTGTTATTTTCTTAAGTTTGTGTATTCCAATTACCTGCATCATATTGTTCCTTTTTATTAACCGGTTATAAACGGTCTCGTGCGTTACTCTGCGCCAAGAATTGTCACTGAAGAATTCCTGATATTCTGCTATTCTGCACGATTTCTAACAATATATATACTTTAAAAGTCACTAAAAACAGATGGGAGTACAGCTACATTCGACTAAAAAGGGTGAAAGTGTTTTCGGTAAAACAACTTGAACGAATTTCCCATTAATGAATGTTGCAGTGGTTAGTATAGCGGTCTTCCGCACAGAGGGTCACGGGTTCCAGTTCCGTGGCGTCATTCGCTTTTTCTGATGATGTTTCTTATAGTTCAAAAATTTCGCCCAACAGAAAACACACATACAAATTATTTTGTTATTGTTGTTACCGTGTTGTAATTTTTTGATAGCGCTAAGTACCTATATTTGGTATGGGGTAGTTACATAGTGTTATTCTTCGACTTATCGCGTTAAAAGATTAGCGCAATATTTACTGACTAACTTCAATGAGCGTACCGAATGTGCAACAAGGACGTTCCTCGATTCTGTCCATTTTACCATAAATAACAATTACAATCCAAAAATCTTAATGTGAAAAACCATTGCGAACCATTTTTCGATTAATGAAAAACTCATGTTATCCTATAACAGGTGATAGAATAGTGTGTCACTTGGCTTGGTTAAAATTCGATTGCCATAAGGTAATGGACGACTATTTAAAAAAATCCAAATAAATGGTAGATATCATTACAGAGATAGCAATAAGTTAAAAACTATTAAAGATGGAATTGAAAGAAAAAGAGGGCTTGCCGTTTAAAATAACGAAGTTACTACTAGCTACTTCCGGTATTTCTGTAAGTGCTGCCATTTTGAAAATATTTTACATCGTTTCGGCTTTCAGAATAATCCCTAAGTTCAAATTGTGAAAAACCTACTTACGAAACTTTCCCCGAAATGTATAACTAAAGCTCTCAAAAAAACACCCTGTATGGTACTTCCCGAGGTACTTCCTATAAACATTGCCTCTCGCTATCATTAGAAACTACCGCTGTGTACCTCGCACTGATCATTGATCAAAAGTACACAGAAACTGTCAAATAAAAATTGAAAGGGGTTCATAACAATCATAACTCCAATGAAATTTATCAAAATTCAAAACTTGGGATATAGGTACGTAAATTAGAACAAACGAACAAGTACATATTTATATTCGTCTTTACTATGCACTAAATAAATATTATGTTATGGTACATAATACAATACGTGTATTTTTTGTTTTGTAAGACGATATATTTTTATTATATCGTCACGTCTCGCTCTCGCGCTAATTTTAAAGTCTGCCGTTTGTTGCGCCACTAATCAGTAACAATTTTGTTGAAAACAGGGGTCTCGGAAATAAGATGCCATTCATAAACTAATGAACTAAAAATTACCAAAAAAATTGTATATGTTCACGAATGTATAATTTACCTCGGTAAAGGGCCATTTTTCCTTTAACTCTCTTGGATTTCTAAATAATTCTGTTCAAAGTTTCGTAAAAAAACGCAAACTTTGAGGGGTTGTTTTGGGAAATTAAGTAAAATAAATAAAAATATGAGCTTTTACCGATCAAGATTACACTGTCCTCTATCATATACTGAAATCTCTATCTCCTAAGTTGAATACTTACGAAATGGCACCTTATTTACGAACACTCGAAATTGCATAGCAAAAATGAGCGGTGGATCCCTCTTAAAGAAATTGTTAAATTAACACACCCACATTCATTTTTATTTTTCAATATGGTAGATTAAGTATATGAGAATTGTCTTTCTGATAAGCTACATAATGTTAATCATCTATACAACTTTGTATAGTTCAACCTGCTTATCAGAAACACATTTCTTACTATTTGAACTAATTAAAGCATTAAGAAATTGTTGCTACGGAAAAAACTATAGATAAAAAACCTATCTATTAATTATAAGTTAATTGTAATAAATACAAATTGTAAATTAAACCACATGTGGTTAGGACAGATTATCATTTCGTTATGGTTACACTATAATTTGATGTCTAAAATTGTGGGGAACCTTTCCACGTTTTGATGATTAACGTGGACACCACATTGACCTTTAAAGGTAGCCTAAAATTGAGAAAAAATTAATATTGTAACATTATTTCTTCATGGTGGAGCATGTGCAGACATTTGTACCTATCTTTGTTTTTGAAAAAATTATATACTTTCCCATAGAGTCCCTAATATATATAGGGACTCTACTCACCCAGTACATGTCCAGCTGCGAATGCCTTATTCTGTAATTACTCTACACTGTGTTCCTCCTGTATGCTGTACAGGGTGTACAACTAAGAAAGGAGGCCGGCCATAACTCGGAAACTATTTGAGATAGAACAGTGAAATAAAAAATCTTATAATAAATGTGGCCAAGAGAAAATGCCGAAAATTATTTTAATTTCCTACCATTGCCACCAGAGGGCGTTTCACTGATTTCAATTTGAAATTCCCATTTTTTGGTCAATTTTCCTCAGTAAGGTATTTAAAAAAATATATTCATTGTAAACTTGTGATCAATATGTAAAACTTTGTTTAATGAATGTTTACGATTGCTGTCAAAATAAAGGGAGGGGGAAGTAAATTACGTGTTATTGGAAAAAATCGTGTAACTTCGAAACGGATTGCTTGAATTAGTCAAGATTGGTCTCGATGTAAAGAGAATACTTGATATTACCAAAAAAATCCAAAACCACAACAATTTCTTATCACCCTCTACCAATAGAGGGCGTAACTTGTTGAAGGAACAAAACGGTCGACTTTTCTAAAAAAAATTCAAATGGTACCAAATATTTTTTTCACTGCTATTGGAAGGAAAATTAATAAGGGAGTAATTTACAAAAAAAATTATGTTAATAGCTCTTATAATACTGAAGATATAGTCAAAAATGTGGTAATATAAGAGGCAATTTGAGGTATAAACAAATGAAAAACGCTTAAAATGAAAACTTTGTCAAAACTGTAAACTAGATAACAAAGTGACATTATGTCTATTTCGGTTGTTGTATTATAAGCAAAAATGCTAATTTCCCATGGAGAAGCATTGCAGCATATTTTGAATGCATGCAAAATGCAACTGTTGCAGGACCACTGAAATTTTGAAAGAAATGACAGTTCTCATAGCCTACTTTATTTATGTTAAGCTTACAATTTGTTTATACATACCTCAAATTGCCTCGTATATTACACATTTTTGACTATATCTTGGGTACTATAAGAGCTACTGAGATATTTTTTTTTAAATTAGGTACTTCCTTATTAATTTTCCTTCCAGTAGCAGTGGAAAAAATATTTGGTACCATTTGAATTTTTTTAGAAAAGTCGACCGTTTTGTTCCTTCTACAAGTTGCGCCCTCTATTGGTAGACGGAGATAAGAAATTGTTATGGTTTTGAATTTTTTTGGTAATATCAAGTATTGTCTTTTCATCGAGACCAATATTGACAAATTCAAGCAACCCGTTTCGGAGTTACACGATTTTTTCTAGTAACACGTAATTTAGTTCCCCCTCCCTTTATTTTAACAGCAATCGTAAAAATTCATTAAACAAAGTTTTACATATTGATCACTAGTTTACAATGAATATATTTTTTTAAATACCTTATTGAAGAAAATGGGCTCATTTACGATTTTTTTTTTATTGGCCCAATCGAAAGATTGTACAATTTTATGAGTCCCTGCAAAAAACAAAAATTTTTCAGGACGTACAAATAACTTTAAAATAATAAAAACCCGAACGCTCGAGCTTCGCCGCGAAATTGAACTGTGACGTCACTTCATGGAAATTTATAGTTCGGCAGCATACGATACGTGAGGTTCGTTATACCGTTGTTAGCAAACGTCGACTGTTTCTTATCGAAATTAATTTTTTTATTATTAGATTATCTAGGTATTTATTGGATATTGCCATGGCAGATACAGGAAAGAAGGAAATAGTTATAAATACTGTATTCATCAAATCCAAAACTCGTAATAACTTCAACTTAGCGCCTAGTACATTTTAAATTTTCTCCCACGTAAAATTACTACCTGCACATTATAAAAATCTAAACAACTTTGTACCCTATCGTTTGCGGGATTTGCAATTTGTTTATTACTTATTTACATGTTAAAGAAAAATTTTCGAAGGTCTAAGTAACTCTGGGTGGTTACTGGTTAGATTATAGCATTATACTATACTGCAAGGATTTGTTTCAATAAAGTTATTAGTTTACTACTAAGCTTTGTTTCTTAATAATGAGTGTATTTTACCGACAAATACGTTCTCACGCTGTCAAAATTTAACTGTGACATAATAATATGTAAAACATTAACTTAGTTTTACATTTTAACTCCTCTCATTTATTAAAATATTCCATGACCATAAATAAGTCTACTTCCGCCTTCCGGTAGATTTGAAGAATCACCTTTAATAAAATTTGCTTCACACATGTTTCTTAAAACAAACAATTTATTATAAAATACAAAACCGCTTCTAAATGGCACAAAAGTGATGGATTGTGAGAATGAAAATGCGTTAAAATGTACAGTTGCAATACCGACGATTCACGGTTTCCCATTCGGTGACGTCACAACTCTCAGCGTCTGAATCGAGAAGCGCTCGTATTTAAAATGTAATAACTTGTGAACGGCTTATCGGATTGATTTGAAATTTTCAGGATTATTTAGTGTTTAAGGATTTTATATGTAAAACAATTTTGAGCCATATCCACGGTTCATTAAATGAGCCCATTGCCCAAAAAATGGGAATTTCAAATTGAAATCAGTGAAACGCACTCTGGCGGCAATGGTAGGAAATTGAAAATAATTTCCAGTATTTTCTCTTGGCCACATTTATTATAAGATTTTTTATTTCACTGTTCTATCTCAAATAGTTTCCGAGTTATGGCCGGCCTTCTTTCTTAGTTGTACACCCTGTACATAGTATGTGGACTATGTGCATTACTGGGAACATAAGGTGGCAGATTAGTGCGCCAAAGCCCTAATAGATCAACTTCATTATTCAGAAAAAGTTTAAAAAGAAAAGTTATAGGCAATTACTAAGGTAAGCTATCATTTGAAATTATTTTCATGTCTACGGGATGATTCATAAAGTTAGACCAAACCAAATTTCTTTTTTTTTTATTGGAACACTGTAAATGAAGGGTGGGTGGTCCCAATTGGTTCCTGCACTGCGACCTTGGTCTATTATGCTCCCCGCTATTGTTTACCCTGTATTTTCAACAAAGTCCAGGATTTTAGTAGGTCGAAACATTCCTTACTTCCTCTTGTGTAATCTTTTTATTTCCAAGTAGGCGTTCCCTTTCCTTTGTGTATGTCTCACATTGGAAAATGACGTGGTATGACGGTTTCTCACCTGAACCCTTGCATAACGGGCTGTTAGAGTTTGAGTTCTTGAGTTGAAAAACATGAATAATTGTTGCGTAAAACAATATGAGTATGTGTATCTGATTGAACCTTGGTTTGGATAATTTTTGCAATCCGTTGTGCTTTGTATAATTATTGTTAATATGCTAGGGGTGGCCCCAATTGGTTCCTGCACTGCAAACTTTTGGTCTATTTTTGATTTCCAAGTAGGTGTTCCCTTGAATTTGTGAATCCCTCACATTGGCAAATAACGTGATAGGGCGTTTCTTCTTCCTCGCCACAACCCCTGCATATCTGGCTATCGATCAGTCTCAGGTGTTTGTTCAGGCGACAGTGGTTTAGGGATTTTTAATTTTAAAAATAGATATATTTTTCTAGGGTGGGGGAGGGGAGTGATCATTAATTAAATAGTCCATGGAAAAAAAATATGTATGTATTTACTGCTAAAAAGAAACAAAATAGGTCAATATATTATATTGTAACATATTAACCACTTTCAAAAACATCTAATGGTTTAATCTTTAATCCTGTCATTCTTTGCAGATAATATGTATTTGAATCTGATGTTATTCCGATAATGTCTTCTAACTTAATATCATCACATGTATCAGTTTCAACCTTTCAACCATTGAAAACTTGTTCCCATTTAAGAATTTTATTGAGGTAAATCTACTTTCGCCATCATCATCATCATCAACATTATTAATCACATGCAGTTACCTATATGATGGCGATAACCTTCCCCGTTAGTTTTCTAGTCTTCAAATTCTCTAAAAGAAAGCTCATCATCACTTGAAGATGAAGATGATTTAGACACTTTCCTTTTTGGCACCCCAATTTTGTCGGATTTTGGTAATAATCTGCTTTTTGTTTCTTTTCCTTATCATTAGCCCCTTTTCCATATCCATACTTTGATAGAAATGTTACCAAAATGGTTGATTTGATTTTTCTGCCTTTTGTTCAAGACTAATCAAAAAACTGCAATCTAAAATGTCAATCGGTTACAAATTAGGATAAATAATCATTGGTTTTCAGAAAACCATTTCTGGCGGTAAATGTAATGTAATAAGTTTTCCTAACCATACCAGCTATGCCATAAATTATGATAACGCTACCTGGATGTTTAGGCAACCATTTGCCTACACGTCCGTCGAAAGGGTTTTTAAATCTTGCAAACATCAGACATTCAATGGTTTACAGAGGCAAAATAAATATGTATTCCATTGTGTTTAAAAGTCTGGAAATTTTATGGAAATATGGTTATCATGATCATCCATCACTAAAAGAATTTTCTTTCTGTCAACTCCATGGTTTTTAGCTACTGTAAAAAGTACTCTGTATTTCCTGAGAAAATATTCTATACTTGCACTCTGTAAAGGTCAAGGAGAAAGTACTCTGTATTTTGTATTGTGTACACCTGGCCAAAGTACTCTTTACTCATTACTCTGCAAAACGTATGAAAAGCACTCTGTACTGTGTATTTTGTAATCTCAACTCAAGTATTCTCGCCAATCTTGGCTGTATCTTGAAAATAACATTAAATTGCAATGGTAATATTAATGAAAAAACTACAACAGACGGTAGAAAAACAAATGAGATACAGAAAAAGATGTCAAACGTGAAGGGGTTGTGTTGGGCGTGTACTACATGGTTGCTATATTTTATGACGATTTATTCTTCAATTTACGAAAGTTGCATTTGGTATGCAAGGTGTATCAAAAGCAATGTTGTTGTTTTTTTTGCTTTTCCAAGTGAAACACCCTGTATATTATGTCGGAAATTAATTACTGCATATTTCTTTAACTGTTGTTATACAGTCGCTATATCCAAATGCATTCCTTTTCCACATGTTCTTGATTCTTTACTAGAGATTGTAAAGTACATTTGGCTCAAAACAATGTATGATGTAAAAAATAAAATTGCCGCATTAAAACAGAGAATACGAGTTATAATGGTATTGGTAACTTTATTGTAGCAAAATAATTTTTCTAAAAGTTTGCCCAACTGGATAGAGAAAATTATAAAAATGTAATAATACAGAAGGGTGTTTCATTTAAAAAAATGCTAGTTTGGTTTGGCCTGACTTTATAAATTGCCCTGTACACTTGAAAGTAATTTTAACCTACCTACCTATAACTTTTTTATTTCAACTTTTTCCGTATGTCTAATAATAAAGTCAGTGTGGAACTTTGACACACTCCTGTATATGAATATGACTCATACAGGTACTTTATATTTATAAGCTCTTAAAATGTTAAATTAACATATAGTCTGTGTGAATGTTGTGTGAAACAATGTTCAAACTAATTCAACAACTGAGAGTAAAGGGGTTAATGTATTATAAATGGTATGCAAGGCATAACTATTTTTTTATTTAATGTATGAATTAATTTTGTTATTTGTCTTTGGTTGTCGATGTCCATTTTTGTTTTGCATTCTATTCTCAGAAATCTCATTGCTGTTAGCTTGCTTTTCTACCTTTCTGTCAAACGTTTGTGCACATTACTATTTATGTTCACATTATGTATTTAATACCTAAAACCTTTTTTTTGAATAGTTACCTATTTCATTTTATTTTTCTGGTGTTGTTCTTTTCCTTAATATTTTGCAAACGTGTGATGTCGCCTTTTTCCAGTTTCTGTCACATAATTCATAATTTTTCTCATTACATGTAGTTCCTTCAACATATCCTTCAGTGATGTCTTCTCCTGGAGCTTTCCTCTTTTTTATTTATCAATTGCTTCCTTTCCTCTAATCTTATTGTAGCTTCTGATTTTGTGTGCATATTGTCTTTATTACTATCGGAGTAAAAATGCAAGGCCTCTGACTTTAAGTGGTCATAAAGAAAAAACTGAGGGGTGAAATTTCTTCATTTTTGGGCAGTACATGAGTCATTTATATATGTTTAACATGTGTAAAAATCAAATTGGTAGAATCAGTTGTTTAACTTTTATTTCAATTAACAGCAATAAAAACGCTGTATTTAGTATTTTCCTGCCTGACGGTCAGTTTTAACTTATCATAAAATTGTTATTGTTTCATAAATTGTTACCAAATTTACAAATGTTGTAGCACACATACTTCTCAAAAGTCGACAGTCAATAAATATTGATTATTCATATAATTAACTGGTTTTATAACCCCTAACCGAAAATTTGATTATTTTGCAATATACGGTAACTTAAGAAAAAATTCTTGTTTTAAATGCTAAATCTGTATTACTCAAATCGAGCTGCATTATTGCTTTATTGAAAACAAAATTTGTTTTCTTGTAATTCAGAGTAATTGTTATAATTATGGCGAAAGAAAGACGCACATATTCCCGCGAGAGGTAATCTACCACATCGTAAATCGTGAGCAGCAAACCACAACAATGTGATTATTGTTTAGCATTGTACAAAACCATGCGCTTCATAGCAATAGTGTACGACACCATCGTCCAGCCCGTACCGCACTTACCGCAGAAACGCAAGCATCCATCCTTTTTTCCAAATTTCTTTTAAACAAAACATGTATACATGGCATTATTTTTGTGAATCGTGTTAGACCACAATATAATTGCTTTAACCTTGTTATGTTACTGTCAATATTATTAATATCGAACGTTCAGGTATTGAGTTACACAAGATGTGGTCTTTTCATTATAGCTTTAAGACTAATAAACCAATTGGCCTCAAAAGCATCTCACACCGTCAAAAAAGTATACATTTGTCAAATATATAAGTACCTACCACTCAGTTTCAATAATATAGCCGTAATTAATTTTTAAAGTCGAGCGCTTGTGCGATTTCAGTCATAATTAGCGCTTTTTCGCACATAAATTAATACAGAAAATTAACGATGTGTTGCAAAAATCTAAAACTGTACACCTTTTTGTAGGAATAAATGATCTTTTAAATGCACTTTATTTCATTAAATTATGATTGCTAATTACTGAGATAGAAGCTTCTAAAGTCAGAGGCCTTGCATTTTTACTCCGATAGTAGTTTAGTTTTTTTATTGCTGCCTTTCATTTTTTATATTTTCCTTCTAAAATTCTCTCTGTCCCTCCATAATTTCGTTTGTCTCAGATATTTCTTGGGGTTGTTACATTTTTGGTCTCATGTTTTTCGCGGCGGCAAAAAACAGTTTTTTAAATATACCTCCATCTGTCATTCTTTCACCAAACTTGCTCCAGATTCTTCTTTCTCTTTTAGACCACTGTTCTTTGTTCCTTATATGTTACTGTTTACAACTGTTTCTTTTAGTTTATTCTTTCTTTCATACGATTTTCTTTCCATGTCATTAATAATTAATTTTTTGCATCCCA
Organism: Pyrocoelia pectoralis; assembly: GCA_036250285.1. NCBI lineage: Eukaryota > Metazoa > Arthropoda > Insecta > Coleoptera > Lampyridae > Pyrocoelia > Pyrocoelia pectoralis. Next base: position 13,914,218 of record CM070079.1, read on the forward strand.
TTTTTGTCTAATCTAATCTTTCTTTGGCTTTCCTCTCTTATCTCTTTCCATTTCTGTCAAATCTGATTCTTTGTACATATATCTTCTAGTCCTTGATCTGCAATTTCTTTTTATTTCGTAGTAAGTATGTAATATGATGTAATTAATAATAATGTTTTTATGTTTTTATTCTTTTTCACATTTTTGGGTTTTATTTCTCTCAAATCTTTCATAATTTTTTTCCTTCCGACTTTCTTTCTTTCTTGTTCTTGCTTTTTAAAGAAGTGTCATTTGAGTTTTCAATAATCTTAATAATCTTGTGTTTAAATATTGCAAAATAGCCAAGAAATACATAGTACAAAAATACCTTCTTTTTGGACACATTCAGATGTTTTGAATCTCTTTCAATTTTGCTGTTTACCTCTATGAAAACTGAATCTTAAACACTCCTGGTGTCTCCAATACAATTCTGTTCGGCAGACTCTACAATTATTATTTTTTGTCCATACGTCATGCATGAAACTGGCATGAAGTATACAATAGAGGGTGATGTTTGTTTCACAATTTCTAAAGCAGGAGCTCTTCCGTTAACAGCTAAAATAGATAATCCTAGCATAGCATAATTTTATGATCATTCCTTAGCTGTTGTTTCTGATCAATTTTGTTTCAGATGCACCATGGTGCGGCCACTGTAAAGCTTTAGCACCTGAATATGCAAAAGCAGCTAAAGCCTTAGCCGATTCAGGATCACTAATCAAACTAGCTAAAGTAGATGCAACTGAAGAGACATCTCTTGCCGAAGATCATGAAGTTAGAGGTTATCCTACATTGAAATTTTTCAAAAAGGGAACACCTGTCGAATATAGCGGTAAGTTGTGTGATATAACATTTGATTTATAACTATTAATCATTGCTTCATATACAGGTGGACGTTCGGCTGATGAAATTGTTAACTGGCTAAATAAAAAAACTGGACCTCCAGCTAAGGAACTTAAAGAAGTAAAAGACGCTAAGGCCCTTATCGACGAAAATAATGTAGTCGTTGTCGGATTCTTTAAAGATCAATCTTCAGATGAAGCTAAAGTTTTCTTAGAAGCTGCCTCCACCTTTGACGATTTTCCCTTTGGTATTACATCCGATGAAAACATTTTTCAAGAATATTCAGCTAAGTGTGGTGATATTGTATTGTTTAAAAAGGTGAGTGTAAGCAGTCTTTCTTTCTTCCGTTACTGATGAGGATATGTTTTAGTTTGATGAAGGAAAAACCCAATTTGAAGGCGAATTGACCGTAAAGAACCTTAAGAAATTCTTATCCACTGAATCATTACCTTTGTTGGTTGAATTTAACCATGAAACTGCCCAAAAGATTTTCGGAGGTGAAATTAAGAGCCATTTACTTCTCTTCTTAAGCAAATCAAATGATGAAACAGCTAAAATTGAGGAGGCGGCAAGATCGGTTGCAAAACCATTCAGGGAAAAGGTTTTGTTTGTCACTATCGATACCGATGAAGAAGATCATCAAAGAATTTTGGAATTCTTCGGAATGAAGAAAGAAGCAGCTGCTGCACGTTTAATCAAACTCGAAGAAGATATGTCTAAATTTAAACCCGAAACTAATGAACTTACTGCAGACAGTATTAAGAAATTTGTACAAGATTTCTTGGATGGTAAAGTTAAGCCGCATTTATTAAGTCAAGATCTTCCAGAAGATTGGAATAAAGGAGGTGTTTACACGCTTGTTGCCAGCAATTTCGATACCATCGCACTTGATCCCAAAAAAGATGTTCTAGTTGAATTCTACGCCCCTTGGTGCACGCACTGCAAACAATTGGCACCCATTTATGAAAAGATTGGCGAACATTTTAAGGATAACGACGACATTGTCATCGCCAAAATGGATTCTACCGCTAACGAATTGGAACATACTCGTGTTACAAGCTTCCCTACTATCAAATTGTATGCTAAGGGCGAAAATAAAGTTATCGAATATAGTGGTCCAAGAACATTTGAAGGAATCACTAAGTTTGTAGAAAGCGGTGGCTTGGAAGGAGCAAATGTTGAGGAACCGTTCGAAGAAGAAAGTGAAGATGATGATAGTCCAAAGAAAGATGAGTTGTAATATTTATAGTTGTAGATCTGTTTTTTTTTTTTTTGTTTCTAAAGGTTTACATACATTTTTTTTTACTTAACACATGCGATTTTTTTTAAATGATTCGTATTTTTTTAAATAATTCATACGCATTATGCTTCCCACCTCTGCTAAGAGGGTAATTTTTGATCTTACCTCCTTTTGGAGGGTTTGTGAGACTGGTTGTGTGTATCTGTATTATATTCTACTAATAACATTCTTCATGTGGTTAGTTTTAGTTTCACATTCCTTTTATATTCAAAATTCATTTATATATATATATATTTATAAATAGAAGAAGTAAAGGGCATTCCACGTTTTAAGATTCTCAAACCGCCATAAGAAAAATTGAAAATACTACAGTAGTCGATGTAAAAAATATTTTGTGAACTTACGAATGTATTATATTCACATTTTGTGAAGTGAAAAAGTGAATACATTACTAAACTTGTCTTTAATTTAATTTGTAGGTACATTAATATTTTTGAAACCATACATACATTAGTTTTATTGTAGTTCATTTGGTTTTTTTATAAATGTTGTATAATGTGTTCGAATACAAAGAAAGTATCGTTTTAAAAATTGAAATGTACATAAATGAATATCAAATCTTTTCCATCCAATTATGATTTAATATAATCATCTGAGAAGAAATGATTTTCAACTCTGATCAGTTTTGCACTAAGGGAAAAAATAAATGCCACTGGTTGCTGTCCCATTTAAAAATATAAATGTCTCATTCAAAAATCTTGCCGATCTATGGTTTATCCTTTGTATAAAACGTTTCTTAAAATCTATTTAATGGACTAATCATGTGAAATCTTGTGACATTATCTAACCAAGAATTTAAAATAAGGAGCTTATTTCTGCTCAGATGTGTAATTGTAAACCCAGTTGCATTGAGAACTCCTAAATTTTGATCGGATAATTGTACCATTGCAAATTCCTTAATTTGTCAGGGTAAATGGACGGGTTATGAGTGGAGGGTGGTTCCTTTGAGCTCTCTCCATCGTTAGAGTCGTATATCATAATGTCACTCAACCTACCCCACAGGTGGCATATACGATATAGATATACCTAATCATGCCAATAGGGTAAATCTCTTAACTTATAAGGTTTCCTAACCAAGAGCTGTCTGTGACCAGTTGTAGTTTCTCAATGGTTTTTATTCCTACATGTCCTTTAACCCATAAGGAATACAAGTAAAAGTAAACACTACAGTATGGTGTGGCAACAGTAGAGCCTTAATTGTGATTATAGGCATACATGTCAAGTTTTTTCATGCTGTGAACACCAAAAAAAGCGCCCTTTTGTGTTTCCAAGACCAGAATGTAATGATTTCTTGATTGAGGGATATGTTCAGCTTTACCGTAAGGTGCCTTCTTACAAAAGCTTTGTGATCATGTAGAAATATGAAAAAGGAGAGTTGGAGCACAAACAAGCAGAGTTACACACTGGAAAACATCGAGGATGTGAGACAGTACATTTAGGCTTTTCCAGCCGAAGTGTGGCTGAATTCTCCACCAAGACCTTCATTTCCATCCTTACAAGAACAAAGAAAGAGGTATGTGTGTTTTCTTCAGTAATGAGTCACTTTTCCATATTTCAAAATGTGTTGACAAACAAAACATGCTGTATTGGAATGATGAGAACGCTAGAGAAATTTATTTTTTTGAGAACATCTCTGCTGTTACCATCAGTTCTGAGCAATATGTCAACATGAGCCAACAATTTTTTCAACCTTGAACAAATGGATGGGGGACTAGTGTGTAGTTTTAGCACGATGGTACCACCCTTATACTGGCCCAAAGCGTTGATTGAAATTTCAATCAATCAACGCCCAAAGTCAATTGAACTTTTGAGGAAGAAATCTTCCCCAGCCCCCTCGCCGTATTTAATTTCGTGTCTGTGTGAGCCCATCTTCAGAATCCGGCTGTAGCGATGCATTGACCATGAGGGACCCATTTAAACGATATGTTCTTTAAACTTCCAATAGTAATCTGTAGATAGATGTTTCTCGCCCTGTTGTCACACTCACAATTGATTATTATAAATATATAATATAAATATATGTGTACATTATATGTTTGCATTGTGAGCTAGATGGGCAGTATGAACCAATTGAACTTTTAATGGATGCCAACTCAGGTTGGTACAATAAGAAGAGTAATATGCCTATACTTACTTGCTTTGCTTAAAGCGTGCAACGTCGATACCCTCAACTTTTCAACTGGGAAGTGGGAATTCATGCGTCATCGCCGTACCTCGTACGACGGTGGATTGGGTAATATTTATCCTTTCAGTTTTTGGGGGCAGGAATAAATTTTTTATTGGGTCTGTTAAAGAACTGTAGGGACTGAAAGTAGGTTTACCAAATTGACAGTATGTGTAATTATTGTGGCGACCGCGTCAACGGTCCGCAGCGTACTGAGAGGTAGCTGCAAGCTCATTGGCTGACCAATGAGAGCGCGGCTTAAAATTGTAATAATAAATTTAATTGGTTTAATGATAGGCTCAAACTAATGAGAGGAAAACTTCAATTATTTACTATTTAGGTTGTATAGGAAGTATATCGCACTAAATTATGTTACGGCTCCAAGTCACTATGATACCAACTTCAGATTTAAAACTATCTCGTAGGTAGCGGCATTGACTAACTGTAGAGGTGAGGGACTCCTCGCATAAACTAAAAAATAGCAGTTGTAATGATGTTTATGGTATTTATTCACGTGTTGTCAAGTGGAATATTAATGTAGAACTTTTATCTTTAATTCAATAGTAAATTCCGGTTCATTTCCCGAATTACTGAAGGTTGCGTTAGTCATACCCATTCCTGAGAAGGGGGCACAGGACAATTTAAATAATTACAGGCCGATGTTGATAGTTCCCATTTCCTCTAAAATAATAGAATCTATCCGGTACAAGCAAATGATGTAAATAATGTAAGTGCTATATGCACATTAACAGGTTTAACAATAAATAAATAAATAATGAATGTTATGAATTCATCACACCTGTTGTCAAGGGAGAGATGTGATATTCTATTATTCCATCTATCCATATTTTGTTACATGGATCATATTTTTTAATCCCCCCTCACGTCCCCGGCGCCTCTTTTCACTTTGCGCACCTATACTCGGTCCTATTGTATAGCAGATATTAAGTTTTTTCCAAAAGTTGATATAATACTAGGTATATACCATATAAGTAATTAGTGTAATAGGTACCAAAATAACTATGACATGTGTGTACATACCTATTTATCTCAGTTTTTACCTACAAAATTTTGTCATCAATCAATACAAAAAAAAATTACAAAGAAAATTACGTTACATAACTATAATTCTTCTCCATTCTCTGTTACTTCGTACCTACATAAAGAAAACAATTTTAGGTACTACCTATATGATTTTCGCATTAAACAAAATCGTTTCATAATTTACTTACCTACGTAAGTGACTACAAAAACTAACAAAGGACATTTCCAAACGAACAACTACGGTAGGTTTTTATGCCACTTTTATTGGATAATATATTCGGTGTACAAGTAGTCGATCCAGCACTGTTCCCGTGCCATTGAAGGAGATGACTTTGGTTTTTAAAATATGCTTATGTCTTGTTTTGATTATATCTGTGATGGGTGGAGGTAAAGATAAAAATGGAGGTAAAGAAAGAAATGGAGGTAAAGATAGAGATGGAGATAAAGATAGAAATGGAGGTAAAGATAAAAATGGAGGTAAAGATAAAGATGGAGGTAAAGGGGAAAAGGACGTTCTGGAATTAAACGACAAAAATTTCGACGACGTGATTAATGATTATGACTACGTTCTGGTAAACTTTTGTAAGTATGAGTTTTTCATCAACCTTTCTTTGGTTCGTTTTTACTTTAAATGGCGCACAAAAGTATGCATTACATGCATGTTGTAACTATATAGGTACCAAAATGATCATTCAAAGAATGGTACCAGTGATGCTAAGCATTTTCGAAAAAAGTAGGACTTCCAACTTACTTTCGCAAGATTAATTCAAATTTCGTACAATGTTGTATTTTGAATCCTGCTTACTATTATATTATACTATATAATATTGTTTTAGATAAGGGCAAGTTCTGGAATATTTTCTCCAACGAATATGAGAAAGTAGCTGAAATATTCAAGAACAAATCATCAATTAAAGTGGCTCAGTTAAATTGTGGGAAATATCCGTCTTTCATCAAAAGGTACCAGATTAGAGATTATCCAACACTGAAATTGTTTAACAAAAAAAAAGTAAATGACTACTTAGGTAAATGAATCGTGGCACTAGCACAATGATAAATCAGTTCAATTTATGCAGGTAATCGTACAGTAAATAACATCACAAATTGGTTAATGACTAATGGTAAGACTGTACCTCAACAACTCAAAGATGTAAACGAAGCTAAAGCTTTTATCCAACAAAACAATGTATCTGTTATTGGGTTCTTTAATAATCAATCGTCAGACGAAGCAAACATTTTCTTGCAAACTACGGAAACCATTAATTACTTGGGTGTTGCGATTACATCTGAGGAAAGTATCTTTCAGGAATATTCAGCCAAAAGTGGTGACATTACTATTTATAAGAAGGTAATGGAAGTTTAATAATTTTACTTAAGTTTAATACGTGCATGTTTAGTTTGATGATGGAAATGTCACATTCAATGGCGAATTAAACGTAGATAACCTCACGAAATTCCTTTCAACGGAATCATTACCTTTAGTTGTCAGGTATAGTATTGATACTTCACCGAGAATTTTTTCTCAAAAAGATAAGAATGTGTTGTTCCTCGTATCACAACGAAACGATACCGGAGAAATAGAAAGAGTAGAAAAAGAAGCGGTAGAAGTCGCACAGATGTATAGAGAAAACATTATCGTTGTTTCATATTCCATGGAAGAAGACGACGGTGAAAATAACGGGATATTGAATATGCTAAAAGCGGAACAAGAATCGTCATCAACTATGCGCATGGTTAAACTGGATGGAAACGGTGTGTACAAACCAGAACCTGGCACGGTCACGTCAAGCACTATGAAACAGTTTGTTGCTGACTTTATGAATAATAAGGTTGTTGAAATTGGAGATTAGTGGAAAATGTCGAGGAAGGTTTCTTAGATAATAAAAACAATGTGTTAAAAGTTAAAATAACGCGTTTGTGTATAAATTCTAATTAAAATAAAATGAATAAAGGAAGATCACGTTTAGTTTGTGACTCTTAGGAATAGACAAATAAATTAGGTGGGCCCTGTCCCAAACACTGTTAAGATAGTTTTTCTGGTCCGCCCTATCAATGATATGTGCGGTGACGAGATTATCATAACCATTCCTTCGCCAATTATCGTTTACCTACCAATGATGCAACTTCTTTACAATCCATTTCTGTTTATGAACCTCCCGCCAGACTTATTCATAACCTGCCGGTATGCCTTAGCAGGTATATACAGTCAATTAACACATCTTTCCTCTTTGAACCATTCACCGTTCTAAGCATATAGTTTACATGAACATGAACAAGCAATAAGTAAATGGGCAATTAGAGTTGGGAGTAGCTACGTTTTGGGATATAACATATAACAGGCCGTTTTTCCTCCAGGGATAAAGTATAATGTACTGCCAACCCTTGCCGGTTCACTATGCGTGCTGTGTAGGTACAAGGTCTGAGTGGCGTTCAGGTTTATTACCTCATCAAAGTAGCTTCGAGTCGCGTTTCAGGTTGTCCCTTACAAAATACAGTATGAACCAGTTGCTGGTAGCTGGTAAAACTAAATGTTACTACAAAAATTGCAAAACAATGGTTACTTTCTCATTCAGGAATCTGTCTTATTGGGGGGGGGGGGGTCGTTAAAGGAGGCCCCATCACGATGTTGTGCTTGTTCTATTGTCCGAAGACCCTTTTCTAACAAGGCGTTTGTACCTGCTGAAGGGGTTGGCTGGTACCTACTGCCTGATATGAAAACTAAAATATTTCCAACAATTTGCTAAGTTTTTTAAATGTCACAACAATCATTACGTCTGTAATTCTGTGAATCACAATTTTGTTAGCAACGGTTTCATTTTGTTAGCAACGGTTTCTAGCAATTGTGTAATTTGTTGATATTCGTTAATACTGTAAAGTTTCATTTTCCGGACTGAAATGAGTTCGGAAAATCAAAGAATGTGACACAGGATGAAATAAAAATATTTTCCAAATGGCAGTACTTCCGGAAATAGAATGCCTATTATATTATCAGTCCATTCGATGCAGAAATAAATTTCCTTTAAATTGATATACCATGTTCCTATACCTAAAATCAATGATTACAGAGTTATTTACATTTTTCTATTTAAATTTATAATTACATACATAGGTACTTTACAAAACACGGTTGGCTTTGAAAATTTTCAAAAAATAATTCCGCTGAGCTTCGTGGACGAACAGGCAATTCGCGTGAACGAAAGTTTTACTTTCCTCACTCTTACTGTAAATGCCTATATATTAAAAAAAATCACACACTCGTGAGGATCCGTTGCTATGAAACACATAAAATACAATATTACTGCGACCATCAGAGACAACAAAATTGTGTAACGTCAATACAGTAAAGTGCGTGTATTATTATTAAAAATTGACAACAGAAGAAGTAACAATTAATGAACATTAATGATGATTTGCGAGTAGTGAAATTTAATAATTGTAATATATATGTATACATTTTCTATTGATAACATTGAATTTTAAATATGCGTGAGCGAAAAGCGGTGAGCGAAAGTGAAACCTACGCCCACTAGTAACTATAGTTACGGTTCACTTTCTAAGGAGGTATCGAACAAAGAATACAGTGTGTCCACGGATTGAGTTCACTAGCTATAGATGTAAATGACCAAAAATTTTGGAATTTCAACACAATTTTTTCAGATTCTGCTCTGCTTCATTGGAAATGAATTTTCATCATATTTTTAATTTTTTTACTTTAAAGCAGCCTTGATCGTGAAACAAAAACCATTTTCTTTGCATGTAAAGTACCTTTTTTGTGTATCATAGAGCAAAATTTTATTAAGAAAAACTGTTCAGAATCAAAAAATAATAATCAGTGCAAAATTTGAAAATAATCGGCACAATCTCATGAAACCGTTATTTTTATATTTTATTAAGTCAACTATCATCGATTAGATCTAGGAATCTATGCATACAACATTTCAAACAATGTACACATTGTCATTTGTTTACAAAAAATACTGATTGTCATTCTGTTACAATAATACCCCTTCAACAAAGAATTTACCTTGTAAAGTGCTATGGTATTGGGGATGTTTCATACAGGTACACATTACGGTTAATGGAATAAAAAAATTAATAAAGAAATTCGATGAGACGGGATCTGTTGAAGTCAAAAAAAAAGGGAAAAGGCATACCGCGTGAAGACAACGATGCAGCCACTGCCTTAGCCATGCATTCTTTATTCGAAAATCCCAGGTTGAGTTTACGAAGAAGAGCAGCAGAGATCAGTTTTAGCAAAGGAATATATTTTAAAAAAATAAAATTATTCCCTTCAAACCAACATTTATTGACACCTTAAGAGCTTGTGATTATGACTAGGCTTGTTTTTTGTGTAAACATTAATTCGTGGAAAAATTATGGATGACCGTTTTTTTCACTATATTTTATTTTCCGATGAAGCAACGTTTACAACAAATGGAGTTGTTTCATCCCAAAACTGTCGATATTGGGCTAGTGAAAATCCTCAATTCAGCATTCAATGTAAAAACCAATTTTCTAAAAAGATAAATGTTTCGCTTGCTGTTTTACCAGACAGAATAATTGGACCGTATTTTCTGGATGAGTTGTTAAATCAGGAGGTTTATTTGGATTTGCTGGACAACTTTTTATTACCAGAATTAGATAACTTTCCCTGTAGCAAAGGCGTAAAATGTTTTCCAGCATGATGGCTGTTTGTTACATTCGACTTTGCTGATAAGATGATGGCTGGATGAATCTTTTCCGGAACGATGGATAGGACGATATGGACCGATATTCTTTTCGCTCCGTTCACCAGACTTAAATTTTGGATTTTTTTCTATGGGGCTATCTAAGAATGGAAGAATGGACTCTTACCATATAAAACAGAAAGTGTACCAAACAGATATGAACCACAATATTGAACATCTTAAACAAGCAATAATAAATGCCCTAAGTGAAATAACTCCGGCCATGCTAAGAATTTCGAATTAGAGTGGAGAGATGTTTTGAAGTTGCTGGGGGCTACATCGAAGAGTTGTATCTTTTTACTATTTAATGTACGTTTTCTTTTTTTAAATTATTTTTGTTACTTATTGATTATAAAAAAACGTTACTGAAATTGTTGTATACATAGATTCCTAGACAGAAAAATAAGGGTTTCATGAAATTGTACCGATAATTATTTTTTGATTCTGAACAGCATTTCTTAGTAAACTTTTGCTCTATGATACACAGAAAAGGTATACCTACTTCACCTGCAAAGAAAATAGTTTTTGTTCCACGATCAAGGCGGCTTTGAATTAAAAAAATTAAAAATATGATGAAAATTGATTTCCAATAAAGCAGGGCAGAATCTGAAAAAATCGTTTTGAAATTCCAAAATTTTTGGTCATATAGTGAACTGTGAACTCAATCCGTGGACACACTGTATATTATACTCTTTGATTACATCCTGTTTGGCCGCGTGTGTGTACACCAACCAAATTACCGATTCATATGGAACGCCGTTTTACATTTTATTGTCAGTTTTTATACTCAATGTATAAAATAACTTCTTTCTTAAGTTTACAATTTTAGTTACAATTTTAATGTTTGTTTAACAAACTTCAAGTATTTATACTGATAGATGATTTAAAATATGTTGCATGAATAAAAATGTACCTACATTGAATATAAAAGAAGTAACTTTATAATTTCTTAAATTTTAATGAATAAGTTTAAATGTTAGGATACTTTTAAGCAACTAACATTTTAAATGGTAGAATTAAAATGTTTGTTGATAATTTTAATTGGTTGTTTCGATCGGTGGTGTTATTTTGAACTATAATTTACATGTGTTTCCTTATACTGGTGTAGTTTCAATAACTGCCACCGATCCAAGCGACCAATTAAAATTATCAACAAACATTTTAATTCTACCATTTAAAATGTTAGTTGCTTAAAAGCAATGAATAAATGACTATTTATTCATTGCTTAAAAGTATCCTAACTTTTAAACTTATTCATTACAATTTAAGAAATTATAAAGTTACTTTTCTTTTATTTTCCATGTACATTTTTATTCAAGTAACATTTTAAATCATCTATCGGTATAAATACTTGAAGTTTTTTAAACAAACACAAAAATTGTAGTAAAAATTAATAATATAACTTTAAATTCATTCTATTAAATATTTGCTTGCCCTTAGTATTAAATATTAAATTTTGTTTATAGCATTTCAAGCAAACTTTACTTTTTTTTAAGTATATTTTTATGACTCTCCATTTATTTTAGTATATTAAAAGTGTTTGTTAAAAAAACTCCACACATTTAAATTGTTAGATGAAAATGAGTTTCTTGATTTAATATATTTCACACAAAAATTTGTAACACTCGTTTTAAAACCTTTCATTTAAATTGAGAAGCAAAATATATGAACAAACATTGGAATTCGTGTAACATTTTTATTTAACAAACAAAAAAGAGCAACTAATTTAAATGAAAGAATTAAAATGTATGTCGAATTAATTTCTACATAAATTAAAATGTTTTCGTTCTTTAATTTCAAATAAAGAATTAAAATTATCAACAATCATATTAATTCTGAATTAAAATGTTTGTCGATAATTTTAATTGGTCGCTTCGATCGGTGGCAGTTATTGAAACTACACCAGTATAAGGAAACACATGTAAATTATAGTTCAAAATAACACCACCGATCGAAGTGACCAATTAAAATTATAAACAAACATTTTAATTCAGAATTAATATGATTGTTGATAATTTTAATTCTTTATTTGAAATTAAAGAACAAATAACAAAACATTTTAATTCATGTAACACTTTAATTCGACATACATTTTAATTCATTCATTTAAATTACCTACTATCGGAGTAAAAATGCAAGGCCTCTGACTTTAGAAGCTTCTATCTCAGTAATTAGCAATCATAATTTAATGAAATAAAGTGCATTTAAAAGATCATTTATTCCTACAAAAAGGTGTACAGTTTTAGATTTTTGCAACACATCGTTAATTTTCTGTATTACTTTATGTGCGAAAAAGCGCTAATTATGACTGAAATCGCACAAGCGCTCGACTTTAAAAATTAATTACGGCTATATTATTGAAACTGAGTGGTAGATACTTATATATTTGACAAGTGTATACTTTTTTGTGGGTGTGAGATGCTTTTGAGGCCAATTGGTTTATTAGTCTTAAAACTATATAATGAAAAAACGACATCTTGTGTAACTCAGTACCTGCACGTTCGATATTAATAATATTGACAGTAACATAACAAGGTTAAAGCAATTATATTGTGGTCTAACACGATTCACAAAAATAATGCCATGTATACATGTTTTGTTTAAAAGAAATTTGGAAAAAAGGATGGATGCTTGCGTTCGTGCGGTGAGGTGCAGTACGGGGTGGAAGATGATGCCGTACGCTATTGCTATGAAGCGCATGGTTTTGTACAATGCTAAAGAATAATCACATTGTTGTGGTTTGCCGCTCACGATTTACGGTGTGGTAGATTACCTCGCGCGGGAATATGTGCGTCTTTCTTTCGCGATAAGGCGGCAGTCGCACAGAGAGACGACCAACCATGACCATCCGCAACCGACCAACTTCGACCGACCAGACATTAAACAACCGTCGCATAGGGACGACCGTGCAAGACCAACCAATTTTTAAATGTCGCGCTAAAGTCGTTAATAATTCTGCAGGTTTCTACGTACCCATCATAAATAAAATAGGTATTTATAGTACCTACCTACCCACAGAAAATTAACCTGACTTTCTCTTGCTTATCTGTGCCTGACTTCTTAATCTTTCATTTTTGTATATGCATTTTATAAAATTTTCTACGTGTTTAATAGTTATCTACGAAAAATTCTGCGATGGAGTCTCCGAGTAGCAGTTCTTCGTCTGATGAAACTGTATTACAATATATTCTGTTAAAAAGACGTGTTAAAACACGCAATGTATGGGTTAGAGAGATATTTTTACACAGGGAACAAGAAGGAGAATTTCACGTGTTGGTTCCTCAGTTATACAAAGATCCTGTGAAATTTCAAAATTATTATCGAATGTCAAAAAGGTGTTTTTGCTTACTTGTGGAGAAAGTGAAGCCCTCATTTGTAATAGGTCATACTAACTATAGAAAAAGCATTGGATTTTTAGAAAGGATTACCGTAACCATAAGGTGCTTTAGTATCTTTAATACATTTAGTATCTAAAATATTTAATTTCATAGATTTTTGGCAAATGGCGAATCATACTCATCTGCAAGTTATCAATTCAGGATAAGTCCAAACCACATATGTTCTATCGTACGAGAGATGTTAGAATTGATATACTCTGAACTTCAAAAAGAATTTTTAAAGTTTCCCGATAAAGCTCAATGGCTTCAAATTGCCAATGATTTTGAAAAAAAAAAAAAATTCCCCAATTGTATCGGTGCAATTGATGGGAAACATATTAGAATAAAGAAACCTAGTAATTGTGGCTCATTGCATTATAATTATAAATTGTACCATTCTGTGGTGCTATTATCTTTAGTGGATTCAAATTATAAATTTACAATGATCGATGTTGGTGCATATGGTAAGAACAGTGATGGTGGCGTTTTAAAAAAATCAGAATTTGGAAAGCGGTTGTCTGAAGACCTGTTAGATTTACCTGATAATCGTTCAATAACAAAAGAAGCTGAAAAAATACCTTATGTGATTGTTGCCGATGAAGCATTTCAGTTAACGAAAAATATAATGAAACCTTATCCAAGAAAACAACTAAGTAAAGAAAAAAGGATTTTTAACTATAGGCTGTCTTATGCACGTAGTATTGTCGAATGCACATTTGGAATCTTGGTGTCCAAATTTAGAATATTCGAAACATCGATAGCTGTTCAACCAGAGACTTGTGACAAAATTATTAAAGCTGCTTGTGTTCTTCACAATATGATAAGAACAGTTGATTGTGAAATAACTGAAACTACTACGACTTATAAAGACACTTGCAGTTTTAATAATTTTGATGAATTATTTGTTAGGAGAACAAATCAATCTACAAGGTATGCTAGACACATACGTGAAGTATTTACAAATTATTTTTGTAAAGAAGGTGCTCTTGAATTTCAAGATACCATTATTGCTAATAATGACAATAAGTAATATGGATGCTTAAAAATGTGTTTTATTATATGTATTAATGTTATTTTCTACTGATTTTGAAGTTCCTGTAATAATTCCAAAGTTTTTATCTTAAATTTAAACTTCTTTACATCACATAAGTTATCAATGTCCGGCAATAAACTTAATAAAAACAATTTTGTACTGTTGCTTGTTTTTTCTTCAGTAGATTTATTCATCATTTTTTGTGTTTTTACTGCTAAATATTGTTCAAAAGCTTTATCCATGCTATCCCGATTTGTCTTCTTTTTTATATTTTTAGCGGGCTCGGTTGGTTCCTCTTCAACTAATGTTACATCTAACTCTTCTGTTTCTTCTGATAGGTGCACCGAACAGTTTTCTGTCTGCGTGTCACTATTTACAGGTGAGGGTATCATATCACCATCAGATTGTAAATAATATGCGCCAGGTAAAATGTTGTCGACTTCAGATTTGCTTAAATTTTCCTCGTTAATGTTTGTTATTGTTTCCCTTTCAGCCAAATGTGGCTCCAAAAACGATAACTGTTTGTAATAAGCCCACTGTTTCCTCTGTTTGGCGGCTGAGCCTGATGGGGTATATACACTCCTCCTTTTGCGATAACCTGCTCGTAACAATTGCCACTTTGCTTTACATTGATCCACTAAAAAATGTTTCATAAAATTTTATTACTCATAACATAACTAAAAATTACCATTTTTATTTGCAATTCTTGAGGCAACCTTACGCCAGAGCTCTTCTTTAACGTCCCTGTTCGAATATCCAGGTAATGACATATCATATAAAATAGAATTGCTCTCAATTAAGCAAATTAGTTTATCCACTTCATCGACTGTCCACCCATCCATATTTAATAATAATAAAATAAGAAATAACGTAAGAAAAAACATTAAAACAATATCAGGTTTGAGGTTGGTGACAAAATTTAAAATTTCCTCAACGGTTATGAATTCTTATGATATGAGTCACCGACCGTTAACTGTCGACCAAAAACAAAAATTAAAGCCGTGTCGAAATTTCAAACCGGACGGTCGTGGTTGCTTGTGGACGATCGTGGACGGTCGTTCTTGTAAGACGGGCTCTATCTACCAACGTGGTATTGAAATTTTGGTCGGTCGTCTTTGGTCGGCGACCAAAGTCTGTGCGACTGCCGCCTAATTATAACATTTACTTTGAATTACAATGAGATAACCATACCCGAGATGTTAACGAAATTTGCAAGCTTTGGCAACATCCAACACCAAGCCGGAATCGGTGGCAACATTGCTTGGCTAACGGGGGAGGCACTTCATGCATTTTCAAACTGCAACGGGATCACAAAACACACACTATGTTTTGTGAACGGGATCTTTTGCCGTTTTACCCTTGAAGGGTTAACATCATTTTACAGTTTTAGTATTTTTCCAATTGCTTTGTGTTATTTGTGACCACCACGTGTTTTTTATTGAAAGGTAGTACCGTTTTTAATTTAATGCATATTTGCACTTGCTAATTATTTGAACCATTCATATTTTGTTTAATTGTAAAACATGTTGTACGTGTAATTTTTGTCTAATTTGTTTTGGCGCGTAAAGTATTGTTGTGCTTGCTGTAGGTCTGGGCATTACTTAAGCTTTGATTCTAAATATGTAATTGAATATGGCATTTCCAACAATGAACAAAGTGTGAATTTAATCTGGCTTGTTTGTGTACTAATATTTTCGCCCGCGTAGACGACTTTCGATACGGAAGGTAGGTAATGTGCCTCCCAACTTAAAAATATGGCCGTATCGCTTGTTCGCAATTCAGCTTTAGCCCACCCCTCGCAACCAGAGGGTGAAAAGTGTACCCACCTGAGGGGTCAGGTTAAATTAATCTTATTTCAGTTTTAATTCTTCGTATGTTTTGGATATGCCTAAATGTGTGTTAATTGCTAGAGGTGCCAGATGTCAATTTTTGCATCTAATTTTATATTGTATTTGTGACTCAACGACAGACCTATGGTATGCAGATTAACGGTTACATGTTAACCCTTTTCAGGTTCCTTTTGTCTAAGCAGGTAACGATTGTCCACCCTTGCGTTTAAAACTGTACAACATGTTTTTATGTACCTATCCATTTCTTGATTTTGATGTCAATGTTCTTGAATTCAATTTACGTGTCATTACTTATTTTTTTATCACTTGTTGTGCATTATTTGTGTCATTATTTTACATTTGTGTATCCTCAACACCGGCTTTGAGATTGATCAGAGACCGGCTAAAATTCCTTTCTCATGTTATGCAGTTATATCATTCAGCAGCTTCGTATGATTTATGTATTGTTTATTTGTTTATGCATGTAATTAATTTGTTAAAGCGAGTAGTTTTTCTTGGCAGCTTCTTTTCTGCTCGCTAATTCGTCGTTGAACTGCCACATGCTCCTTTCGGCCTTGTGTTACGAATTACTAAATTTTAGGGAAGTTAAATAAATGCTTTTTTGACGTTTATTGTGTGTTTTGATACTTCCTCCCGATTATAGTTCTCTGCCAGTGTATTCATGTCTCTTTAAGACAACAGGGGGGGACCTACCAACTAGACGTTTACGATCACGTGCCTGGTATGGGTGGGGTTTTGCCGGGTTGTTTAAATTTTGACCGCGTTTATTTGAATTGGAGGTAGGTTAGTTTTGGAGGGAAGTTTAGTTTGGCTTCCATTTTGAAATATTTCCCTCTCTGGTTTGAATTTTGGTAACTGTAATGTGAAGTTAGCGTAGGACCTGGGGTAAGAACATTACAACAAGAAAACAAATTTTGTTTTCAATAAAGCAATAATGCAGCTCGATTTGAGTAATATAAATTTAGCATTTAAAACAAGAATTTTTTCTTTAGTTACCGTATATTGCAAAATAATCAAATTTTCGGTTAGGGCTTATAAAACCAGTTAATTATGTATATGAATAATCAATTTTTATTGGCTGTCGACTTTTCAGAAGTATGTGTGCTACAAAATTTGTAAATTTGGTAACAATTTATGAAACAATAACAATTTTATGATAAGTTAAAACTGACCGTCAGCCAGGAAAATACTAAATACAGCGTTTTTATTGCTGTTAATTAAAATAAAAGTTAAACAACTGATTCTACCAATTTGATTTTTACACATGTTAAACATATATAAATAACTCATGTACTGCCCAAAAATGAAGAAATTTCACCCCTCAGTTTTTTCGTTATGACCACTTAAAGTCAGAGGCCTTGCATTTTTACTTCGATAGTAGTTGCTATTTTTTGTTTGTTAAATAAAAATGTTACACGAATTCCAATGTTTATTCATATATTTTGCTTCTCAATTTAAATGAAAGGTTTTAAAACGAGTGTTACAAATTTTTGTGTGAAATATATTAAATCAAGAAACTCATTTTCATCTAACAATTTAAATGTGTGAAGTTTTTTTAACAAACATTTTTAATATACTAAAATAAATAGAGAGTCATACAAATTTACATAATAAAAATTGAAGTTTGTTTAAATGGGACGAAATTAACTTTAGTAATAAAAAGTAAAACGGCGTTCCATAAGGGCGTGTGCCGTCTGCCCCCCACTATAGATACGGCACTGTTCTAACTTCACGGACACACTTGTTGCTGCTGTATGGTAAGCTAAGCTGCCTACCTACAAGGAGCTTCAAGTAACCAAAACAATCGGTCGTAGAATGCGTTTCTGAAAACAAGTTTGTAATGGATATAGAAAGCTTGCATTATATTTCAAGGACAGGAAAATGTTGCATTTTTCCGCATTTAATACAATAAAACAAATAATCCATTATGTTTACGTATTGAGCAAGAGCAAGACAACGTTTCGTTAGTCAGTGAATTACTCAGAATCAACATTCCATCCAAAACATTTTTTCAACACAACCGTAATGAGATTTTCTTCTCATCACTTTTCAATACGCGCGTACGACGAAAATAACGTAAATTGAACAGTATTCGAATTTATTTATCGCATTCAAAGACCTCGCGTATGACTAATATGGATAAACATCAACGTATAACGCATTAATAAATAATGCTATTAGTTTTTTTATATGTAGTTGTTTTAGTGAAACATTCATCTCGTAAAATGTGATTAATAAATAATAGAAATTTCATTGTTTATACGGGATAGTGCGGTGTTATTAAAAAATAACAACATTTTGTAATAAATAAAAATGAGTGCCCCTGTACCAGCACCTAGAACTGCACACAATGAACATAAAAAACCTGTACCTACACCCAGAAGATTAATACCGATTATATGCGAAGATCAACAAACTAACGAAAAAGATGTCACAGAATCAAACTTTAACTCATTCTCTCGACGGGTACGTACATTCAGTAATACCTCAAAGCAAATTACGGAAGAGCTTGCCGGTAAAGTGCAAGAAAAAAAGAAAGCGGTCATCGAGGGTACAAGGCAGAGCGTTCGTAAAATTACAAGACGATTTACCACGGCGGGCAATGAACAAATTACAGTTCCTCAATCAACGGACGACGATCGACATTCAGAATCCGACGCCGATATTTTTAATTCGATTAGTTTTCGATCGCCCATAAGATCAACGGTAAGCGAAACTTGTACACTTTACACAAATGTTACAATCGAAACGGAACTTAACAGTTCATCGGAAGATTCGATAAGCTTACCGCCACCTATACATCCGCCACCACCTTTACGACGTGAAGATTCCATTTACGATGAACCGCAATCTTTAACTTCGGGTAGTAGTAATAGTAACAATTCGGAAAATGTTCCCCTTAATCAACCAGTTCCGGGCAATTACGAGAGTGTGTTTCCTACTTATCCCTACAATATCGACAATGTAACCGTGGCGGCTACTTTAGAATCGACAAGTTTATCTCGTTCCGATTCATTTAACTATTACGATCCCGTGGCGAAATCGGAAAGTATTTATAGTAACGTCGATAATACGTCGATTTTGGACGTGGTTGTAGCCCAAGAGACCAAATCATCGGAAGATAGTTTCGATACAACTTCTCACTTAGACATGCGGAATAGCGTATACGAAAACCACATAATTCGACCGCCACCACGGACGAAAAAGTTAAATAAACGTGCGACCGAAAGTGTTATTTTACAATTTGATCCGTTGAATAATTTTACGGCCCATTCGTATTCGAATGTTACCGATTTAAAAACTTTAGAACAGTTATTGCAGGGAGATTTATACGGTACGGTTTCGAATGTTGGTGCATTCGATAATTGGAGTATATCTACGGAGTCCGAAGCCGATGAATACTTAAATCCGCCAACGCCACCGACGAGGTACGATTCGTTACCCGAAGAAGCACCTGTCGTTCCGGAAAAGTCTAAAACAAATTGGTTCGTAGCGGAATCGAGTAGCGTAAAGAATAATAGTACTAGTAATAATAATGTGGAATCGAAAGCAATTGCGTGGTTTAAACAGGTCAATGAGGTTCTTAAGAAGGCACCCGATATTGTAAAGGGGAGTAAGCAAAAGGAGAACATGGTAATGCGACCGACATTATCGATGAAGGCCATTGTACCACAAAAAGGGATGCTGTATAAAGTAACAAGTGGACCGGTCGAAGACTTTTTCGGTGAGTTTAGTTCGAGGTGGTGTATACTCGAAAAAGGACATATGTTTTGTTACTCGGATGTTTCGTGTGATAATGTTAAAGAACATTTTCCTATGAGTTCCATTTTAAGTGTTCAAGCTCTTGTCGATCAAAAATATAAATATAAGTAAGTATCTTGGTAAGTGCATCTGTTGTACACATTAATCAAAAACATATCTTATTTTGCAAACTATTGCATTCTTACTAATTTTTTTCAAATTGATCAATATCCTTAATAGTGAGGGAGATAATATATTAAAATAATTGATCAAATAAAGATAAACATGTATTTACTGCTTAAAAAAATAAAACATACAGGGTGTTTCACGAGGAATAGTAAATATTTTAGGAAGTGGTAGTATGGACGAGTTACAATACAAAATTCCATATAATGTGTGTCCAATTTTTATTGAGTAGAGACAAACAAAAGGCAAATGGGACATTCAAAGTTTATTTTCAAACGTTCCAGCACTGAGTTCAATACATTTTCATTTCATGTGTTGTTACACCAGTTGCTATGGACGTATTTATCGATTATCAACAGTAGTGTGTTGATGTTCACGTTGTGACTTTCTTGAAAATCAGTTTCCATCTCGGTTTCCGTCTTTCCCTTGGCTACAAGAATGCGTATGTTCTTCCAGCATGACGGGGTTCCTGCATATTCTATCGTCAGGTGACACATCATCTACACCGTACACCTAACATTCCCAGGAAGATGGATCAATAGATATAGTTACGTTTCTTGGCCACCAAGGTCTCTGCATCTTACCCTTTTGGATTTACACACTTAACAGCTGTATCTCTGTACTCAATAGAAATTGTAATCTTGTACTGCAATTCATCTATACCTTACCGCCTAAAATATTTACTATTCCTCCTGAAACACCCTGTATATTACAACATATCACTTACTTAATCATCTTCAAAAACGTGTAATGGTTTAGGAAATGTATAATATACCCTTTAAAATAATATTGGTGTTCTGATAATGCCTTCAAACTTAATAATGCATAATAATTATATCAACTTCAACCATTGAAAATTCTTTTTTATTGTCGTTTAAGCATTTTAATGAGGTATCAGTCGACATTCACCATCATCATCATCAACACTATTAAACACGCACATATACCTATATGATCATGATAACCTTTTCACCCCCTTAAAAGTAGCCAATATTTAAATTTTCCCTCGAATTTTCCATTCTTCAAATTGTGCAGGTCATTTCTTCAAAATCTTCTTCAAATTTGCTTAAGGACTTGTCTGATTCTTTACTTAATTAAGAAGGTTCACCATCACTTGAGGATGAAGACTTTCCTTTTTGCCACCTCAATTTTGTTGGACTTTGGTAGTAAATTCATTTTTTTTATTTTTCTCTTCTTTTAGTTTCAGAGGTGCACTTAACCACAAACAAAAGAGTAACATTACAACACCCTATCACGTTATTTGCCAATGTGAGACATTCACAAAGGCAAGGAAACGCCTACTTGGAAATTGAAAAGGTTACACAAGAGGAAGTAACGAATATTCGCCCTACTTAAATCCTGGACTTTGTTAAAGATACAAGTATTCTAGCTAGAAGGGTAGACCACAGCGGGGGGCACAATAGATCAAAAGCTCACAGTGCAGGAACCAATTGGGACCACCCCTGGCAAAATAATTATAACGTTAAAAGTTTATTTTAACAGAACGGTAAAAAATACACACGTCAAGAACAACTTAATATATGCCGGGTGTTTAAGACCACTCGTACCCCCCCCCGAATATCTCGCGAAATACATAACGCATTGAGAAAAGAAAAAAGAAAAAAATTAAACATTTTTTAAAGCTTTATTGAATGATAGTACATAATTGGAAGTTGCTACCACCACCCCGGGAGTGGCAACTTCGTAATCTTAAATAGCAACCTCCAGATTTTTAAATGCAGGTTTGGATTCTGCGTTAAAAAGTATACACTTTTTGAAGTTCGTGACGGATGGCGCTGTAATCGCCAAAAAGATTTAATTTCCGATTACGCAAAATTTGATCTCAGTTTTGTTAAATGAGAAAGAATCAGAAATGTTAATGCTTTGTAAAAAAAGGTAGAGGGGAGCTTTATAAACCTCCCCACCCCTACGACCCTTAACCGAGGATGGGGAGAAGGAAGCCATTTTAGATTTAAACATATCTTGAATGTCAATGTTTTTTTTCCTGGTTAATCACAGCATTTCAAATTCTTTTTTCGACTGTTCCCCTGGTTGTCCTACTTGCTTACCTCCCACAGCAGATACAGCTTTTTTCGGTTTTTGTACAGTTTTACAACTTGTTTCATCTATTATTCCATATTTGATATTCAGAGAACATTTCTCTATCTAAGATCCTTTTTTAAATTTTCACAAAATACTTCCACATTACTAACGATTTTATTTTCATCCCAATGTTGTTTTTCACACGTGTGAACGTGGTTAACTTTAGACACAATTTTACATAACTTGCGAATTCCTCTTCTCTTTCCTTTAAAAATGCGCCTTTTCTGGCAATTCATTGAAGTACCTAGGCCTCGTTTCGCTGCATGCTTTGCTATATACCTGTGTTTTCTAACCACTGTTTCAATTCCAGTTTCTCC
Organism: Pyrocoelia pectoralis; assembly: GCA_036250285.1. Taxonomy (NCBI): domain Eukaryota; kingdom Metazoa; phylum Arthropoda; class Insecta; order Coleoptera; family Lampyridae; genus Pyrocoelia; species Pyrocoelia pectoralis. Next base: position 13,936,918 of record CM070079.1, read on the forward strand.
TTTTCAACTGCTCTTTTCATGGATTCCTCATTATTTTTGTCATTCTTTCATTCATAAAACGTGTGTGTGTGTGAAAGATGAAATTTGAAGAGAATTTTCTGTAATTAACTCATCCAAATTAAGTACATTTTGTGGAGACAGATTATAACTAAGCAGACTAAGCTTATAAAAATACAAAAAGTAATGAACAGCTACAATGGGATACTTGATCACTCATTAACTGTGATCAAGTATCCCTATATGTACATTCTTAAAATAACATAACATTAAATTGCAACTTACCTTCAACAGTTGCAAAAACGGTAATACACTTAATTACTACTTAAACGGAAATGATAAATATTTAAGTATCTACACAAAAAAATGAAAAAACCAGAGGCTCAACTATTTACTACTATCAGAGTAGAAATGCAAGGCTCCTGACTTTGAGTGGTCATACTGAACAAACTGGGGGGTAAATTTTTTTCATTTTTGCGGAGTACATTAGTCATTTATATATGTTTAACGTGTGTAAAAATCAAAATGGGAGAACCATTTGTTTAACTATTATTTTAATATTAACAGCAATAAAAACACTGTATTTAGCATTTTCCTGGCTGCCGGTCAGTTTTGTTTTGTTCCATAAATTGTTACCAAATTTAAAAATGATGTAGCACACATACTTCTCAAAATCTTGGAGTAGTCCATTCTCGCAAAGAGGGTAGTATGAACAGTTTTTATTTCGCTGTTTACTTCTCAAAAGTCGAATTCCCATAAATGTTGATTATTGATATAATTATCCGGTTTTCTGAGCTATAACTGAAAATTTCGTTATTTTCAAATATACGGAAACTAAAGAAATAATTCTTATTTTAAATGCAAAATTTGTATTACTGAAATCAAACTGCATTATTCCTTTATTGAAAACAAAATTTGCTGGACCACAACATAATTGGTTTAACTTTTTATGTTACTGTTAATATTATTAATATCGAACTATCAGGTACTCAGTTACACAAGATGTTTTTTTATTATAGCTTTAAGACTAATTAACCAATTGGCCCCAAAAACATCTCTCACTAACACGACAAATATGTATACATTTTTCAATCAACCTAATACCTAAACATACATTGAACCTTTTGACAATTTTACAAATTAATTTTACATGGCTCGTTACAAATGTCATTCATCTGTCTGTGCCACCGAATGTGTTAAAGACTTGCCACAAGCTCGGTAGTTAGTATAAGCTTGTAATAAATATTGCTGAATTTCTTTTCTGATAGAATAGAAAAGTTCTTGGTGGCCTTGTGTGATCTACTAAAATTGACTATGCGAGCTAATAGTAGGTAGTTCACAATATGACAAGCTGGTAACCCTTCCTTATCTTACTTTTCTTTTTCCCATCACTTTAATCTTTCTAATATGAATCTGTTTTAGTTTCTACATTTTACATTGAATTCTCTCTAGTTTTTCTTTAAGTTGGACCATAAAAAGAGTTGTGTACAATGTTACTCTTCCACTTAATCGCCATAAGCTTTGTGCAGTTGTCATATGAGTGGCCGTGCTTTGTGATCCATCTTTCCAACAACGTCGCCAAAACCAGTTCGCCAATTCAGGTACAACATAAACTACTCGAGGTTGTCCTTATTCATGATAGAAGCCCAGCTTAAGTAGGAGGTATTTCATCACCTGCTCTGTAGTCTAGCGATTTTCATCTCTTCCCCAAGGTGTGGTAATAGATACTTTTTATCTTTTATTGGAGGAGGAAAAATATTGCAGTTGTTTTTGATTTGTTTATTATGATGAAATTTTTTAACCGCTACAACTTGAAAATGACGAATAAAGGAAACACTGATAGTCTTCAAATGAATGATTAATAAATTCACAACTGTATGACGGCTGCACTTATCGTACTTCCCACAATGAATTGTTATATATGTGGTTGATAATAAAGAGGGCACATCGCATTTCCTGTATTGATTTTGAACAAGTCTGTATAAAAGAGGAAGTTATTGACTCATTTTTCTGATCTTTTGGTTAAAATCATAGATTTAAAACAGATAGGCTGAAGTATGCCATTTGCAGTAGACAAATGTTAAATAATTTAATCTGTACATTTTTTTCCAAAACAACATACCTACAGATCAAAGTTAATAGAACTTTTATTTTCTTAAATTGAACTTCAGCAAAAGAAAGCTCTGTTCGTTTCGTAAGTGTAAAATTTAATTCTACGTTTAACAATTGAGTTATTTTATTTGGGTGTTGTGAAAAAGGATTTTGAACTTGAAATAGACAATGAATATAAATAACTTTACACTCCAATGAATTTTGCTAGTAAGTATTTCATTCTTGACTATAATAATCGAATTCCCGTGATATTTGTCAATGAACACAATATAAACAGTAAATGTATGTGATTAATTTTCATTGCAATATTTAATTTATTACAATCTTCCTCGCATGAAGGGAACAAAATAATTTGAATGCAATTTATACGCGGTCAAGGACTTCAAAGCGTGTAATATGCTGGATGTTGACTTTAGCGTGTTGTGGATTTATTTATAGTAATAGATAGTTTTTTTTAGGGAAAAGTTTTAGGTGTTGGGACACTCTTTCCTGCATTACTTACCTTTACCGGTTGTTATCTAAATCTTTTCATTTATTTGTAGGTATGACAATGAAGATTTACATTGTTTCGAAATCAACATTTCTGGAAAAAGTAGAGGTGGCCATGTGTATGGTAGTCAAAGTATTTCTGAGAGACGTGTATGGATGCAAAAAATAGCAGAATGTTTATACAGCAAATTTCCTATGATGGTCCTTGCTGAATATAGTCGAATCGGATGGGCATATATACGAGAAGGTAGGATTTTGCTTGGCAAAAAAGTTTTTTAGTTTGAGAATGTTGGGAAATATATTTGATTTGATAAGCATTGTGTAAACAACCGTTAAATCATCCACTTGCTGTGTTGCAAATATAGATAAGTAATGTTAATAATGGCACAGATAACATTAAGTACTGATATCTGTGTTAATAATAATTAATTGATGACTTAAATTACTTTCTATTTGTTGTCTCTTCGTCTTTTTATTTAGAATGATGATTTCACACATATTTATTATAATGTAATTAAAAACCAGTGTTAAATGTAAAAAAGAGGAAATATATACCTACCTACATGTAATTTAAGAATCATGATATTAACTATTGAAGGACATTTAGTTTTAAGTTTGGTTTGACGACTATGAAAGATAATACCACAGAATAAAAGACGATCAGAAGCGACACTCCCCGTCGGCACCTTTGAAGTTATGTTGCCGGTGCAAGGCGGGCTCGTCGGGGCAACCACGCCCATTTTAGTAAAACTTCCTTGTCTGTTGCATTAGCAAGGCTAGTAAAAAGAGGAGTGGTTTGTAGTTTTTGGCATTATTATGTAAATTTGAAATCGTATAAAAAAATGTCATAAACGAAAAATATTTGCCATACATTTTCGCATTTGATAGGCCGTTCACCGTAAAACTAATTCCGATAGAATTCTCGCAATAAGAGTTCAAAGTAAAGGTAACCGTAACTCCGGCCGTTGACTGAACGAATAATATCGTTCAGTCAACGCTCCGGCATACTACCACATGCCATGATACAATAAAACATTGTATCATGACCACATGCTACTCTCACGTTGACTTAATTTTTAATTCGCCGTTATATGCCTACTTAAAATCAATAATGCAGAAAAAAGCAGTATTTAGTAGCATGTAATTTACAAATAGATACAGGTACTTATATAATTATTAATATTTTGATAATATATGCGCACTTTTACAAATTTAATACCTTAATAAGCTTGAAATTTTTAAAATGCGATCCTTTTATACCTCGGTTAGCGTACATACGTTGATTAATTTTTGTATCGAGTATCGTTTAATTAGTAAAAATAGTAATCGATTCTCAGTAATCGATGTTTTGTTGTTCGATACCCATCCCTAATTTTAACCGGTGTAGAAAAAAGTTTATTTTGTAACTACCTTTTGTTATCCTTAGGAAATCCAAACAAACTAATATTTTTATCCGATTTCATGTTGTTACTGCAGTTAGGAGCAGCGCACCGTCCTCCACCTTTATTTGGTGCCATTTAAAATCTGTTTTAATAAATAATTAATGAATCACCAATTGATTGTTTTACGCTTATTACGTCTATTAAAAATCAGAATACCTTTTAAAATTTGCAACGCACCGAACACCGCTACATACGCTGTACTGACCCACTGACCGGTATTTATAATGGTATCAATGCGCTCGCTATAATTCCCCACTCAGAAGGCGGAGCGGTTGTTCGTGCGATAAGAAAATCGACAACACGGATTTAGCAGAGAGTCGCTTCTGATCGTCTTTTATTCTGTGATAATACAAAGTCACAACTTATATTTTGTAAATTTTGTGCGAAACTGTGAAACTTGTTATTTAAAACCATCTTTGCCTTTTTGGAAGTTTCCTCTTTATTTAATTTGTGCTACTCATTTAGAATTTTTATTGACAAAATTTGTGTATAAAATTGTAAGTCAAACAGTACTGTTTACAAATGTGAGATGCTCATAGACAGAGTATATAAAAAAGTGTAGTAGGGTACCTAGATTGGCAGCACTGGCAATTAGATTACCTAACAGTTGTTTACCAAAACGTAAAACAACAGAGAGAAAAACAACACAGAATCAGCCAAAGCTGTCACCCATATTAAAAATTTAGTATTTAATTTGGATGGACCCTAATTTAAGGTTAAGCCACATCCTCCCAATTAAAAAAAATGAACATACTATTTTCTACATAAGAAGTGACTAACAATTAAGCGTATTAATTAAATTAGAAAAATTTGAAGGGTATACAAACAAAACAAACATGGATACCTAATATGCAACTGCAACTTACAACTAAAGAATTAAGCTGCTTTTCTGCACTTTCATTGAATGGAATTCGTTATTTTATTAAAATACTACGAAAATATTGGAAGCCATAGGCATATCACTGGTTCACATGGATGTGAGAAAGCTATCCGCAAGATGGTTGTTCAACCACAATAGGGATGAGTTTTTGCATCTTTTGATAACCCTGAAACAATAACACACTGGATCCAAGCAATAATCGAATCTGGGTGAATTAGCACCCAAAGAAGACAGTTTTTGGGACTCACAACATTCAAAGAAAAAAACGACCACATTGGAGTGCTCTCCTACCAAGACAACGCACAGGTGTACATGTGCCTTGTCACAATGGCAAAATTTCATAAATTGACCTACAAAGTCCAGTCTCGTCCGCCATATTTATCCCCAATTGACTAGTCTTATTTCTCAATCTGAAGTAATGTTTCAGTGGAAAGGGATTAGATTCTAACGATGAAATCATGCCTCAAACAAACGCCTATTTTGAGACTTTCGACAAATATGATTTGAAAGCGAGCCAAAATTGGGAAAACGTGTTTACTACAATGACGTATTAAATAAAATAATCTTTTTGCGTAATAACTCAAAATAAAATAGTTTTTACGTAGGTAATAACTCAAAAAAATAAAAAAGTAAATATAGTTTCATTTTATTTCGTTTACAATTTAGGTAATTATTTTGTGGAAAAACGCTCAGACACGTTGATCAGTATTTTTAGTTGCGGAATATTCAAAAAATGCTTGGAGCAAATTTTGAGAAAATCGATTTTTAATTTTTGACGAACTTTGGGCAGCAAGAAATTTTGTTTTATAGCCCTTAGTTTTAAATGTCATCAAAATCGGCCTAGTAGTTTAGGCTCCACAGCCGTCACGTACACACCTAGACTAACATTTTTCAAAAATGGTGGTTTTGGACCCATCAGGGGAACCAAAACGTCAAGATTTGTCAAAATCTCGAATTCGATTTTTTTCCCCCCGATTACAAAACTTTCCCTGCGTGTATATGCACGGGAAAAAAGAAGAAGACGGATCTTCTTCATTTTGCTCCAGACACTGTTTTTGGAGTTAAAGATTGTGTTTTTCTTAGAGGCCATGAAATTTATTAATACGTAGTTATTTGTACAACTAGAGAAAAGTGATGCTTTTATCAACTTTCAATCAATACTTTGAGCTTGAATTGAAAAAACATTTTCTTCTCATGTTTTACACGAACATTTTTCTAAAAATACATATAATTAAAAAAATATTCATTAATTTTGCATTTATAATTTTAAGTTGTCAATGTTGACAGTTTATTTAATTCATTTGTTTTCCTGCGATAGATAGGTAAATGGTGTTGGCAACACTGCTCACTTTCATCACAAGTGAGGAAAATGCAACTTTCCTCACTCATTTTACAATAAAAATACTACTTTCTAAGGTAGCTTTAGAGTTTTAGAAAAATGTTTTTTTTCCAAATATGCGCCTATTAGGAAATTTTACGGAAAGGTTGATTTTGGTTAAGGTTAAGGTTGTGGCCTTCACCTGAAAATCTACAATTGTAGCACTACAAAAAAAATTATTATAACTTTAGTCTTAAAATGATGTTAGAGGTGTTCTTTTTTTTCAATTGTTATATATATGGCGTATAATTGTAGTCATAGTTTATTTGCCAATGCTGCCAATCTATCCTACTACACTTGCTCATACTGTCTGTGCGCATCTCACAGGTTTGGACATTTGTAAATCACTATAATATTTTTTCCAAGACTGTATGAAAATTCTAAATGTTTGGTACAAACGAATGGGGGAAACTCCCAAAAAGACTAGATAGTTTTATACAGGGTGTCCCGAAAGGATTGGTCATAAATTATACCACATATTCTGGGGTCAAAAATACATTAATTGAACCACACTTAGCTATATACAAAAGTGCACACAAAAATAGTTATCTAGAACTTGTTTAAAGGAAGAGGGAGCCCCCCAGAATAGGTGGTATAATTTATCACCAATCTTTTCGGGACACCCTATGTAATAAGAGGTTTTTACAGCATTCGTAATATTTATCCATTTTGATTCGTCAGTATCTAATGTTTGTCATTTAATAGGTGTAAGTGGAGAATGGATGGGTGCATGGCTTATATTAAGTCAACGATCGTTATATTACGCACTAGATAAAAGTTCCCCAAAAACTATTGATTTGCGGAAAGCACGATGTATAGTTCTACAAAATTATCAACAGAGCGAAGTTGTACCACGCACAAATGATAAGGGACCTAATATGTTACTCGATTATCCAGGTGGTGTTCTTTATTTACGAATGTGGACCATACGAGAAACTAAGGTGAGTCCTAATTTGTTGGCAATCAAATTTAATGGCCGTATTTTAGACTTGGTGCTATATTGTACGTTTGGCGGCTCATAATAACGGTGCCTTATTGGAGCAACAGCAATTAACCAAGAACGATATTCCAGTTATTGTTGAAAAGTGTATTAATTTTATTTATGCTCACGGTATGTAGTCCGCAAGGTTTAAACTTAAGTTTTGCACACCTATGATTATAGGAAGTATGGTGGAAGGGATATATAGAAAAGCTGGTGGTGGAACAACTGTTTCAGATATACTAAAGGAATTTAGACACGATGCTTGGGCAGTTCAACTTACATTAGACAAATGTAATGAACACGATGTTGCTACAGCTTTGAAACGTTTTTTCCGTGACCTTCCCGAACCACTTTTGACGTCGAGTAATCAACAATACTTGTATCAGGTCTCACGTAAGTAAACAATATTCTGATTCGCATAATTCTCAGACATCTAATCATTACAGTTGTAAAAGCCAAAGACGAAAAGATACGAATGTTTCGAGCTCTTTTTGATCAGTTTCCTTCCATTACGCAAAAGACAATCAAACGTCTTTTAGGCCATCTTCATTTTATTTCTACACAATCGTCACGTAATCTCATGACAGCTGATAATCTAGCTACTGTTTGGGGCCCTACACTTATGTATTGCGATGTAAGTTTAAATTAATTTTATATACAGTACAGCCTAACTCGAACGTCAAGTGAATTACTGAAAATTCGAATTAGACAATGTATAAGAAACAATTGAATTGTTTTACAATACGTATATTAAACAATGTAGCCGGTATTATGACTCAGTAGATATGCACGAATCATTTAGGTATTTGACCTGATGATTACTTGAATGAGTGACCCCAGATCATATTTACTCTATGTCTTGTTGAGTCCAGTGGATCCCCTTACAGCTTTGAGTATGTTTTACTGACCACACATTCACTGGTAGTCTTTATCTATCCGTATTTTATTTAATATTTCCTCGCCTTCTATCTCCTCCATCTTTTTCAATGTTTCTGGCCTTCATTTTGGCTGCCTTCCCATTTCTGAATTTTTGCAAAGCTTCCTTTTTTCTTCAATTTCCATTTTCGGCAGCTTACCACTTTCATTCTCAAGCAATTGCACTACTCTGCCTTTTTTCTCCTCCTTCTATCTCTTCTCCAAATTGCTCTTTGTTCTCTTAGCTACTCTTTATCTTGATTCGCTGAATAGCATTGGAAACAACTTTTTTTCTTTCCAGCTTTTCTCCAAATGAGCTCTATAAATACTCTCTTTGGTTTTTCTTTTTGTGTATATATATATTTCTCGTATTGTGCCACCATGGCATTTGTTTCTTCGTGTTTGAATCTTCACTACTCTACATCTTTTTTGTGTTTTTTACAATTAACCTTTTTTTTTTAATTATTTGTCAGTTCAACATTACAGGTGTTATACATGACATTTTTTATGTAAGATAATTAGGCATTACTGTGTTGTGAATTAAAGTTAAAACATTTACATGTATATACCATATACTAAATATACACATGATACTAATTAACTTGTGCTTGACTCGTAGAGCCGCTAATGGTGGTCTGAATGGGTCTAAGTAAATGACTTTAGTTCAGTTGGTGAATTATTAACAACCGGCTCGCTCCAAATAATTAAATTTTTCTTCTCTAATATTACGTATGAATGAGGTCAATGAGGATATCATAGAAATACAAGCACACTAAAACTATTATAAGTCAATATCTTTATTGAAATTTAATTTGTTTACTTAATTTTAATGCAAAAAATGGTCAAAGAATAACTTACCTGATAATAAGGAATATATTTCCACAGAATAACCTCCAGCGAAGTTATATAAGTCCTATAAGTATAATTTCAATGATTTAATGGCCGGTTTGCAAAATTAAAAAAAATTAACAACTGGGTCGCGCGAACCGGTGCAAGCCGACTCCAACACACCACTGCCTTAGTTAGTTTCCTCGTCTTGGGGAGGTTTCTTGAGTCTGATGGATGTTGTGCTGACCAAGGTTAGTGTATTGCTCCTTCGTCCTTGTTGATATTTGAGAAGTTCCTGGTGCTCGTGATAATATAGTTTTGAATTGGCGCTACTCCTAGTTCATGGTACAGTTGTACATTGCTTTATTCTGCAATCTTTGGAGTTTTAAGATGTTTGTTTTTGAGGTGTTGCTCTAGACTGGAGAGGTGTAAAGCGCTAGAGGTCGTAGAAAGGATTTGTACTATGATTGGATAGAGTTGTCTTAGTCTATTATGGCATTGTATCAGTTTTTAATTGATGTGGTAGCTCCAATTTAGTCTTGTGTCCATACTCCAATATATTTGACCGCAGAATCTCTGGGGTTCCATTGATAAGGATATGAGTGGAATCGACAATTTTCTTTAGAGTGAAGATTTTGGTATCATTTAGTTTGGCTTATTTTGATGTTTTTGAGCCATTTAGTGAATTTATCTGTTGCGTTCTGCATTTGTGTTTTGCGTTTGTATAGCCGTGTCATCGGCAAATGTTGCTATTGTAGCAGGGATATCAGACATGTCTGCAGTGTAAATATTGAAGAAGAGTGGGCCTAAGATGCTGTCTTGTGGGACTTATATACTTCAAAAAGAATTTTTGACACTATAAATAATAATCATAGTACCTATTTTTTTTCCTAAAGTAAAAAAATTTATTCAGTAGGTAGCAGACTGCTTTTGGTTACCTATAGCGTATATATATAAATTATCAGTTAGAATAACTGGGAGATGACAAGTGAGATTTTGTTGAAATGTCACAGTTTCAAAGAAAAACCAATGTGGGAACAAACCTGGAAGATGTCCCAATATTTATATACCTACATTTCAAGGTCAAGGCGAGTATTTTGGTCTACAATTTGATATAAGGAAGTTGTTGGAAATAAAACTTAATTCACCGCAAGGTTTTATTCCCAACAACTTCCTTATACCTACATTTCAATCTAGTGATGGTATTGGCAGACAAAACAATTATGTCCCATCCCTATTTTGAATACATTACAAAAATATGCAAGACAGGAAATTCATGAATGTTAAACTTATACAAAAAGTCGAGTTACGGAAGATCGACCTAAGAAAGTTGAAGTATACAATATTATAATTTTTAGGAGAAAAATGATTCTACAAATCGTCACGATAAAGAACTATCAGTTGTATCTCAGTTAATATCGTTATATCGCAATATTTTTCCCGAAAATCCTGAAGAGATCGAACAAGAACGATTAATGCTTCAAGTTCTCGAAAAGTGCATGAAGTCTCCGCAAGGTCCTGTTAATACGAAAGCTTCTGGAGATTTACGTGTTTGGGTGTACTTATATAATAAAGAAGGCCAAACGTTTAATATTGCGGTGAGTATTGTTTTGTGGTAGATTGAACATTTTTAAGGAACAAATTTGCTTTAGATTGGTCCGCATAAAACCGCATACGAGGTATTGGTAGAATTATGCGCAAAAACAAACTTAGGTGTATATGAATTGCAATTAGAAGAGCACGTTTTAAATGATAACCTGATTCGACCTGTTCATCATTCGGAAAAGGTATGTATATCATGATAAGGTAAAAGCGGTATTTAAACAATTCACATTAGCTTCTAGATGTGGTGTTAAGATGGGGTTACTGGGATGAACCTGATAGAAAAGACAATGCTTTAGTATTATCACCTATATCAAAATATTGGGAATACATTCAGGATAATCCTTTACCGGTATCAGCTGAATTAAAATACGCTGATAGTAAAACAAAAACTTTCAAAGGATATACATTTGAGTTTGCTCAGGCCAAATTGAGTTACTACAAAGATAAAACGGTATGTGTTCTCTACTCAAATGCTACAGCAAATGGTCCTAGCTCTTTCTCTTTCTGACTAATGGTTTCTTAAATGTTCATATATCCATACCAAGATTGACAGAATTAACAGACAGCTACACCCTCTCGTTCCCGATCCTTTTTTTGAGCCACACAATAGTAGAGGTAGTAATTACTATTGTAGTTAGAATATACTTCAGCGTTATTCAGTAATAATAACATTTTAAAATGATTGGTTTTAGTGCTCGTGTAAATTGGGTTCGTGGAATATTGAGGATATTTTATGGTACTTCGGACATGAACCTAAAAGGAATCCTCAATCCAATTGGACAATAACATTTATAACAAAAACACAATCACTAAAACGTACCAAATCATCTCCTTGGTTTGGTAATATAATCGCGTGGAGTAATCCGGGTCTTCGTGCCTCATGGCTTGCGACAATGCTTAAAGCCGAACGTCCCTTGGGTTTGGTACCGCCACCACAACATATTAACTTATTATCTTCGTAAATTTAGATAAAAACCGGAAAGGTCAGATTTCTTCCACTATATACAACAAAAAAACCAAAGTGTGATAGTATTGTGCCTTCTTGTGATCGATAAATCTTATATTGTTCCTTCACAGTGGTGTAGTGGTAAATTTTCCAGTGTGGGAACCCTCATCACTATCTTCTGAGAATTGACTAACATCGGGCGATCCAGAATGTCCGAAACACGGGTCGCCTATTAATGTATAGAATTCTTGGAAAAAGCAGAGTGGGAACGCCGTTCCCACGCGTTCCCGCTCGACTACACCACTGTTCCTACACACATAATGATTGTAAAATACGCCAAGAACAAATACATTTAGTAACTTACAGTATTGCTGTGAACATTGTGATATTTGGTGATTTGAATAACTCATATTACCAAAAATTTGCTGCATTGTTTAATGGCAGTTATTTTGTTATTGTTATCTCTATCACATTGCATTTAAATTTGATTAGTGTCATGCATGTTTTTAATTTTATTCTTGTGACTTATGGTGCTAATTTGTTTTATTCTTATTAAGTCTGACCAATTTTAATTTAATCCCGTGTAATTGTAATTTTTTTTGTATTTTATAATATTTTTGTAATTCTTAGATTAGGCCTTATGTGCAATTATTTCCATTATTTATAAAGTATTAATAGTTTTAAGTTTTATAATTTTAAATTAATATCAATTTTTCCTATAGCTCTTAGCCATTTTTAACATGTGATTATTTTGAATAATTTTAATCTTCAAAAATAGGAAATATTAGTCGAATTTTATGGAAATCTATGTATTTTATATAGCGATTTTATGGCCTTAATAAAATGGATAATTATTACAATGCAAGATATTTAACATACAATGTATGACCGCTATGTAAAAATAATATACTGTCAACCACGAGAAAACTCATGCTTCACGGTTCCCTCAGAGTCGCAGACCATGAGTTATCTCATTTTTTGAGATTAACTTCCTGTATCAACCACGAATTAATACGTTGTAAATACATGAACTTTTTGTGCGATGTCATCTGTGAAGTATTGTTCAATATTAGAAGATATCACAATGAGGAAGAATGGTCTTTTTTGTCAAAATGGGCGCTTAAAGTTCAAAAAAAGGGCTTAAAAGTCTTATTTGTCAGAAGGTAGACGGGTTTGCTAACCGTCTCGCATAATAAAAGTAAAAATAAAGTACCGTTAAATATCTTCAATTGTCATTTGAAAAACCTATATTTTCACAGACGCTTTTAAGTGATAATTTGTTCCGTGCTGCTCAAGAGGAAAATGGGCCTTGAAGAGGTCTATCTAATCTAAATATTTGAGGGGCAAAACATATCTAACTTTCCAATCAATCAGTGAGAGATGCTGTTGATTAACTCTGTCACTCCCTACATGCATGTCACTAATGGGCTGCTATGGAGCTTTTCTGGATTGGTCAGCATTTTTCTTTTATCGATACTGATCAAACGAAGAAAAAGGACAGGTTTAGTTTAATATATAAGCTGTCCAATAGTAAAAATAATTGTTGTGACTTTCACCTCCATAATCGTGCTCATGAACTCTCCTTTGATGCATAGAACAATAATATATTTTATTCTCTATGTTTGATGGCAGATTCCCAGTAATGCCCAAGGTTTGGGAAGTGTGGTCAGCCTTGGGTTTCGTGTTTATTTTAAATAATTTGATCACTGAAAATTTGAAATTGCCCCTTGAACACTATTATATCTCTACTGTGTCTCAAAAAATTTAATCTTCCTGTAACTATATCACATGACAGAGATTTCTTATTTTGTTATAACTTCTGTATAAATTAGATGGAACATTGATTAACGAATTTATCACTCTTTTATGGAAGCAACAGAGAATCAAATGTTTTTAGATATTAAAGATGCACAATAATAGGTACGAAAAAGAGCTGCGTTCATTAAAGAAATCTGATCTGAGAAAGATCTGATCTTCACATCACCCAACCACTAGGGAAATTTCCGATTGTATTCCAGGCGGAATACACTGATGGCATTATACTTACCTCAAAACAGTGTTTTGTATGGTCCAGAGCCAGCTCTTTCACATACACTATTAACTGTAAACAACCTAATAACTCAAAACAGTCAAGCATAGTACAAGAGCAGGTGGCGAACTTGAGCCATGCGAGAAGGGCATTCAAGTGACTATCTTGCAGTTTGGTGCGTCTCTTTGTGATTGTCCCACTGAGGAAATCCATGTTAGGGGAAACCTGGCCACTTCCACCATCCTCAGGTTTATCTCACGCATGGGATTGTTGAGTAACGTTGCGGGGTCGGACGACTCTAATCAGGTAGGTAGGACAAAGATCCTACGTGTGTCTAACATGCCTATCGAAATTCAGGTAGGAGAGTTTGATTTGGATAACGATATCAATTAATGCACTTAATCCTTTGAAAACCATGAAGCACAAATCGAATTATGAAAGATTCCCAGCATTGAACATTCAATTCCTACATCATATTTTTTCAAAAAGTATTTATTTCTCAAAAATGAATTTGACACATACGAAAAAATCTTTTATATAGGTTTTTTATAGGTACCTAGACAAGTACATATTACTTCTCCTTCAAGTTGTATGTCCTTCATCTAGTGAGGCACAAGTTTCGTTCCCTTCAAGATGTAATTATTTTCAACGTTTTCCTAGAACCTGTACCCAGCCGTTTTGCTTTATCGCAGAATAGCATTTTTTTAGCATTTCAAACTACCTAATACACTGCAGTGTGCTTTGTGTTGTTTTATACAATGGATTTGGCGAGGAGGCGAGGTCCGAGGTCCACATTCGACCATGTTAATAATAGAAGAATATTCTGCCGTCTGCTCTGCCACTTAACCCTGCATAGAAAAATGTGCATTTGTACAATTTATTAGAATGAGCAGTGTTCAGTATTGTTGGCATGGTTCATGGAATAGGTGTAGGTATAGAATGTTAGGTCACCTTTCATCATTTCGCGTAGTTTTCTAGTTTGAATTTAATCGGAAGAGAGATTTTAAACTGTCAGGGAGCTGGTTATAATTATACATTTTGACGATAGGTATTGTGCGTAAAAAATCTTTTGAAGGTTTCGGTTTTATGGAGAAGTGGTGCGTAACCCTTTATATCGCAAATTTGTTGTGTGAACATCCGTTCGAAAGATTCTTTTTTTGTACAGGTATTTGACCACTTATAATAGTAAGCTAAAGATATACCTCCCAAAAGTAAAGTTTCCCTTATATGGAATGTCAAATGAGAAAATATTTTAACTAAGACAACATTTTGGCTATGCATCAATTCGGTTTTAGATCGGGTTATAGTTGCACTACAGCTATGCTGAATATTGTCGCGACATATGTAGATCTCACGATGAAAGTAAATGTACTTACTGCTTTGGTGTTGTTGGACTTCACCAAAGCCTTTGACACCTTAAATCATTTGTTATTAGCTACTAGCGAAGCTACATTATTGCAATTTCAACTCTTTATTGTTACTTAATAAAACATTACTTAAGTCTAAGATCGCAGATTGTCTTTATTGATGATTCATCTTCTAGACTTCAGCTTTTAACCAATGGTGTACCGCAGAGGGTTCAATCCTTGGCCCTTTGCTGTATATTTCGTATACTTTTTTGATTTTGATAACTGTATTAAACATTGCAACTGGCGCTATTATGCAGATGATACACAACTACATTATTTGTTTCTACCTAAAGACGTACATGATGGAAACACAATTATAAATAGCGACTTGACTAGTATTTTATCATTTGCCAAAAAGGATTCCTTAATTGTAAATGCATCTAAGTCTACGGTTAAGGTTATAACACTTATAAACATTTGTTAACAGTTCCATTCAAACATTATGGCTGTAGAGGTAATTTAAATATTAATATTGATGGTATTCGGCTGACTACTGTTGAGACTGCCCATGATCTGCGCCTGATTATTGATAGCACAGACAAATAGGTATAGTCTGTGTTGATAGTAAACTCAGATTTAAAGAACACATTAACACTCTTATTAGAAACGCCTACTTATGTTTAAAATTTCTATATAGATACTCAGTGCTCTTTTTGTAAAAAAAAAGGTGGTGGACTGCTAAAAATTTTTTTTTGCAATTTATACTATTTATAATTTTGTAATGTAATTTTATGTATCTTATAATATAATCCGAGGGTGTGCGGGATGTGCCCGGTATTCGGACGATTTCTGCATTATGCTGCGTCGTTGATTGAAATATTATCAACGGTTTTGACATCTGAGCGACGATATACTAAATATTATTGAGGGGCGGGCCGCAAAAAAATTATTTATTTTAAGAAAGTCCCTAGCCATGATCGATGAAGGAATTAGAAAAGGTCTTAATTTCAAATCAAACAAATGTTTATTTATTATATTTGTGCCAATTTTTACAAAAAAACTACTTAAATATTTTAATTTGATGGATGACATTGCATCGACTTAACAATTTCTTTAATATTTGGATCAATTGTTGTGTACTGTAGATACCCAATAGAGTAGACTAACTTTTTAATATCAAAATAAAAAAATACTTATGTGACGTTCTCGTGCTTTCTCATTTTAATTTCTGTGATATGGTATATGATGCATGCATTGAGAAGTACGATCAACGTCGAATTCAGTTGATACAAAACAGCTTAATCTTTAGTATACGAAGGAAAGAGCACATACCTATCTCATAAACTCATTGAACTCGGATGGTTGAATATGGCTAAGGGCTAACAGAAGATTTTTTTGCGCTCTGCTTGCTTATTTCACAATATCATTAAATATAAACCGCCACCGTACCTGTACAACAAAATATGTTTTAAAGCAGAGACATCCACAACATTAATGTACCTACCTAAGATTCAAGAACATCATTACCATTCCTCCATATAGAACAACGTTTTAACGCTCATTTTCATATAGGATCGCTAACGTAAAGGTGGATTTCCATTACAGCGTTTTGCGGTTTGCGTTGTTGCGGCAGTCAAACCTCATTGGTTAATTTAAAATGTTTCGCCCCAATCATTTCAAATTAACCAATGAGGTTTCACCGACGCACGACGCAAAACGCAAAACGCTGTAATGGAAATCCAGCTTAATAAACCCAATATCTACTAACAGGCCCGTGCGCAAGGGGGGGGGGGGGTTTGGGGGTTCAAACCCCTCCCATAACCCGTTGAAATATAAGGAAGTATAATAATATATATGTAGTTATTTTATTAACGTACCTACTTTATAAATACATACCTAATTATGTATTTAAAAATAGATAAATATTGAATACCTACCCAAGTTTCAATGTTTTAAAGAATATGTTAACTTAATTTTATTATTGGGAGTATCGCAACCTACTATCTGAGTAAAAATGCAAGGCCTCTGACTTTAAGTGATCATAACAAAAAAACTGAGGGGTGAAATTTCTTCATTTTTGGGCAGTACATTAGTCATTTATATATGTTTAACATGTGTAAAAACCAAAATGGTAGAATCAGTTGTTTAACTTTTATTTTAATTAACAGCAATAAAAACGCTGTATTTAGTATTTTCCTGGCTGACGGTCAGTTTTAACTTATCATAAAATTGTTATTGTTTCATAAATTGTTACCAAATTTACAAATGTTGTGGCATACATACTTCTCAAAAGTCGATTATTCATATAATTAACTGGTTTTTAAGCCCTAACCGAAAATATGCTATTTTGCAATATATGTATAAGGAAGTTAAAGAAAAAATTCTTGTTTTAAATGCTAAACTTGTATTACTCAAATCCAACTGCATTATTCCCTTATTGAAAATAAAATTTGTTTTCTTGTAATTCAAAGTAAATGTTTGTTTATCGCGAAAGAAAGACGCACATATTCCCGCGAGAGGTAATCTACCACATCGTAAGCAGCCAGCGGCAACCCACAACAATGTGATTATTCTTTTGCATTGTACAAAACCATGCGCTTTATAGCAATAGTGTACGACAACAGCTGCCCCGCGCGCTCCACCTCCACCCCTCCAACCGAAGCAACCATCCTTTTTTCAAAATTTCTTTTAAAAAAACGATGTATAATGACATTATTTTTGTGAATAGTGTTAGACCACAATATAATTGCTTTACCCTTATGTTATGTTACTGTCAATATTATAATTATTAATATCGAACGTTCAGGTACTGAGTTACACAAGATGCCGTTTTTTCATTATAGCTTTAAGACTAATAAACCAATTGGCCTGAAAAGCATCTCACATCGACAAATAAGTATACATTTTTGAAATATATAAGTTTCAATAATATAGCCGTAATTAATTTTTAAAGTCGAGCGCTTGTGCGATTTGAGTCATAATTAGCGCTTTTTCGCACATACACTGATACAAAAAATTAACGATGTATTGTAAAAATCTAAAACTGTACACCTTTTTGTAGAAATAAAAGGTCTTTTAAGTGCACTTTATTTCATTAAATTATGATTGCTAATTACTGAGATACAAGCTTCTAAAGTCAGAGGCCTTGCATTTTTACTCCGATAGTAGTTTATGTTTTATGAATGTTTGGGCCCGTTTGAGGCGTTGATTGAAATCATTCAATCAACGTTTGAGGTCTTCCCTATTCCCAACCCAACCCCTCCCATGGACATATCCTGCGCACGGGCCTGTCTACTAAGTCTACCCATCATCATCATCATCTTTCACGTTTAAAATAACCAAGCTTAAGTCTTCATTGAATCATTGCTATTAAGCCAGGTCTTATAATTTGGATTTCTGTTGTCACTTGGAAACTTGTGCGCGAAAATTTGTTTAACTAGTGCATTTGTTTATTTTATTTTTCTATTTTGTGTAACAGTAGTTTAATATTGTCTTATACTCAATGGCAGCGTTTTCATTGGGTTTAGGTGGAACAACAGTCGTTGGTTCGCCAACATTCTGAACCTAAACCATCTCTATTCTCTGTAGGTACTACCTACTGAACTCAATAATAGAGTTCAGTACCTGTACATAATAATGGTCAATAAAGAATTTATTAGATATTATTATTATTAATAACATTGTGGAAAACAGAGGCAGCATGTAAATTCGTCGCTTGCGCAAGTTCAACCACCTTATGGTTAATCTTTTTCATATTTCCTAATGCCGAAAATCAAGTGCATGCATGAATTTTAGATTTTTTCAGCTTCCGGAACATAACAACTTTACTCCAGTGACGGTTTTGTTTGCTCAAGTTTATCTCAGCTCTTTCCGTTTAAAAGCAGCCTCTCGGTGTGAGTCTTTTGGGAGCAAAAATCGTAAAAATTTAAGAACAGTCCCATTTAAAACAGAACCTTATTTTCATCTTAAAAATCTTCAGCGAAAACCTCTCATTGTCCCTGTTAAAAAACACTCTCGCACCCCACAGTTTCCGGGTTGTTCGGAAATCACTTTCTCGTATCCAAAATGGCAGAAAACAAATCCTAACGACCCATAAGATTCGAACTAAGAAGTAGATGTAGAATTACGTGAACCACTGAAAAACTGTTTCTTAGGAACCCTACTAGAGCGATTGTGTCATGTGTCTATTTATTTAAATGATTTTTGCGGTATTAGGTAGGTACTAATAGTTCAGTACAATTTTTTTACAAATCTATAAGTGGCCGAGGAACTTTAAAAATAGAAAATAAGTCCGTTCACTTCTCATTTTCATAATAGGTACGTAGTATGTCGAGTGTGTCTATAAATGATTTCTTTTTCTATTAATAGATTACCGTCTACTCTACTAGCGATAATTATAATCACTTCTTCAATTTGGCCATAAACAGTAAACACTAACATAGAAGGGCGTTTATCCTTCTTATAATAGACTCTGGGCCACTGGGCGTCCATTCAAAAACCAAATCCGTGCGATATTATGTGAATATACGTGACAAATTATTTTCGTACGCGCCACTACCTAAAGGTAGAAAATTAAAATTTAATTGAGGGTTGCTTTTATACTCATTATAATTTAGATTTGTTTAGATTGCGTGATCAGAAAATACGGCAATGTTATTATGATGTTGTGGAAGTCAAGGTGCGGAACGATTCATGAATCGCTCTTTCCTTTCAAACGCAAAAAAGTCCCCCCCACGCGCGGACAACCATACAGCAGTTGACGGCTTTTATATTTTGCTTTATAGAAGCGCGACATTGAATTTTTCTTCAGAAACCAGTTTAGAATAAAACTATAATGATGTCGTTCACTAATCGCGGTCTAGATTAAGTAATCGGCATAACAAAATTAGAAATATGTCAGTAGGCAGTGAAAATTATGAGTTAAAACGGTTCTGAACGAGGTAATATGGATTTTAATCACTATATTCAAAGGATTAGGTCTTTTGGAGGATTATCAAACGTAAGTTTTTACTTTTTTTTAAAGTCATGTACCTATTCGAATTATCCTGTAATCCCATTATCATCCGTAATATTCGTTAATTATATTGTTATTATAATTACACTACACGCATTAATGATTATTTTTGATAGCTGTCCGTGGGTACAAGGACAATGAAAGAAATTGAATAGGTGGGAATTCCATTTTTACAATTTTCTCAAAGTCCATAGATAATTTTTACTGTTACAGTTTGAAAAGGGTCAATCCAATTTTTTCTTTTTTGTAATACTAGTAAATGGAAAATCAGCTTGAATTTGTGAAATGTTTGATTATCGGATCTAATGTTTCAAACTTTTACTGTAAATCAACACGTAATAGCATCATCATTACCTTTTGAGAATTATTCAAATATTTATAATAATTAAGACCTCGTTTATACATCAAACCATACTTTAAACGTTGAGTGAGAATTTCACTCTCAACGCTTTAAATTTGTTTATTTGCTCAGTTTAAGAAATTATTATTACATAAGTACGTACTAACTATGCAAGGATTATTAACTAATTCAATAAAGACGGAAGCTTTAATAACATTTGTTTCGCAAATATTTTTCCGACCAATTTTTAATTTTCAGTTTGCTGTTTACATTTACGATCGTATCGATTTAATTTGTTGTAAATATTTCGTAATTTTTCCCCTTTATCACGTTACATTCCTCCACGTTCCTTTTATCTCTTCGTTCAGTTTCTCCACTTCACAGTTTTCCGGGGTGGCAGGCCGGCAGGGTATAACATCTTTCCTCACAAAGAGTTGAAATACTAAACCTGACACTTAGTACATAATTCTTTCAAACCTGAATCTATTTACTTACATATGTAAATGTAAATTCAACAAATGCAATGCCGGCCTTAAGTATCTTTTTCTACAAACGTCAAAAAATGACAAGGTTTGTGCATTAATAGCAATACGCGAAGTGACCCTTTTTTTCGACGAAATAACGACGCCGTGCGCGAAATACTTACTTTGCGCACTGCTATGAGAGTGTTGTATTTTAACGTTAAAATAATTGCCAACTTTTTCACGTTTGTAGAAAAAAATTTTGTTTGCAACTCGTGCGCGAAATACTTTAGTGATCTCGACTATTTTTCAGTTCTCGATCACCAAAGTGGCATTTCGCGCACTAGATACAAAAATAACTATTTCGCATAACTGCAAAAATTTCTTCTGCGTCTTTTTTATGATGCAAACATGTAGATGTTTTTAACGTTACCGGCCCGGCCCCTCCCTAGATCCGAGTTAAACCTTCCATAGGACTCACTTTAGCGGTGCCGGTCTGCCGGTAGGTAAATGATAACTGATAACTGAAATAAATTAAAGCGAGTACAAATTATGGACATAGTATGTGCAGACTAAGCGCGTTTGCTTTGAAACACATAGGTACTCAATATGGCATTGAAATAGGAAGTTCATCTCTGTAGTCTTCCTGTGTTCCTTACACCATTCTTCGATCAATCTGAGAACAGATGGAAGAGTTTTGGAGGCAAAATGGTGGAGCGAAGCATGAAATTTACTTATGTTCTTCGCCACAATGCATTGGGTTGTTTTCCTATAGAAATCGATAGATACCTATACAAATAAAGATTTTGGGCTTCCCTAAGGGAAAATCGTGACTAAGGCCCTCTTTAGACATAAACATCTAAAGGTCGTGTAGCACACAGAGGCTACTTACTGCAAGAAGTTTCAGCACTCTACCATAATTCCCCACAGAGTGCAAAATCGTAGAAATATGCCCAAACCCAAAATAGCACATTTTTTTAAATTTGGGAAAAAATGCGCTAATTAATTCAACGGAACAAAATGAAATTAAGATCAAATTTATTCCAATCAAAATCAATATCGCCTTAAAGATCTGATTTTCAGCATTTTTTTTAAATTTAAATATAGGTACCTAAACTTCTTATCATATTTTGACTTGAGACTTTGTCCACCATGCCTATTGGAAATTTGTATTTGTAAGTGTGCTTCTTTGAAAAAGGTGCCAAACGTAATTAGAACGAGCTTTTGAGGTTTCACTGCGTTAGTCATGGTTTGCCCTCACCTCAGGGATGCCCAAAACAACGCATTGCATTGTGGGGGTGAAAAATAAGTAAATTTGATGTTTTACATCGTTGAGAATCCTTGAATAACCCAGTTTGCGTCGTGACATGGTTCGTAAAATCACACTTCACCATCATCTACAACTTACTTTTTTTTTATGTACTTACCTAATTCGAAGCGTGAAAGTGACTAGTCCTATTTTTAATATTTTAATAAACAAACACTTATAGGGGAGGTTTGAGGCTAGTATATAACTCAATCATCGTTTCTTTGATAAAATAAGTCTGAGTGCGATGTTTCTTATCTACGTGCCAACATCAGCTTTGACCAGAAGCTGCACGAGAAAACAATGGAACTACCTACATAGTATGCGCGTCTGCTGACTTGGTTGAAATTTCATTTTCTGATGTTGTTTTTGGGCTCAATCCGGTAACGGAAGTTTAGGAGTATGTTTTGCACGATGTTCCTATAAGGATACAGTTCCTCACTATCTTATTGTCGTGTAGCCTATGTAAAGTCGACCCAACTATATATTCGTGAGATGGGAGATCTGAACTTAAGAACGTCGCGGGAGAAGCATTATGTGCTTGGTATGAACACGATAGGTTGAAACATTAAGCTGTAGTTTAGTGTTTCGTTAAATATGACCATTGATTAGGATTTAATGTGTGTTCTAAAAGTGCAAGATGTGTTATGTGATGGCTCTATACGGCCTCCGACAGTCTATTGGGCGTATTTTGAAGCACTTTTGATGTCATCCGTATAGCTAACAACGTGTTGACTTACGAGAGTCCTTTAAAGAGAGTAGATTTTCGTTATGTGATTTAGTCAGAAAATCATTGGCTCTGACTGCTGTGAGAGGAGTGCAACGTATTTATATTGCTGATGCCGTCCATTTCGAATCGAGGGAGATAAAGTTGAAAAGTTGACCATAAGCAATTGGCTGGGAGATAATGTCTCCAATAGAGCTTATCAAAAAGAAAACAGTATCGTTGCTTAATCCAGTGAGCTCTCGAATGACCATTGGATAATCAATCAAGAGGATTTCCAAGGAGCGTTGAAGGTTTAATCGTGAGACTGGTTTGCCAGCGATATTTGCAACTAAAGTATTTGACAGTGTTCGATGGTTGCTGATGATGTACCTACCAGGAACTTTAGAGGACCAGATTCTATCATTTTGACGATTATGCGCTTGTTATACGGTGTTCTCGTCCCTGAAAAGGATTCGTCGCCATCGCTGATTATCGACCAGTATCTGAAGCTGACGGCATCTTATTTGTTATCATCCGTGAGAAGCTGTACTTCTTGGCGTTTGTAAGGTTTGAACCCCAGTTCCTTTTTAACAATTTGTCGCACTGGCAAATCACTAATAACACAGTCTGTGTTTTTATCTGTGCTACCCAATAACAATCTCACGAGAGACTTTTCTCATGGAGATCCTTGGATCTCTTGTAAACACAGATAGCTAGGATAACTTTCAAATGAACATGCTTTGAACGTTTATGGATTAATACTTTTAGCGATATGTTTAAGTACCAGAATGTGGTTAATAGAGGAAAATTTTGGAATCTCGCACACTTGGGATTCGTTTTGTGAAACATCAAGTTTCAGGGTTTCAGGATTGCAAACAGAGGAAAATATTAGACTTTTGAAACGTTGATAAGCACAAACATATCAATATTTCCGATTTATATTATTTTTCCCGAATTAAATAACGTAACGTTCCTGGATTAAAATGTATGTTTGTAAATTTGCAGACCTCTCCCTGAATAGTTGCTGCTCACAACCTCTCCTCTAAGGAACAACTTAAAAAATCTGCTTTATATTAATTTTAATGGGCCAAAAGTTTTGCAATAATTTAAAGAATCTCATTTAATAAATTAATTAGATGCTTAATTTGATCGTTCATCAAATATTTGCCTTAGTGAGATTATTGCTGTTCAGTCTGTCCATTTATAACAGAATAAGCTATTAACTAAACTATCATTACTTACTATTTCAAAAAGTATCTAACATCGTTATAACATTATCTTCATTGTTATGTACCTAATTATACAAAAACCTTGTACTTAATATAAAAACAAGTTTGTCAACCTTTTGACTTAGTAATTAATTCAGTAGCGATTTAAATGTTGAAATGGTAACGTTCAGAGTACATTTTTTACAGGAAGAAACTGTAATAATTTCGAATATTTAACGCAACTCCGGATATGTCAGACATAAAAAAAAATTAAGTGATATAATATTTACGGTTTTTCCAGATGTCGCGATCGTAAATGTAAATCTGCAATTTCAAATCGCGTATCGTGGCGAAATGGATGTTTCAAAAAATCGAAAACTACCTGAGTGAAAGTTCTGCATAGCACTTTTTCAAATGAATGTTTAAATTTTCTTATGGGAAAATGAGCTTACTAATTGCAATAAATGGGCTTCCTCGAAGTTTTTACTAAGTATTTGATTTGGGAAATGAGTACAGTCAGGTCCGGATTAAAAAGTTGTGGAGCACAGGGCTCTTTACGTAGGTACCTACCTACTTTTTTAATCTCATCGAAATTATTTTACAGGATAAACATTAAAATAAAATCATTTGAATAGATAAATATTATAAGTAAGCAAATATATTAATTTATTTCTTTTTACTATCAATTTTTTGAAAATGGGGCCCGGTGCTGTAACCCCCCCGTTACTGAGTAGAGTGCTTGCCAAATCTCATGATCCGCGAATTGCGCACCGCCGGGAGTGAGACAGTTATAGAAAAGGACGCCCAAACATACAACTCAAATGTATTATAGTCACGTGATTGTAGTTGGTGACGTCAGAAGCATATTTTGGTCTGTTCGCGCAGGATCATGAGATTTGGCAAGTGGTCTACCTACAGTTCATATAAATGTGACCTTGAAAAATATAAATAGTTAACTTTATGTAAATTTAAATTGTGGAACGGCGTCAATAAATTATATTATTGCCGTCGTGAAAAGATAACTTTGAAATTACGTAAATACATGGGTTACGAAACACACACCGCAGGAACGTAGGTATATTTTGAAATTCCATTAATTTGAATTGAAGATGCTTTTTTTTTCGGTCGAATTTTTCATCGTCCGGTGAAGGTTACTGTGAAATTAAAATAATGAATTACATTAATATTTAAGGCCAAATGTTAATCTCCTTTGAAGAAAAAAAATCGAATGCAGTCTAAAAGCTTATTCATATGTAAATGTGGGATGTTGCATAAATGTTATGACGGCATTTAGGTACATTCTTGATTCGTGATTCGTTATTTATATTTTATAATTAGGTATTGCTAGAGGCAACCATCGATGTCAACTGAGTTTTGTTGGAAGGTGTATAGGATAGGCGTACTTACTATGTACTTATAGTTTAATTCATATAATTGTATTTTTTATAGTAGGTACCTAAAACACGTACACACTATGTGGGCAACCAATACTGAATATAAAATTTTTTGTACTTAAAGGTCAACGACTATTTAATTTATTATCTTAGTTATTCATTTTAATTCTTCCTGTTTGTGTGCAGATGGATGAAAACGCGTTAAAAAAAGACATTAATAGGTATCACTGTAAAATTTATTGGGTAACATTGATGTTGGAGAAAGTTCCTGCAATTATTTCTTAATCATTGACAATCTCGAAGGTGCGTGTGTCTCATGGTGAAATTTATAATATTTTACTGACTAGCATAGGTTACGCGATCATAATTCTAATTCTGGTAAAACGTAAGGCATTCCTGTAAGTATAGTATAACAATTATCAAACTGGGATAAAAATGTTTTGGTCCATTGACCATTGTATTTTTGATCAACATTACAATGCTAAAACAACTTATAATAATTGACTACTTGGTATTCCAAAGAAGCACGTTCGAAGCTCAAATTTGGTTCGTATTCGTGTAAAATTGGTCAGTGAGCTGTTTAGCATGTAGCACCGTTTCCAATTCCATTAAACAATCTTAAAATATGTGCACCGAATACTTCTTTTACGCACAATACCGTTGTTAAAATCTATAAGCAGCTCCCCGACAGTTTAAAAGCTCTCTCCCCGATTAAATTCAATAGAAAACTATGCCAAATGATAAAATGTGACCTCTATTCCATGCACCATGTCAACAATATTGAACAGTGCTTATTCTATGTGCACAATGTTTTCTCTCGCCGCAATTCTTGCATACAGGGTTAAGTGGCATAACAGACGGCAAAATATTCTTTTTGCCGTACTAACCTTCGCCCTGTAAACTGGTATTATGAATTAAATTGTTCAGTTTTTTTCTGTTACTCAAATAAAGACTATATTATCTAATTATTATTATTATTCGTAGAATTATCTAACTTTCGATCGTAAAAAGGAGAAATGGTATAGATAGTGTAAAGGTCTTTTTTAATCCATTGTAAGCCTGTTCGTTATAATCTCCCACACTGTTCAGGTAGTTCTGTTTTTTCGACTTCAATACCACACGTCAATGAGTTCATCCTTGTATAAATCTTAAACAGTTATAGTAGGTCTGAGATATGAGTTTGAGTTACTAAACTTGTAAAAGTTTATTTCTGTATTGATACTCTGAGTAGTTTTGGTCGAAGGGGCATTCTGAGCCGCCGACAAGGGATGTCTTTGGCTCCCTCCACAGTATCTTATTGAAACATGTTCTTTAGGTAGTCCTAAAACATATAAAATTATAAAATTTACCAGATATGATCGGAGATACAGCTAGTATACAGTGTGTTTTATAAATATACCGACAAACTTTTAGGGGGTGGTAGGGGACATGAAAGCAAACATTTTTTTCTGTCCGGAAACGGTCCGTTTTCGAGTTACAGGTTGTTAAAGTTTGTAAAAAACAATCGTTTTTTATTAGTATCTAAAAGACGATTCTGTCGATTTTAATGAAATTTTCAAAGTTTGGTCGTAACTTTATGAGACATCTTTTAGATTTATTACAGTTTCATACAGTAATTCCAGGAGCATACTCACAGGGCAACCTGATGTTAGCTTTTGTTTCAGAAAAAAAATAACTCCAGTATTTTTTTTGCAATTTTATACATATTTTTCGATAAAGCAACTTGAGTGTTTTGCGTAGGTATCTTCCTTCCTATATGGAGAAAAAAATTTGAACTATACCTACAATAAATAATTATCTAAAATGTAAGTATATTTATGAAACATACTGTATATTTTGTACTTGTTTAGAAGACAGTGTACTTTGGATAGCTCAACTACGTAGTTAGTATTACATTCGGCAGACTCATTCAAACAAATGGAATTCCTGAAGATCTACATCAGTTCCAACAATGTGGAAACATCAAACTGTCAACCTGTTAAGTCCGAATTTCTCCCCACGTTCATGTTTTCCTATAAAAAAAATTATCTCTGGTTGAAGTTCTTTAAAACAACTCATACGTTATCATTTCTCCTCGTGTTCATGTTTTTCTAAAAAAAAATCATCTCTGGTGGAAGTTTTTTAAAACTACCTACTCATACGTTTTCATTAAAGGAAAACTGTTAAGTCCGAATTTCTCTTCGCGTTCATTTGTATTCCTAAAAAAATTTATCTCTGGTTGAAGGCTTTTAAAACTACTCATACATTATTATCATTAAAAGAAAACTATTAAGTCCGAATTTCTCCTTGCCTTCATGTTTTCCATTAAAAGAGAAATAAGGGAAAATTAGATCAAATGTTAAGCTCCAAAAATCGACACTTACAGGTGAATTTCGTACACTTTTTGTACATTAATCGATCTTTCATAAAATAAACTTTACATATTCTCAATTTTTTTCGGAAAATAATGGATTTCATTTGCAAATCTTTTTGATAAAAACGAAATTCTCGAAATTCGACCAAACAAAGATGTTCTCGTACAAATTATTGGACAAAAATTCCTATGATACCACTCGCCGCATTCATAGTCGCACCGTTTCGGAAATGTCGTTCACTATAAAAGTAAAATAAAGGTTATTTTCTTTAATTACCTATTGTACAAAGGAGACTAGGTGAATCTCGTGAACTTTTTGTCCATTAAACGATCTTTTATAAAGTAAACTAACACGTGCTTAACTTTTTACGCAAAATAATGGATTTCATTTTTTTGATAAAGTTGTTAATTACTTTCAAAATTTTTACGTTACTAAGATGGTCCTTTCATTTAATTTGTTTCACAGGGGCCCATCCGGCCTCTGTTGTCACGATTTGTCAAAATCTAATGTTAATATGTCTCTTACTAGTGCTATCTAGTTTATCAATTTTGTATTTTTCATCTTTTTTCCCCTCAGCTAATTCATGTAACTACATTTAAGATAATCCTAAACACTTCGTGCTTGAGAATGAGACGAGTATTGTCTCGAAACATATCGCCCTCGTTAACTTTTTAAAATTTTTTCATCTTCATTTAATGACTCCTTTTTAAATAATTTTTGTTTGCCACCTAAGTTTAAGGTTAGAGAACTAGATGCTACATCAATTGTATTCAAAATGTTACTCCTGCTAGTTTGCATCGCTAGTGGTTTCAGTACTCCGGTACTTAAACATAAAAAACATAATTCATTCATAAGTGATTAAGTTTATTACAACCGTATGGATATATGTATATAAAATTTTAAGATGTTATACTTTTTTGGATATAATCGGTTGATTTAAGGGCTAATATTATTAAATAATGTAAATACCTTTATTACAATCTCAATATTTCGATCTGTATTAAGATCTTCATCAGGATTATATTGGTAAATTAACATTATACATTTATATTATTATATTTATTATTATTTATTATTTATATTTATTATACATCAAATTTTAATTTATATCTATCAGAAAAAAAATTTTATGTTTGTTCCTTATATTAATTTTAACTGTTAATTTACCAATATAATCCTGATGAAGATCTTAATACAGATCGAAATATTGAGATTGTAATAAAGGTATTTACATTATTTAATAATATTAGCCCTTAAATCAACCGATTATATCCAAAAAAGTATAACATCTTAAAATTTTATATACATAATTCATTCACTTTTTCATTAAACGTAATTGGTTAAGGGGAGGTTGTTGTTTTGGTTCATTAAACTCAACCCCTTTGTGATTACCTGACCGGATAACATGGATTTATGTTTATGTACAATAATGGTGAAAATAGGTAGGTACCACTCTCCTTGTGCAAATTCGCGCCATTTCGGAAATATCGTTTATCTACTATCGAAAGAAAAATGTTCACAATTTTCCAAAACAATAATTTGTATCTTAGAGAGCATTAAAGACGGTATCTTTGCACTATTTTTGGCTAACGTGAGTCTCGTGAGTTATCCTTCCGGTGACGGATGCTTGTACATTGACTAGTGTAGAAAGTCAATGGCTTGTATACCGACCGTTTAAAAGAAAAGACGTTGAATATAATGTTCTTGGCTAGGAAAGAAGGATGTATAGCTTTTTTTGATCGAATTTGCTCTAAAAGCAAGTTCCAAGAAAAATTTCTTCAAGTGATTTATTCCCTTTTCTCCCTTTTTCTCCAACGAACCTAGATATAGTCTACCCTACCCTACATCTTCATTTGGTACCTCGTGAAACTATCGACGTTTCTTCGAAAATTCGAGAGTGCCATCATCAGTTTTATTTTATTAGGTATACAATTTTAAAAAAATATCTCGGGTACGAAATTTCCGACGAAATGAATACGTAGATTTCGATACCTTTTCCTATTCAGCAACCAAGAAATATGCAAGCAATGAACCTTTTCAAAGCTAAATCGGACACATTAAAAGAACCTATTTTTCGTAAAATGAACTGGTTTAGTAGGTACATGCATGGGCGCCGCTACTAAAGGGCAAGGGAGGGCCCGGGCCACCCCCTGGAATTTCATAAAACGCGTAAATCCATTTTAGAAAATGTTAAAAGCTCACAATATAACCACTTTTGGAATATAATGTACCCCTGGGTACATGGTAATGGTAAGGTTTTCCTCTGGCGCCAGCGGTTGAAAATCTAACCGCAATAGCTTTTACTCCGATAACTTTTAAAAAAAATTTCAAATTTCGAACCACTTTCGAAAGAAACTGCGGACGAAAACATTTTAGTTTATTTTCATTGCAGGTGTATCAAATTCATGCTTACAAAATATACCTAAATTGTGCCGCTTGCACTCTAAATGTAGTTTCACTGAATTAGGCAGTTCATTAAGTTTCTCTTTCATTTGCAGGTACATTGGTACATAATGTATTTTCCCAAATTGTGGTGCATTAAAACGGGCAATTTTAATAGTGGGTAATTAACGGATTCGCGTCAGCATACGAATAGTAGAAGCCGCATTTGATTATTAACATTAAAAGACCACCTGTTGTCGTGGTATAGATACTTCCGCATAACAAAAGTACCCTTTCCTTTCAAATTTAACACATTATAATTCATTTTCTTTGTAGGAACGCGAGAATATCCAGTTACATCTAATTAAGTACAAAGATATAAAGTGACAAAATGAATGGTCGAGGAAGAAGTATTACTTTACCAAGAACGGGTATAAATCAAAACGAAAACCAAAGCAATGGAAATAATACTGGTATTACAAATAGACCGATAAGTTATTACGATAATATTAGAGAAAATGGGCAAGGGATGGACGATTCAAATTTCGATTCAAGCGAGTACGAACTTCAAGAATTACGTTTCGAAAGGGAAAGAAGTCCAACACAAGTTCATCTTATGAACACCACGGTACCACAAAATATTGGTGTCAGAAATTTAAGCGAACGTCATGAACCTACCAGAAATAGTTTGCGTCACAGTCGTATGATTGTAATGACAAGAAGCGGAAAAGGTAATTATTTTTTTAATTATACTAGTTTAAATTACTTTCTTGGTAAAAATAAGAAAGTACCTTTTTACAATTTACTTAACAACTATAACTATAATAATAATGCTAAAAGTGGATGTTCGTGATTTTGTGGTGATACGAAAGATACGGTACGTTGCTTTTAATTGGACAGGAAGTTATTTTACGGTTTAGTGGCTTTAACTCGCACCCAAAATAATAAAAGCACTTCAGGGAATGTATTTTTAAAGCTGTATACTTTTTTTTAAACATCTTCAACAGTTGTGCTATTATATTACGATTTTCCATAGCGGCAACTTGAGTTCATTTTATAAATTGCCTGGCAATTATAAGCGTTGTTACACATGACAATTTGTTAAACATGAAGACATAATACGTTTCTGAAAATATGGAATTATACCTACTCAAGTACCATAAAAAATACATAATGCTTTATACTCGATATTGACTTCTCTGACTTCAAGCGATCAGGTTCATCTTCCTTTTTTACGTCATCCTTTATACATTATCATATAGGTACATACTTTATTTCTACATGGTACCTACACGAAGGGTATTGCATCGCTTTTTCTTTTCTCGTCCGCATAACCGGTGTAAATTTCGAAATTTTGTGAGGGGGGGGCCCACAAAATTTCGAAATTTCTTTATTTACAATCATTTGTTGGTCGTTTACAGGTGCTGGCTGTTTTTTAACGTTTGTTGGTTTTTAATATTTTGTAATAATTAAAGATGTAACTGAAGTGTCCCATTGGCCATTAGCCCCCCTACCCCACAAGTTTCAAAATTTACCATTTTTTGCTTTCAATTGTTTATTTTGGTACTTTTGTAGATATGTTTTTTGGCTATTTTTCCACGTTTGTGGGTTTGTAAGATTATTATCGAAATGTGAAGTTAGCTTCCCAATTTTCAAAATTTACCATTTTTTTGTTTTCAGTCGTTTGTATTTGTATTATATTTTTTAACGTTTGTCGTTTTTTAATACGTATATAGGTAGGTCTATTAATTAAAGATCAATCATACAAACATGGAGTTAGCCTCTCCTACCTTTCAAAATTTACAATTGTTTTACTTCAATCGTTTTTTTGTAGGTGCTTTTGTGGTTTTTTTAGCGTTTGTCGGTTTAAGTCCGCCCCCCACTAACTTTTGAACCACCTTGTATACCGCAACGAAATTTGAAGGGTTTAAATAGGAGATGAAAACTACTTTTTTATGGAGAAATGTATCTCAAAGTTTCAAAATTGAATTATTTTTTTAAATAGAACACCCCGTATATATATAACAAATTAGAACGCTATGGTATAAGAGGCACTGTCGCCAAATGGTTTCAATCTTACCTCTCACAAAGAACTCAGTTTGTAAGAGTTACTTATAAATCACCTAACAATGCTATTAATAATTACTACTCGTCTACTTTACCTGTTACAGTAGGGGTTCCTCAAGGTTCCATACTAGGTCCTATTCTGTTTTTGCTTTTTATTAATGACATAGTTGATTTCTTAAACTATTCGTTATATCTTTATGCTGATGACACATCTGCTCTAATAACTAGTACCAAGCTAGATGATTTGATATGTAAGGCAAATGCTCTGTTAGAGAACCTAAATGAGTGGTTTATAGAAAATAAGTTGCACATCAACCTCGCAAAAACAAATTTTATGTTATTCAATAAACACATCTTGAGTAGTGGGCTTAAAATAAATAATACCGAAGTACCTACTACAACAACCAGTAGTAAAATTTCTCGGTCTTCAACTTGATCAATCTTTAAATTGGAAAACACATTGCTCTGCTTTGGTAAAGAAAATTAATACATGTTGCTTTCAAATTAGATCCTTAAAGTACATAGTTCCATTCAACGTTATAATTTCCTTTTACTATGGACAAGTTCACTCAAAGCTGCTGTACGGTATCTGTTTTTGGGGATTATCAACATTAGCGCAAGAAGTATTTCTGAGCCAGAAAAGAGTAATTCGAATCATGGCTGGTATAAAAAGTAATGAATCTTGCAGACCTTATTTCACAAAATATAATATATTACCTTTACCTAGCTTGTACATTCTTGAGCTTCTATGCCTTGTCCATAAGAACCAAAACCAGTTTTAAAAAAACTCAGACTTTCATTTGTACAATACAAGGAAAAAGGATGATTATCGTAATCCTCTTAATAAAACCAATATTACCGCAAAAGCTCCGTCCTCGTCTGGTATAAAGCTTTACAATTACTTGCCTCAAGCTTTGAAGCAATGTGGCTCTCTTAAACAATTTAAAGGCAAAACAAAAGCACTTTTAAGGCAACATTGTGTTTACAATGTAGAAGAATTTTTACGACTACAAAACAATAATTCTTAATGTGTTCTGTTTGTTACGCTAATGTTTTGTCTTCTACACATTGTATTTGTATTTGTATTTGTATTTACATTGTATTTATACTTAATTTTTTTTTTATGTACACTGTTTTTTTTTAACTAATGACTTAATGTCTTACATTTAATTTAATTGTATGTAATTTATGACTAGATCTATATCACTTTTGTGGTCTAACGATCAATAAATAAAAAAATAAAAAAAAATAAAAAAATAAATATATATACTATTCCATTTTCGAAATCTGCTCATAATTCTTAACAGTTTCCTCTCTAATACACTTTAGGTCCTACTCCTAAATTTAATTGTTTTCGAACTGTTAATCACCAATTGATTGCCCTTCTCTATATCCCTATGCTAGGAATAAAGATGGATATAGAGTTCGTAACCTAACCACATTAAATGCTTGTATCCGCCCCGAACTCTATATCCATCTTTATTCCTAGCATAGAGATATAGAGAAGGTCCAGAGTCTAGAGGGCGGATACAAGCATTTAATGTGGTTACGAACTCTATATCCATCTTTATTCCTAGCATAGAGATATCAATCAATTGGTGATTAACAGTGGACAGTTACACGATTTTCCCCCGGATTTTTTTTTAAATGAAACGAGCTATAAGTGCGAGTAGCAAAAAATATGGACACTACGAATTACAAACACTGCTGGTAAACGTATATGTCAATAAGCGATAAGGACCAATAAACTGCAAAATTAATCTAGATTCGGATATTTTCTGAACAGACCTTATATGTATTAGCGGTGTACTGGGTGTACCTACTGTAACCGTGGTTGCTCGGGTGCGTTGTCATTTCTTCTACAGGTTGCGTGCGTTAAGGAAAAAAAATCGACGCATGCCGAAGTCGCATCGGGTTGCTTATCGAGCAAATGCGCCAATGGGCGGTACTCAAAACACGTATTTTCAATTTACACGGGCTAAAATGACCAGTACGCATGCAAGTCTATCTAAGTTCTCCTTAACGCGCGCGACCTGTAGTAATATGTATTCAATATTTCGTCGTATTTTTTATGTACTGTTTATGAAATATTTGCACGGGTTTCTCCTTTTCTTGGATCCTTGCTAACACTGATTATCACCTCTTACTGGTTCTACTCAACTGATTTTCATTATTCTCTGGTAGTAGCATAATTCAAGTTTCGAATTCATATAGTGTCACTCTCCAAAAATACACTTTCTGCAGTCATTTTCTAGGTGAGTTATTTTTTATCCAGCGACTCTTGGCTTCATTTCAATTTTACTTCGTCCGCTTCTAGTAACAATTTTGAATTATAGCTAGTTCATCTTCGAATACCTTTTTCTCTAACTTTCATTAACACTTCGGAGAGTGGGCTATCTCACATTATCGAAAGCTTTTCCATATCTATAAGAGCCAGATAAGCCTTTTTCTCTACTCTTATTATTTTTTCTATTAACAAACGCAATACCAATATTGCATTTCGCTTGGGGGCGCTAACGCGGCCGAGTTAAGCCTCTCCAATATAGGCTCCGCGCTGTATGAAGATAAGTGAAAAACGAATATGAATCAAAATTATTTATAATATGTTGTTTTTCAATCATGGGGGGGGGGGGGGGCACAGCCTCTGGGGCTCTATATGTATACACTCATGCGTAATTAATCATCAATTGTTACGTTATCTGTATTTAAAAATGTGCAGTTGAGTGAGAGTGAGACCGAGGGACACTTTTCGGAAACATTCTTCTGGGTGGAAAAATGCTCAGAGAAGAAGGGATACTGCATAAATTTGTAGAAAAAAGTTCAAATCAACTCATTGCACCAACATATCATCAAAGAAACAAAAGACCACTTGACTCAAAAATTAAAATCGTACATTTTTTTGCTGTAAAGCTTTTAATGTTCAAATGAGTGTTAAAGTCGAGTAAATTGTGTTCGGAAGATTGCAACGATTGACGTAAAAATTGCGTAATATCTTAAAAGAAGGCGTTGATTATTGCCATGGTTTATCATGGTTTTTGCTATCTTCCAGAAACCAATTCTCCAATCTTATCCATAAAAAGTGAAACTGTACAAGAACAAGATATTTAGAGCCCATGAGTTTGTGCAGCAAAGGAAATAAGAAAAACTAGTTTCTAAGCAACTAAAAAACTGTTTGTTAAAAATTGGCTTCTAAAAAACTAGGTCCCAGTTGTATAATGTCTAGTTGAGTTTCGACCAGCGGTTTAGTGTAAAATTGAGCCGCACAAACTAGGGTTGACGTCCGGCCTAGACTTGAACTGACGGTTTACCACCCATTTACCAATTCATATGGGTTGGTAAAATCGTCAGTTCAACCCTAGGCCTAGGCGAGACGTCAACCCTACTTTGTACAAGTCAATTTTACACTAAACCGCCTGTTGAAACTCCACTAGACTTTATACAAGTACAACTGGACCTGAATGTATATATTTAATTTTATAAGTCATTATGCAGCGTGAGCCAACAACATTTTGTTTGTTCAACATTTCCCACTGGGCTTTATTATTCTCGTATTTTATATTTGGTCAACTCCTTTAACCTTAATTGCCACGTCAATAGATACCTATAGGTTGGGTACATAGTTTCCTATAAGGAGTCCAGTTTTCATATCTAGGCCTTCTCCAGGTGTGCCTGCTAAATGGTGTTGAAGCATAGCATTTGTTATCTGTAGATTGTGCCTCTTTTGTTCCTTTTTGCTGGACATTCATTTGGACATAGGTACGATTACTGTTCTTGAATTTTATCTTTACCATGCATGTTATTGCAAAGATACTTTCAATGTGATCATCATAATAATGGGTTGAAAATGAGACCTAATCGTACATTTAGTCATAAACAATTTAGTGATAAAAGGATAGATACTCTTGCGTTTTTTGCCTATATTAAATTAACTGAAAACATACAATAACGGAAAGTAATGTAAAAAGCTACGTTAAATTAATTTTTTTAAATGGCTTCATTTTTTCTTAACAATGCACCAAACTTACATGTGAAATATTGTGTACGCCTAACTATAGATACAAGTAATAAAGTTTAATTCAAAATTAAAAGTGAGATAAATTCTTACTCACTCTTAAATGAATTTGTAATTAAATTAGAAAGACAATTAGTGATCCATCTATGACTTGATGATTCACGAAAATCTGGAATGTTAATTATTTACCTATTTACCAAATTAGCCTTGTACAGTAATAAGTTCGTCATAAACATTTTATCGCTAATAGTATCTACCGTTTGCCATTTAATTAGTTGTGAACAAGAGGAGATAGTCAATTAGGTACCAATTCTTCAATTAGGAAATCCAAACACCGCGCGTTAATAATATACTTTGAACATTAGAAATTGATGACAAACAAGTACATTCAAATCGTTGACGTTTTCTTCTGTTCACCGTGCAATTGTCATTGAAAAATATTGACCTATGCGTGGGTAGAATCTCCGTTTTCTTTAGAATTGTATATAGTTCTCGATACTTACTCATGTCACAAAACGTTATTAATACATGTTTTTTGTCTTTATTGTAGTGCCGAAGAATTATTTACCCGTAATCCTGATACATACAAAACTAGCCAAGGCGTTGGTTGGCTTGCAAATATTAATGGGCATTGCATTAGCAACTTTATCTTTATGGTTGTTATTGTGGGCACCAAACGTTCGACAGCGAGATAATCCTTATTGGAGCGCAGTACCAGTAAGTATATATTCCCATGCTCGTCCGCGAATGTTGGCATGTATAAATATTTTTTCAGTTATTATTATCAGGAACATTTGGGCTAGTCCTACTGAGCTGTTGCAAGGTAGATTACCAGCAGATGCACAAACGTCACTTCATCTACTCTTTGAAGGTAGGTATCATCCAGTTTTGAAACGGAGAGCATTAACAAATTTCTTTCATTTCAGATACTGAGTGTTTTTTTGAGTATTGTCGCGGGAGCGGCATGCTTAACGATATGCGTCTTTGCAGTAATCCACCTCATTTCACTTTCAACGATGACCTGTACACCTTTAAATCAGTTAAATGCAACGTGTTTGTGCAAATTAGATGTGTCGAATAACACGTCGTTACCTGTTAAAAGTTACCATTATGTCGACCTTAGTTGTCCCGAAGTAACTAGCATTTTAAGTATTTTAATGATATTTTCATGCGGTACAAATGCGATAGGTGGCATTCTTTCATTATGGTATGTTTACTTGCACTGGGTTAGTAGGTATAGTTGTAATTATTCCAAAGTTCGTATGGAGGATTGTAGACCAAAACCTATATTAGTTAGTAATTCTTGATCAGTACCTACTCTAAGATTATCAACTGTGATTAATTCTACTTAAGCTTAAAGAAACTATAGTACATTATGTAAAATCTCAAAGTGAGAACTGTTTTATGGTATTTCATTATGGGGGATCTTATAAAACGAGGGAAGATAGTTTTGGTTACTTTCGTAACGGTTTTATTGCAAAAATTGTTATGGGTGATAACAAAAATTGAATCACCAAAACCTTTTACAAAGAAAATGAAATTAATACCCATCGTTTCTTGTTCAGATGAAATCTTTTGAACTTTTTTATTATCTATTTATGTAATTAAGGTACAAATTTAGAAGTAGTATTTATTGTTGTACTTAATTGGTTTGGACATTTTTATAGTTTTTATAATAATAAAAAACATTCAAACTCATTAAAAATGGCGCAAATAGAAAATTTTATCCTGGTAAGTGAATTTCCCGAAGATTAGTTCAAAATCGCACAAATGCATCCTGGTGAACAGATGGACGGATACCTACTCTTTAATAATAAACGCAAAATAGTTATTTTTGTATCTAGTGCGCGTAATGCCACTTTGGTGATCGGAATCAGTTCTCGATCACCAAAGTGGTATTTCGCGCACGAGTTATGCAAACAAAATTTTTTCTACAAACGTGAAAAAGTTGACAATTATTTTAACGTTAAAATACAAAACTCTGATAGCAGTGCGCGAAGTATTTCGAGCACGGCGTCGTCATTTCGAGCACGGTGTGATGGTAACGTAGGCAAGTGAAAAAAAGGGTCACTTCGCGTATTGTTATTAATGCGCAAACCTTGTCATTTTTTGACGTTTGTAGAAAAAAAATTTGTTGCTTCATTGAAGCGAATTATAACTTACGATTATCTTGTCCTCTATGCTGTCCATAACTTTTCTTGGACTAAGCTCTTCCTGGAATACAGTCAGTCAGAAATTTATCTAGTGGTTTGTTTCAATTTTTTAGAGTTTAGAGCACATAAGTGCATGTCCTTTCATTGTTTTAGACCCATCCGTGAAGATAGATATGTCAGGTAATCGCTTGGTTCCCTCGCCTAGAATTCGAGAGTATCGTATACTTTTGTTATTCAACAATGCCCTCGTTTCCACACGCAATGGGGGTACTTGAAAAAGCACAGAGATTGACGCCAACGGACGGGAAAACACAAATGATCGTAGGTAACTCTTTTTAATTAGATAACAATTTGATATTGGATAAGCAACAGGTAATGAAATGGGAATAAATCAGAAACTATTAAACGTAGGTATAGGATCATGTAATATGCCCATTTAGATTCTATATCAAATGCAATAGTAGGAAAATGGCTATT
Source organism: Pyrocoelia pectoralis (assembly GCA_036250285.1). Classification (NCBI taxonomy): domain Eukaryota; kingdom Metazoa; phylum Arthropoda; class Insecta; order Coleoptera; family Lampyridae; genus Pyrocoelia; species Pyrocoelia pectoralis. Next base: position 13,975,744 of record CM070079.1, read on the forward strand.
TCATTAAAAAAAACTGAGTTTTTAGTCTTTGAATTTTCTAAAATTTGAAGCCACATATAGGTGAGGTCGTACGTAACGTAACTTTTTTAAGTGCTCCAAAAGAAAGCCTTATTCTTCCTCTATGCGCTCAGCGCTGGTGAAAACTGTTGCCATAACTATAACGGTACCTACGGTAATGATTTCTCAAAGTACTGTCTGCATCCGACATTTTTATTAAAACAGTGAAATAGTTTAAAAACCATAAATTGAAAATATTGACATGTGAGTATCAAAAGAACTGAAATTTCACGTAGAATCCAAAAATGCAATAAAAAATAGGGGTTGCCATTTAAAATAACCGAAGTATACTAGCTACTTCCGGCATCTCCGGAAGTGCTGCCATTTTGAAAATATTTTCCATCGATTCGGCATTCACAGTAAGCCCTAAGTACAAATTTTCAAAAACCTACCTATAAAACTTTCCCAGAAACGTTTAACTAAACTTCCCAAAAAAGCACCCTGTATAACTGATTGAATAAAAAACGATAAATTCTTTCAAATGGTACATTCTCATGTTAACATCTTTTAAAGCCATAAAGATAAGATTGAAACCCCATTCCTTCAGGCAAGGGCCGCTTTCAGGAATACCTAACATATTGACACATAAATAAACAGTAGGTATGTTCTAGACTGAACTGAATTCTCTAAAAACAAACATGGGAATTGGAGAGCGCTTAGAAATGAGCAGAAGGAACTATAAACAATGTTCAAATGTACATTATTCGGCCCTTTTGTGTTTGTGTAGGGGGTAAGTCGGATTCACCAGTTTTTAGGTATGACTCATCGCTACAAATCGTATGCATCAATGCAGACGCTCCATATGTCGTAACTAATAAATAATTCCTACTGTCAATTTTTGTGTAATCTGTCAATCCAATTCGATCAGCTGTTTCAACGCACGGACATACGTTTCATTGCTTGCCATTGAACTGTACGATAGCGTATAGTTCAATGTTGCTTGCACATAAAGTAAACGGAACGACATACGTTTCTCAATTGCATTTTACTGATACTTTTATTTACAGATGTCTGTAATACTTAATACATTTTAACTAAGATCAGTCTCGTCTCGGTCTAACTCCAATGTGACTCTTGTGGACTAGCTGTGGTCTATCGAAAAAACATCGCTAGAACTACTATACAGGTAGTGCGTTGTTAAAGTCCAATATAGGCTTTATTAAATAAAACCGAAAGAATTTATATTATAAAAAGTTGTACAGCAGCAAAAGACGCGCATTTTAAAAATAATTTGAATTATACAGGGTGATACCCTAAAGCGGGTACCTACACTAGAGCGAATCGAATGAATAATTAAAAATAACTTGGAAATTATTTGGTTTGGGTATAGGACATTATTAACAAAAATTAAGCGCAATTAACGCGTCATTTCAAAAATGTAATAATATACCTACGGGGTGTTCCATTTGAAAAAATTCAGTAAACGCTCTTTGAAAATCGCTGAATTGATTGCATCGTAACAAACACCCTGTATAATAAATTTAATGTTTGATTATTTTGCAGGTTCAACACATCCCTTGGCTAGATTGTTACCAAATAATTTTGTCTTAGCTAATCGTAATACTGTTGCATGGAACTAATATGGTAAACCTTATCCCGACCATTTTTTTTTAAATAACTCAGTAATGCGTCATCCGAAACCAAAAACTCAGGAATCGTTGAAAAGATAATTTAAACCAGATTAGAAAAATCAAAGGACATACAGGGTGTTTCATTAAAAAAAATGATCTCGAATGTGCCTCGCTTTAGGGCATCACCCTGTATAATTCAAATTATTTTTAAAATGTGCGTCTTTTGCTACTGTACCACTTTTTATAAGTTAAAATTAAACTTTAAACTTTAAATTTTAGATAAACTAAATAAATAAATAACTAAATTTTAAAATTCTTTCCGTTTCATTTAATAAAGCTACAGACAACTAACCTGTGATAAAGCCTCACGGACACTGACCTTAAGATACAGGTCAGTGCTCACGGACCTCAGGTCAGTGTAAAGCCTATACTGGACTTTGACGCACTAATGACTAATGAGCAACTCTGTATAGCGTGATTGAAGACTCAGGTTTTTTATTGGTGCTAATCTAGACACAACCAATTTTGACAGCTGAGAGCCGAGTGTTTAAGCAAATACTTTACTACTAAAGTATTTGGTTTAAGTCAAAGTGTAAAATTCAAATTCGATTATAATTACTTTTAAAATAAATCTTTTTCAAAATGCCGCAAGGACGTCGAAGAAAACCATTCAGTCACAAAGCAAAAATGCAACAAAAAAAGAAGGAACAAACAAATAAATTAGGTATAAATAATATTTTCAAATATTTTTCATACTTAACCTCATACATTTTACAGGCAGTCTCTCTAACAGAAATGTCGATAGAGATGAACGAGAAGAGGAAGGATCCTCGAGAAGTGTCCTTAACGTTAACGATTGCAAAACTTCAAAAGTTAGTTCGAAACCGAACCGATACGCTCTTCAATTTTACCGTGAAACGAATGCGGAAATTAATGAACGTAAGGAGTTAGCGTGCCAGTCCTTAAACAAAGCAAAAAAGGAAGATTTAGAAATTGATTATGACAGCTGTTTCGTACCAGAACTTGACTTTCCTAAACGACCATCGTGGAACTTCATGGAGTCTTTAGAGAAATTAAATATGAAAGAAAATCAATATTTTACCGTTAGTAAATTCGTTCACGCTTAACCTACTTATAGGCCTTGTTTTAGAAATATATAAGTAATATCGAAAAAAATTTTAATTGGAAGGAGTTAGGTTACTTTGAATTAAATTTGGAAACGTGGAGGCAGCTGTGGCGTGTTTTAGAAATGTCCGATATCGTGTTATTTATTGTCGATATTCGTTTTGCTGTACGTAAGTAATAGTAGTTCGTCGTTGTTCATTTATATCCGATTCTAGGGGCTAATGTTTCCACCGTCACTGTACGATTACGTGGCCGAAACATTGAAAAGGGACATGATTTTGGTGATAAATAAAATAGATTTAGCACCAACCGAATTGGTTGTCGCGTGGAAAACATATTTTCAAGAGAAATATCCGAAGTTGCACATACTGTTGTTCACAACGTTACCTTCCTACAACTTAGTCGGTAATCAGGGAAGCGAAGGAGGTTTACAGTCACGTAGGAGACGAACGAAATTTCAGATAGCCGCCGAAGGAACTCAGCTATTAATCGATGTTTGTAAAGATATTGTCGGCGGTGAAGTGGATTTATCTTCGTGGCAAGAAAAAGTGAAGGTCGAAATGCAGGATAGTTCACATGACGATAAAGTTGACGTTGAAGAGTTAATTAACGTAGTTAAAGCCGATACCGAATTTTTTGAGCACGAGAAATACAAGAACGGTGTTCTTACAATCGGTTGTATCGGACATCCTAATGTCGGAAAGTCCTCGGTAATCAACGCAATAATGGGGAAGAAAGTTGTAAGCGTTTCAAAGACACCCGGTCATACCAAACATTTTCAAACAATTTTCGTAACCAAAAATGTTAAATTATGCGATTGTCCCGGTTTGGTTTTTCCCTCGAAGGTTCCGAAAGTTTTACAAGTTTTAATGGGTTGTTACCCAATTGCACAACTTAGGGAACCGTTTACAACTGTAAAATTTTTAGGTATGTATTATCATCACGAGTTGCTATGTGGAATGTTTCAATTAAATTATAGCCGAAAATTTGAATTTGCAAAAAATGATGCGTTTACAACATCCCGAAAACGAAGACGAATGGTCAGCTATGGATATTTGCGAGGCCTGGGCTAGAAAGAGGGGATTCGTAACTGCGAAAGCGGCGAGGTTGGATACTTACAGGGCCGCCAACAACTTGCTTCGTTTCGCATTAGATGGTAAAATTTGTTTGTGTTTAAAACCTCCGAAATTCTTTGAGAACAGAGGTAAGACACTCGATTACGGTATGACCCAGTCTGATCATCGTTGTATTTACAGAATTTTGGTGCAGTCATCCTGAAAATGAGACCGTCAAATGGATTATGGGAAACATCGTCAAGCAAGATGCCGGCGATTTTCATGATGAAACATCCGACGAAGAGGAGGAAGAAGCTGCAGTATCGGAATCCCATGCAACAAATGGTTCAAATAGTGAGTCCAATAATGAAGATACTGAATCTTCAGATAATGATGAGCCTGTATCATCAAATAAATTTGCTGCGCTTAGTGCAGATTAGATTGTTATTAGTAATTATTATTATTATTCATATTACATAATAACATGGTAGCTTAATTTGCCGTTATAACATTAAGAACTAATTTGTTTTGTAGATTTTTAATGTTAATACATTCATTTATTTTCCTGATTTTTATGTGTAATAGTTAAATCTACAATGCAAAAAAACACTCCGTGGGCTCAAAAGTAACAGCGCCAGGTAAAGCAATTTATAACGTCATGCAAGAACTGCTCTTAAACCACATATTAACATTATAGGATGTTGCGCATGGTGGGCGATACGCAATTCGGCGCGTGACGTCACTCAGAGTGAATTACATTTGCGAAATGCTCATTTGATATGTTTTTCGTCTGTACCGAGTTTATTTTTAGAGATACAAAAAGACGAGGAGAGTCAGGTGCTGTTTTACTGTTTTAATTGTTTCGGGGTCGTATCTATAGCACCACGATTCATCACCAGTAATCACCTAGGAAAAAAAGTGTCAAGGTCCTCTTTGAGCTGATTTTGAAGCTCAAAGCGTGCCTCAAGTCGACGCTCACTTTGCTCGCCTATGGGAAGGTGGGATACAAATTTGACTGCAACTCTTCTCATGTGCAAATCTTCGGATAAAATCCTCTGAATGGAACTCCGTGATATTCCAGACATCTCACAGAGTTGATCAATGGTTCCGCGACGGTCTTCACGAACGAGAGCATCGATTGTCGACGTTTTCATCACTTCTTGACGTTGAGGGGCGTCCTAAACGGGGTTGGTCTTCAATTGACATGTCTCCATTTTTAAACCATGAAAACCACTATGTAGACTCTGGTTTTACTTAGGGTAGCATCTCCATAAGAAGTCTTAAGCATTACAATTCTGCGGTCGATTTCCCCAACAGGAAACAAAATTTGGCCATAAGGTTTTCAGCGAAATGGAAAAACTTGTTTCTATTTAATTATCGGATTCCAAGAAAAAAATTCTGGCAAGTTGCCACGAGACTTCTCTCGTATTAACACTTTTTTCAAATACAAATAAATATCACTATATTACTGAATTCAGAAAAAAAAACTCTTAAACTACATAAAAAACTGCAACTTTATCTTATAAAAAAATAAAAATGAGTGCCGCCATTTTAGCTTATACCGGAAGTGACGTCATTAAGGGTAATATCAGAATGTTCGTCCTTGGCCTGAATGTAATCGATTGGCGAAAACCGCATTTCGATAATTCTGAGTTTAGGTGTTGCAGCTATTTTTTAGAAATGATTTTTTTTAACAATTTTTTCAAAAAATAAGTATAAGTTGCTGAATTCAGAAAAAATGCAGTTTTTTATGTAGTTTAAAAGAGTATTTTTACGTTTTTTTATAAAATAAACTTACAGTTTTTTTTATGTAGTTTAAAAGAGTAAGTTTATTTTATAAAAAAATGAATGCCGCCATTTTAGCTTATACCGGAAGTGACGTCATCAAAGGTAACATCAGCATTTTTGTCCTTGGTCCGACTGCAATCGATTGGCGAAAACCGCATTTCGATAACTTTAATAGTTTCTGAGTTTAGAGCATTGCAAAGGAATGTGTACGGACAGACGACAGACGGAATTTTTTTTTTTCATTTTTTGAATCTACGTATTCAGAAACGCAAAGATATGTAAAAATTTGCATAGGTCAATTTTTTTTTTGAACACTAATACAATACTTCCCTTTTATTTCGTACTCGGGAAGTAAAAAGGAAAAAATAATATACATACATGTACAAAAATTAAATAAACATAATTTATTAAAACAAACAATAATACTTAAACAAATATACCCAGATTGATTAGTTATATCATAGGCTAATTAGCCTATGGTTATATTATATATTGCTTTTTTTCTCACTTTTAATTCTAACACTGATTTTAAATAGCTACGTTTGACTTTTTAAACACGTGCATATTAAGGGCTCAATAGGCGTGAGGTTCGATCGTATTCACACACATCGACACACATCGCGGGCGTCAGGCGTGGATGCATAAGCACGGGAACGCTCGTCCACACTTGTCGACTTTATCAATCAACGATTCGGCATAATTTGGATACGTTTCAGCAATAATTAGGAATATCACGTTTTTCTTTAAATAAAAATAAAAATGAATTATAAAAATTAAAAAATTAAAAACCTAATTTTTGGGCACCAAAAATTACGGACCCTAGGCACGTGCCCAGGCCTTAGTCCGCCCCTGGTACAGACGGAAAACATCAAATGAGTATGTATTCCGTGGTGACGGAACTTCAAAATTTTGCCCCCCCCCCCCCCCCCCCCCGCGCAAAATAATATTCGGGTCCCTGAATACCATTTCAACAATTTAAAAAAAGTTTTTTTAACATTTATTTATGAAGTTGGGAAATAAAAGGAAAAGCTTATTTTTACATTTTTTTAAAGAGGGCGGATCCCTAAAAGCAGGGCCCCATATATATCTGGGACCCAGAGATTTGTCTCATTTGTCTATGGCGCCTATGCTATGATACGGTTCCTGCGCGGCGCGGCGGCGTCGTGTCATACCGAATGTTTCGCCTACGTGAGTCGTGACAAACATAATCACGCACAATACGAGTTTGGGATTTTGTTGTCAATGATCACCGCAATAAAAGTCGACTTAGCGTTTTAGCAGGGGGCGACGTTGACACGAACCGAATAAAGGGCCCGCATACGTTCGGCTCTAATTGGTGACATGGGCGAAACTATTTTCAATCGCTACCCAACATTTCTCAAAAACGGGCCCCCTTCAATATTCCCCCCCCCCCCCTGCACTGCGGGGTCTACGGCATTGTAAGTTCCGCCACTGGTATTCCGCAAACGAGTTCACTCTGTGAGTGACATCATGCGCAGTGTCGTCGGAGCATCCGTGACATTGCATTATTGTCATTACCTAATACCTAACCTAACTCTCTCTAAGATCATTACGTTAGTGCCATTTTTGTGCATTCTGTATGAAGACTACTTCATGTGCAGCTATCGTAGTGTTTATCGAGCTATTTTATTGCTTTATATATCCACGATCTGATCAAAATGCGTTGTGCTGTTGTTGGTTGCAATTCGGATAACCAGTCAAAAAAAACTCGCTGCGAAAAAATTAAATATTATAGTTTTCCTAAAGACTTAAATTTCAGCAAGATGTGGTTACATGCTACGAAGAGAACCGATAAAGTTAATATTAAAACCTCTGTGGTGTGTTCGAAACATTTTTGCGAAAGTGATTATAAAGTGAACTTAAAAAATATCCTTTTGAATTATACCCCTAAAAATTATCGTGGACTCAAAGACGATGCAATTCCTACGCAAAATTTATTTCAGCCGCAAGTTTCTGTTGCTTCAGTACCATCAACGTCTGGAAATGAAGAAAATGGTAAAACTACGGAACCTGCTTAGTGCGGTTAAAACTGTGTTTAGTGAAAATCAAATAAAAAAGATGAACAATCATAAAAGGACAAATTGGTCAGTAAGTAAAATTTAAAACGCTAACTCTATAGGAATGTTTGCTGCTCGCCCTCTAGAGCGTGGCTTGCTTTGAAAGAGTTTTCCATACCCACCTAATTCCACACTGAAGCAATGGCTACAGCAAATACAGTTATCTGGATTTTAAAAGTCTTTGAAAATTGCTGAATGTGCCGATATGACTGAAAAGGATCATGTGTGTGTATAAATACTATAGTATTTGACGAAATGAAAATCGGAAAGGAATATCAATATGATCAAATAAGGGACTGTGATGAAATGATCACGTTCAGGTTGATCTGATCAAAGATCTATTTACGTATGTAAGCAATCCATTTTTTATGATTTTGATTGTAATATTATTATATTAATGGGAATAAATTTGTGGAGCATTCCAGTAAATGTAACTTTTCTCATAATAATAATATTCCTAATACAACACTTTGGAGGCTTTCATATTGTTGCCATTGTCTCTGATTTAGGAGGTGCAAACCAAGGACTTCAGAGTCGAAACCACACTTTCTAAATGCTGCTAATAATTATTTTTGTGCTGGCTGATGTACCGCATATTTTAAAATCAATAAGAAACCATTTTGCGGATCACGCTTTCTTAATTATAATAATAATGTTTATTACTCAACAGGCACAAAAGTGGCCCAATTACAGAGCAACCAAAAATAAAATTAAGCGTGTTTAAAATATGAGAACAAAAATGTACATATCCTAACGATTAACATCATACTTTATTTTGTGTATAAGTTTCAATTTCTTTTTTAAATTTTTGTGCATGATTACATAGGTACAGGGTATATCATGGAACCCGTTCATTAGAAGTTTCTGGGGTCCCTTACTACTTATGAATTTGAAACTTTCAGGTTAAGAATAACCCATAGCCTTCTTTTGTTCTAAAATATTGTCGATGTTGTACAACTTCCGGAAGGACCGGAAATCGCCATTCATCTTCTTATTTTAAATGGAACACCCTGTATATTATTGCATTTTTGGATTATACAATCGATTCTGCGTTATATTAGGTGTTTTCTTTTTGCGCACCTCTGTCAATACACACTGACACCATTCGTTTTATAAAAATAATTTGACTCAGTTCTCAATAACCCTATTCGTTTTAAAAGCTTTATTTTAAGTTTTATATTAACCTGAGGCAGAAATGTCTTCTGACGCAAGGCACTTCAATCACGTGATAATTGTGCATTTGCCTAACCCTGTGGCACACCTGTGGCGATGCAAAAAGAAAACACCTACTGTATTAGATTATCCTATACCTATCTTCAACTGTTTTTGAGATATTATTTTTTTAAAAATTTGCGTTTTGCGGAGGGATGTTTAACAGCCCACCTTTTGCTCTTCTTTGAATGCGAATCATTCATACTTTACAAACACCAAGTAAAACCATAATGGTTCACGAAATACATTTGCAAACCTATCAGAGATTATACAGGGCGTTCAAAATTAGTGGCAAAGTTAAAAAACTTCAAACATCAAAAAGTCATTTTTTTCAAATCGAACACCCCGTATATTTTTACATATTTGGAAGGCGATTTAATTTGCGCATCCATAAAATATAGGTATCCTTATACCTATCTTTAGCGGTTTTGTAGTTATTAACGCTTTTTACCTAATATTGATTAAAACTGCACTCAAAACCTATGCACATTTGAAAGTAGGCTGTAAGTATGACAACAGGAAAACCAATTACTTTTACAAAACGAATTTATAATGATCTTATTTATACAACAAACAAATAAAAATGACTAATGAATATAGAAAAAATTCAAAAATATCAGTGTTGGAATATGCGTTAACTGCTTCCATTTTATAAAATTGTTTACTGTTTGTTTTAATGAGAATGACATTCAGATAAACATTCGTTTGTCTAATCATACTAATAATAATAATATCTTTTATTGAGAGCAAACTATTAAATTACATAAGATTGTTCAAAATACGTTAAAACTGCACACTTGTTCTCAAAAGGAGTAGTTCAGGTGTCTACAAAAAAAGTAGAGATCTGTTCTTCCACTCAACCCTGTTAGACGTTCATTACTGTATTTTATTTTGGGATACTCACAGCCTACTTTCAAATGTGCATAAGTTTTAAGTGCAGTTTTAATCAATATTAGATAAAAAGTGTTAATAACTACAAAACCGCTAAAGATAGGTATAAGGATACCTATAGGTTATCGATGCGTAAATTAAATCGCCTTCCAAATATGTAAAAATATGAGGCGTGTTCGATTTGAAAAAAATGAGTTTTTGGTGTTTGAAGTTTTTTAACTTTGCCACTAATTTTGAACGCCCTGTATAATCTGTGATAGGTTTGCAAATGTATTTTCTGAACCTTTATGGTTTTACTTGGTGTTTGTAAAGTATGAATGATTTGCATTCAAAGAAGAGCAAAAGGTGGGCTGTTAAACATCCCTCCGCAAAACGCAAATTTAAAAAAAAAATCATATCTCAAAAACAAAAGAAGGCTATGGGTTATCGTTAACCTGAAAGTTTCAAATTCATAAGTAGTAAGGGACCCCAGAAACTTCTAATGAACGGGTTCCATGATATACCCTGTATAAATAAGTTAATGTTGTCAGGTAATCTATTATACAAGCTTGCCATTTTAAAAACTGTAGCATTTAACAGACAATTTTTTTTGGAGTAGCAACGAAAAGATGACATTTTATTAGGCCTGATACCAATTTTTTCTAATATGTATGAATTGTCGACATTACCTGATACCAGGTTATGTAAATAACACAGTACTGCTACATTTTTTCTTTCTTCAATTGTTGGAATATCGCTGTAAAAGTTATTTAGAAATTCATGTCGATGTAGAAGATACATATTGTTGTGACGATGATATCTTATTTTTAAAAATCTATACCGAACATTTTCTAACATAGTTTTATATTTTTTATAAAATGGATACCAAACTATTATGGCATATTCTAACTTAGGTCTTATACCGGGTGCTGATCCGGCCGCTCGGTAATAGCATTTTACATGTAAAATCTTGTCTATGCAATTTCCTGCTCCCCTAATTGTTTTAGGGCCAAACTATAAGAGTACAAAAATTTTCAAAACTAAAAATACTACCTGAATGGTATATTTTTTCCGACCAAAATTGTACTGTAAGACAGCAAATGAAGAATTAAATGTTGAATTAGAGTTTGCAAAAATCATCACATTGCCATGCTTTTAAAATAATTGCGTTATGAACAAGTGTAGAATCTTGACGTTTTCATTAGTAGGTATACCCTGTTCAAGTGACCAGCCGTTGCACGTCATTATTCGTGTACCAATGCTATAATTATAATTTACTAAGCAACTTTAATAAAATTTGCATTAAAGCCAAAATGTCATCGTAAGTACAGTTGGTATTAAAAGTCATTAATCGTGTAGGGTTAGCGACCATATTTTATCCTTGTCGCACACTTTGCAGTTCGTACTTACAACTTAAAACGTAGTGCGCATATACACTCATAAAATATCTCGATGTTGTCACGTCAAGTTTTGTTTACTTTGTTAAATTCACCGGTACGCACTTAAGCGATTTTTTTTTAAATTGCCTTACTAAAAACAGTACTTATCAGTACTCTTATATTGTTTATGTCTACATTAGTTGTTGTATTTTATTATTACATAGGTATACAGTATCTATTTGTTCCTAACCTAAAAATGTCAGTCTGACAACACGTACATTTGATAACGCTGATTACACGTCATTGATTTAGTAAGTTTTAAGCTATGACGTGAACGGCTGGTGACTTGAACAGGGTATACCTACTGTAAGTTGTCATGACCACCGTCATGGCAATGCGATTTTTGCAAATTCTTATTCAACATTTAATTCTTCATTTTCTTTCTTACAGTACAATTTTGGTCGGAAAGAATAATAATAATAATAATAATAATATACCATTCAGGTAGTATTTTTAGTTTTGAAGACTTTTGTACTCTATGTTTTGGCCCTAAAACAATTAGGGGAGCAGGAAATTGCATAGACAAGATTTTACATGTAAAATGCTATTACCGAGCGGCCGGATCAGCACCCGGTATGTATAGTGGTTATACACCGTGTCCAAGATAAGAATGCACAGCATGGGGATCTTGAAAACGGTAGAAGATACAGGGTGGCTTAAATTAGAAAAAAGTTGCGCTATTTAGAGTATGTTCACATGCTGGCCGCAAAAGTTCATTATTGTTTATCGTTTTCAAAATTCTCAAAAAAATGTGATTTTTTGGATTTTCGTTTCTTTTCATTTTTTTATTTATTTTAACTGATATTAAAAAACTACCGGCACTTTCTCATTGCCACTTTTTAAGCTCTACAAAATGGCGTGTTCAAATTTTTAATCCGACGTTTCGTATCCGAGAAACCATCATCAACTTTATTTTTTTATATGGCCTCAAACAAAGAGACACTCTGTATTCGGTAGCATTATTCATTACAAATTCAACGATGTATCACACATTATGGTTTTGAAGCCAAAAAATGGGAAAAACGTGAGTTATAAGGTTTTTTATTTTTTAAATTAGTAGGCATTGGAATAATCGCAATATTTATGTTTTATCTGTCACATTATTGTTGAAAACGTAATTTGGTGTTGTGTAAGTTGTTTTTACGGGAATTTGAAGTGTTTTAATTTTTGTTCTTGTTAAAGTTACTTATTCGTTAGTTTGTTGCTTCGTGCCTTTAATTTATTTACAAGTGTTACCATGGAAAGAGAACGTTTCACAAACGAAGAAAAATTTGATATGTTGACGTGTTACATCTTGTGCCGCAAAAATTGTGTAGCTGCTGAACATATGTACTCTGATAATTATCCTGAACGAAGACAACCTGAAAAATCCATTTTTAGACGTTTGGTATCTAATTTAAAGGAATTTGGCTCATTTAAAAAACCTGTTGTATCTCGTAAAAAACAATCCAACTAAGAAAAGGCGACTACAAGTAAACGCCAAACAAAATCCGTTGCACGTCAGCAATCAGCTGATAATTGACGTCCCTGCCGTAAATGTAATGCTGCATTCACAACAACAAAATTAACATGTAGAATTAGTATCTTGAATTAGTAGTTAACGATACCGGAAAATTAACATTCACACAAGTTTCAATTTATCATTAAAATTAGTACGTACATTGGTCTGCCATCTAGTATTAGTTAATTAATAAGTTTATTAATGTTGTGGTATTCATATTGCAAATCAAACTATACCGTAAAACGGGGCGAAGTGATACGATTTTCAAATTCAAAATGCATTGAGACGCTACATAATTTTTTTCTAATGCACTGATACGCACCATTTAATAGATCTACCTTCAGACTATCTAGTCATATAATTAAATTTTATTTTTCAAAATTCTTTACCTTTTTTTTTAAAAAAAAATTCCTTGTATCACTTCACCCCAGGTAAGTGGGTGAAGTGATACACCACATAAAATAAATGGTGTATTATTTTCCACTGGTCTTGGGGTGTACTGAGACACATAGTATGTTTTTAAAAAACTTATTATTATCCAGAAAAAATTAAAAAACGTTTTTGGAAAATTGCAGGCGGCCGTATCGCAGTTCCACGGGTTTCTGAAGTTGGGCAATCACCTCATACGGATAAACTATACTGTTTTCTTTGACTTCAGGCCACACAAAAATGTCTCTGTGACACCTATATTGCTTTTTGCCTATATTGTTTTTCCTTCCGGCTAGTCCTTGGTCTGGCTTTTTCTTTCCCATAGCGTAGCTCCCGAAGCAAACCTATCACGGAATCATTCAAACCTTCTTCAATGTGAACAGGATTCGCATCGACTCCTTTGTTGGGCAGCAAATTCAATATTTCCTGGCGATCCAACGGAACAATACCAGTTTTTCTAAAACCGCTTCTAATGTTGTCTCCACAACTGTCACTCAGTTCATCAACTAGTCTTTTCAACATTGGTGGAAAATGGATCTTACTGAGTGAGCCTTGGTTACCCTGATTTCTCCACTTTTGAAGGAGTGACCTCCACTTACATTTTAAAGGTCTAAAAAAGGCCACATCTAGGGGCTGGGCCAGATGAGTATCATGTATCACACTTCACCCCAGGCAGGACCGAAATTTCTTTAATTGTATTTTTTTAAAAAACCTGTTTTGATTTTGGAATTACAATTACATATTATGAATCATGGATACATTCCTTACCTTATGTGTCTAATTCAGCCTTATTGAAATGCTGCGTCAGTGTTCTGTAATCAAAGTTTCCCAGACGTTTAAAACTGCACAATATAACCACAAAAAGTAAACAAACCAAATGTGCATGAAAATTGGCGGGAATAATCGGGTAACTGCCGAAGACATTATAAGGGACCTATATGGGCTGGATGCATACCATGTTGCCAACATGTACATTCAAATTTAATTACAGGGACTTTTTTTTATAACCCCTGCGTTTTGTATCAGTTTACCCCATTGTATCACTTCGCCCCGTTTTACGGTAATAATTTTAATTTTTTAGTTAGTGTACAACTGTTATGACAACACTATTTTGTCAGTGCAATGTCAATAATCAATTTGTATTAGTTCCCTCCTTTATCTATGTTGTAGTTCGTACAAATCCAGCGCAAGCGCAAATCTACAGAATGCGTAAAATTAATACGTGAAAGTTTGGAGTTTGCAAACATCAACTACTAATTTTAAGCGACCCTACTAATTTTACCGTTGTGAACGTTTTCGGAGAATGAATATTGCTAACTTCCACGTATACAGACTAATTATACTGCAAGTTACTAATTTTGTTGTTGTGAATGCAGCATAACGGCATAAAAATTGTGAAAATTTGACCTGTAAAAATTAATTTCATCAGAATTTTATGATCGCCACGTTGGTAACAATGGATTGTTTTCAGCAACGTTGCCAATGCCAATTCCATAAGGTATCAATTTTGTAATGTTTTGTTGTGGTTATGTTTTCACTGTCACAATTTTGAAGTTCTGATTTTGTTTTTTATTTATTGTTACTAAAGTTACGAGTGAACTCAGAAGTTTTATTTGCGTTACCTTCTTTCAATTACAATCTGGCAACATTGCTCGCAATCTACGTCACTCACATTATATGACGTGCAACGGATTTTGTTTGGCGTTCACCATACTGTTTTACAAATGGTTGTTGAAAATCCTGAAATATCAACGAGACTAATTGAACGTCGAACTGGAGTAGCTAGATCTACAGCCCATTTCGTTTTACAAAAGAATAAATTTCATCCCTATAAATTTAGAATTTACCAGGGTCTTAGACCTGGTGACGAGAGAAGGCGAGCAAGTTTTTGTGAATGGTATACCACAAAATGTGAAGAAGATCAAAATTTTCCTTTTAAAGTAATTTGGTCTGATGAGAGCATGATAACCAACAATGGCATTTTCAACCGGCGTAACAAACATTATTGGGCAACAGACAATCCTCATTTAATAAAAGAAGCAAGGCATCAACATCGATTTGGATTTAATCTGTGGGTAGGCATTTTGGGTGGCAAAATAATAGGACCTTTTATTTATCACAACAATTTAAATTCCGAACGATATCTCGACCTACTGCAGATTGATTTGGAGAATGCCTTGGATGAATTACCATTACTTATGGTTAACAACTGCTGGTTTCAGCAAGATGGTGCCCCAGCGCATAATTCAAGAAATGTGCGAGAATATTTGTCCCAGAGGTTTCCTGGAAAATGCATTGGACCTCACAGTGAAGTAGCCTGGCCAGCCCGATCACCTGACTTAACCCCATTGGATTTTTTCCTGTGGGGTTATTTAAAAAACCAAGTGTATGACGCCATTTTTGAAAATGAAGAACAGTTATTGGCATTGGTTTTAGCAGCAGTTAATATAATCACACCAGAAATGTTAGACCATGTTTTGAATTCTTCTGTAGACAGAGCATACTTGTGTCTAGAAAATAATGGCAACCTATTTGAGCAATTATTATAATTTTTTGACATTGTGTTTCTGTTATTGTACCAGCGCCTACTAATTTAAAAAATAAAAAACCTTATAACTCACGTTTTTCCCATTTTTTGGCTTCAAAACCATAATGTGTGATACATCGTTGAATTTGTAATGAATAATGCTACCGAATACAGGGTGTCTCTTTGTTTGAGGCCATATAAAAAAATAAATTTGATGATGGTTTCTCGGATACGAAACGTCGGATTAAAAATTTGAACACGCCATTTTGTAGAGCTTAAAAAGTGGCAATGAGAAAGTGCCGGTAGTTTTTTAATATCAGTTAAAATAAATAAAAAAATGAAAAGAAACGAAAATCCAAAAAATCACATTTTTTTGAGAATTTTGAAAACGATAAACAATAATGAACTTTTGCGGCCAGCATGTGAACATACTCTAAATAGCGCAACTTTTTTCTAATTTAAGCCACCCTGTATCTTCTACCGTTTTCAAGATCCCCATGCTGTGCATTCTTATCTTGGACACGGTGTATAATGCAGTGATTACAGATGCCGATTTAAACTCTGTTGTAAGCCTGATAATAAATCCTAAAGTTCTGTTAGCACTTTTAACAGTGTTAATAACATGAGTACAAAAACTTAATTTACTCTCAAACCATACACCTAAGTCACATACACATTTTTTATATAGTAACACAGATTTATTAACGTTGTAAGCTGTCTTTAAAGGGGAAACTTTTCTAGTATAGCACACCACAAAACATTAGGTGTTTTCTTTTTGCATCGCTACAGGCTTGGGCACATGCACAATCATCACGTGATTAAAGTGCCTTGCGTCATAAGACATTTCTGCCTCAGGTTAATATAAAACTTAAATAAAACTTTTAAAACTAATAGGGTTATTTTTATAAAACGAATGGTGTGTATTGACAGAGCTGACTTAAAGCTACCACAGGCTACCACAAAATGCAAAAAGAAAACACCTATTTATTCACGTTTAAGTTCATTTGTTTTATGGAACACCAGTTCGCTACACTATCTAGATCTTCTTGAAGATTTTTTACATTATCAATGTCGTTAATAACTCTAAATATTTTTAAATCATCTGCATATAATAACGTGTCTGAAGACTTTACACAGCTAACTATGTCATTAAAAAACAGTAAAAATAACAATCGTCCTAGATTGCTGCTTTGAGGAACTCCTGATGTGGAAAGAAACTTTGATGATTCATAATTATTAAATGTCACATAACAATATCTGTCGTTTAAGTAATTTGTTAATAATAAACATAAATCTCCAGATAGTCCGTACATATTACATAGTTTCTTGATTAACAGGATGTGAATTGGCAACAAAGTAATTGAAAAGGAAATCGTGGAGCAGGTACTAAAAGCCACCGACGTCTCGGATTTAAAAATTTCACACAAAATCACGCTTGCCACACTAAATGTTGGTGGACCACAAAGACAAAGGGTAAAATATGCTGCTAAACTATTTTTCCATACAATGTCAAGTGTGATATCCGGAGTGGGAGTGGGCAGTGTTTTTTAAATTATTGGTATGTGGTGTACTTACTGAACGTTTCTAAAAATGTTTTAAATATTTTTGTGTTATAGCTTAATGACTGGTTCGATGTGTTTAATGTAAGCATCCCAGTGAGTGACTCACGAGCAAGAAATTAGGGCCTATGGATTAGCCTATTTTGAATAAAATGTCTCAAGTAATCTGCAATTTGAAGGTAATCGGCAGTCGAAGCAAATTACTCTTTCAAAAAAGTAATGTATAGAATGGACAAAATGTTAATAAGTACTAAAATAACATGCACGAAAGTAATTTAGGTGTTCTGATTTGCAACTGTACTTTACAAATGCTCCTGGAAGATCTGAAACGTCGCTTCAACGTCCACTACCGACTTATTAAGCAGGCGCTTAAATCAAAACGTGATTGAAAACTTTTTTGGAGTTATCGGAGCAAAAGGTGATCTCCACGATCATCCGAGCCCTTTAGAATTTCAATGTAGACTAAGATAATATGTACATTTTGGAAAAAAACGAGGGAGCATACTCAAGAGTTTTCCAATGTAGAAACAGACGACACCCCAGATATTCCACTTAGCTGATCTTTAATAAGAAAATTAAACATTTCTTCTGATTCAACAGCTGACTAATAAGGAAATCTCCATATTCATACATGAAATAAATGAGCTGGCATATATGACGGATTATCTGTCTTTGGTAAGTTCTTCAAGTGGA
The DNA here is from genome assembly GCA_036250285.1 of Pyrocoelia pectoralis. Lineage (NCBI taxonomy): Eukaryota > Metazoa > Arthropoda > Insecta > Coleoptera > Lampyridae > Pyrocoelia > Pyrocoelia pectoralis. Next base: position 13,993,648 of record CM070079.1, read on the forward strand.
GAGCTATTTGTGGATTGATCACCTCAATGAGGGCGGTTTATCAAAACCAAGGCCGAGAGATTATTTTTCAGATCCAGGATGTTCTTTTGTACGACAGAACTAAATAGGCTAGTAACAGTTAAAAATGTCAGCAAAAGGAAATGGAACAAAATTATATCTTAAGTTTATCATATTTTTTTTATTGATTCCCTACTTTACCTTTTTAAACCACACCTCAGCGTGTTTAAATCGCGCTTATTTTTAAAGTTGCTATGGCAACATCACCAATTTGAAAAACGTGAATTCTAAATGATAATTTTTTGATTATTGATCTAACAACTGTACTTTGTAACGTCAAATAAAATATTAGGTACCAACAAATTCAAAACCTTTATTCAAACATGAAATTTGTTGTATCTCTAAGAATAAACTCGCTACTACAGACGAAAAACACATCAAATGAGTATTCCGCAAACAAAATTCACTCTGTGAGGTTTGATGAAATCTGAACGTCGGAGCATCCTGCCCTGAACCTATTAACATATACTCCCACCTACTGTCCTTAGATCATGTACACTCCGTAGATAAAGCATTAGCCTCTTATTTTGTGCCAGCTCGAATGACAAAGAAACCAAATATTGCTTTCATCAATGGTGTTGGGCTTGGTGATGGCCTTTAAAGACAAAAAAATATCGTTTCTCTGTCTGGAACCTTGGCTTAGATCCACATCAGATATTCCAACTCGAAGACTCAACCAAAAGTGCCTGATAATAGTGAAACAAAAATTGCAGAAAAAAGACGTCTGCGAAGAATTTGGCACAAGACAAAAATCTTGGAGAACTTAAGCAACACAGTCGACACAAACTATTCGTTATGGACACCCAGAAACATAAAAAGCCACAAAGTACAGAATCCTTCAGGCGGGTCCTGGACCCAGACTAATCTGGGAAAACGATACGCCTTTGCGCACCATCTGAAGAAAGTCTTCCAGCCCCTCCCATCACAAGCAACACCAACAGAAAAGAATAAAGAAAAAACTAGAGAGCCCTTTCAGATGTCACCTATACCGAAACTTTTCATAGTATCAGAAACACTAACTTAAAGCCAAATGAAGCCCTTGGGTATGACCTCGTGACTCATAACAAATTACTCGGGAACCTACTAACAACCATCTTCAACACAACTTTAGGCCTCGGCTACTTTCCAGCACTCATTTCTAGACTGGCTAAACGTCCACACGACGCCTCTTCCTATAGACCAGCCTACTTCCTGTACTGCGCAAACTACTACTAATGGCCAATTGCACCGTAAAAATTAAGTAATGCTTAAAGTTAAGCAGAACTTAAATGCCATGATTGCTATGGCATTTAAGCTGTACTTAACTAAGCATGCCTTAATTTGTACGGTGCAACTGGCCATAACAAGACTATATAGAGCCAAATCCAACAAGTTTCTACCAAATCACCAGTTTGGGTTCAGGCAGAAATACAATACAATCGAACAGGTGCATAGAGTGGTCAATAACATCAATCAGCCTTCTTAGATGTAATGGCATCGCGGCTTGCTCTACAAACTAAAAAACAACTTCCCAGACACTATCCTCATATCATATCTACACTAGAAGCATTTTATGGTAAAGCATGAACAAGAAACAACAAACCTCTTTCCAGCGCGATCAACAAAGCCTAAAAAGGTTTAAACCTCTGGAACTACCATATAGGTTCTAAAATTATAAGTTAAGAGCTTAGTACATATGTACACATTCGCACACTAAATAAAAGTTAAAAGTGGGGATCGATATCATCAAACTTGCTTATAGTATATACACAGATTCTGTGGTATATACTATATATTTATAATGTAGTACTGATTGCATGTAGAAATGAAAAAAAAATCTTAGTGATTTTGCGTTTAGCACAGAAGGTAATATAAATCAGAGGTGTTTCAAAAAGCATTCTCAGTAGGCGAGTTATGTAGCAAACTGCTGCTGCTGTTGCTATAGGGCCTGTTCTCGGGCCTGTTGCTCCATACCAAAGGCTCTTACCACATAGTTGTGTGCGCTATTACAGAGATAGTAGTTTTCATTGAAACAAATTGGAGACAAAGTCATAATCACTGATGATAAATGGGTAAATAGGCATATACATGAAAGAACTAAAGAAATATGATATGAAGATAAAAATAAAAAAAACAAAAACAATGATTATAGGAGCAACAATAAAAACACAGAAGCAGTAATAAGTAATAGCAAAGACCAATTATTATATGGTCTTTGGTAATAGGTAAGGACAATAAATGATGAAATTAAAGGATCCCCAAAATGGGAACATGTAAAACACAGAATCAAAGAGGTATATCTCATTGAACTTTTATGGCAACACTGTCAAAAGCATAAAAGATAAGTAACTGGTAACAGCTCTCATACAAGGGGTTCATTCAAAGCGAAGAAGAAATATTTTTATGACAAATTTAGTTGTATGTGTATCAATAAGTATGTACCTATTTTACTAAATGAATAAATAATGATGATGATGATATAGGATTTGAAATAAAGTCCATCCAGTTTTTAAACCGGAGCGCTTGTGTAACTTCTTGACCACTTTAAGTATGGAATAAATTTCTATCTAACTAATTTAAATTGTAACCTTGTATTTATATTGGTAGCACTGTGCCATGCTACCATTATAATATTACTGTAATGACAATGATATGGTCAAATATGTTTTGTTATCAGATAAGTACTAATTTGAGCAAAAAAAAGGTTCCGGTTCCAATAGTGCATTTTTGATTTCAAAGACATAATGACAATAGCTCTATTTGTTTTTTAGCGTTTCTGATAATTTTTTGGGTGATCGTGGTGAAATTGTAAAAGAACATCACCTGAAAGAAATACAATTTTTGGTTCTGACGCAACTACTCTGGTTGAGTAAAATCCTGTATACGATGTCCTTCAATTTAATTTGTACACATATTATCTTTCTCTAATAATAAGTTCCAGCCCAAATATTACTTTTTAAATTCCCAAAGGATAAAAAAATTAGTTTGATAGTCATATTAGTAGGAAATCATTGGGTGTAATACTGAAAATATGTATTTTCAAACAAATCATGGTACAAGGAACAATACAAAAATAGCGAAGGTAACTTAATTCTTTTTAAAAGAAAAGAAAATTAAGAAAGAAAGAACTCAAATTAATTTTGAGATACGAAGAAGTCTTTCGTAATATCTTCAATCTTTTTCCTACTAGTAATGGCACTGCCCTTATTCGACTCACAGCCATTTTCGATATACACAATGAGCTCCAAACCAGTATCAATAAACGTCTTAATGTTTGAGGGAGTCATCGCGTCTAAAATTAGAAAATGTGAACAATCGCTGTAAAATCGTTTACTAAAATGTATAAATTGTTCCAATTTTGTTATTATTTATACATTTTAATAATGACGGAGAATTGACAAAGTTAATACAGAATCCTCGCTAATACTAACCCAAATCCTCATGTTTAGTTAAGAATTCAATAAACTGATTAACTGTATACATGGACTGTCTTGGTAGAAACATAGAAAAAATAGATCTCCAAAATGTCTTAAAAAAATTAAGACATTTTATCAAAGGCCACTGAGAACTTTGCTTCAACTGCGGATACATTCTATCCCGCAAAGATCCATATGCATCCAACGTTTTTTTGTTAATAATAAAACTGAAGAAGGCGCTAAAGATAACGTCCACAGCCTTCAATTTACTGTAATCAAAGGCGGGATGTAACTTCATGCCACTTCCGGTGTCTCTATACGGGTCCAAACCGTCCATAATAGTTCTGTGTGAGTATGCGGTAACTCCATTAATCATAGCTTTGTTTCTTAAATTTATGTCATTTGATAGTAGTATCTGTAACAATTTATTATCTATATTAAAATACAATTCCACAAAACAATACATTGATATCGCATAATCATAAATGCATGAATTTGTTTTCTAAAATAACTTCCTTAGGATGAAAATTAAAGGAAAATGATTAAGATCAAATTTGTAAATAATTTCTTAGCCAATTTATTGGTGAAATTTTTTCAAAACTTGTGAAGTAGATTTTGTGCTTATCAATTTCCAAAATTTAAAATGACCACCATTTTGCTTTTGTAAATTTCTTGTAAAAAAGTTTTAGATATTAAACTGTTGATTGCAAAAAACTTTTGATATTTTGAAATCTGACTACAAATAATGGAGATATAGAGATGTATAAAAAAACGAAAAAAGGTCCATAATTCAAAAACAAAAGACAAAATGAAAAAATTACCTCTATTATGTTGTCCACTTCAAGTAGAAACATCGTGTAAAATTAATTTTGCTTGTCATTAAGTCAGAAACAAAAAGAAAATTTATGGTTTACTCCTCTCACGAAATTTTTCCTATTATTAAATTTGGTCTCTATAGCGCCATTTTTTGTTTGTTTAGCTATTCTCCTTATACAGGGTTATTCACATTATTCGACACATGATATTATGACTAAACTACTTAACTTTAGAAAAGTCTTACTTTGGAGGTAGATAGGGGACGGTTAAATGTATATATGGATGCCTCCGTACTTGTATGGAAAGATCACTTTCCGTACTGATGTACATCACCTTAACTTGAGACACAGAGGCCTATTGTCTATACCAATGTTTAACTCATCCTCCTTCAAACGTTCGTTCTCTTACAGTATTTGCAAATTTTGTAACAACTACAATAATACAAAGTTACTGCCTTTGTCTGCTACTGCCTTCAAAAGAAGGATGAAACATCAAATAATTGGGGCGCGAATGTGAGTGTGGGTGTCATTATTATTGTCATTATTATTGTGCTAATTCTTAAATATCAATGTCAAATATACTTAAACGTTGTAGTGCACTTGATTGGAGTTCATTTAATTTATTTAAGTTGTGGTTATAATATAGTTTTAGTTGTGCTCAATTGTGTTACCGCTAGCAAAATAGTATCATTGTATATAGTGTAACTTGCAGAAATGTATGTATGTATTGGTAAAGGGGGTTCAGGGGGAAGAACAGCGATCCAGCAGGGTTAGCTGACCCTGTACCCATTGATTATGGTGTAGGTACCAAACTAATAATCAATAAAAGCGATTATTATTATTATTATTATTATTATATTTTTGAAAATATTTTCATAATGTACGGAATGTTTCCTCTCCTCCTACAGTTTTTTTAATGTTTTGTATTTTGTGAGAACAGTTTTAATGTTTAAATGGCAAACATGTATTTTCGTTTTTTGAAGGATATTTATGTGGAAGTATACTGTTCCCGTCACGAAACCTGGCGACTGCCGATGCATTACGGACTTAACCGATGCTTATTCCAGTGCAGTAGGCATAATTTGACATGACAGTGTCCTTATTGTCATAATCTTAGGTTAGATGTCATAATATTTATGATTGATTACAATTTGAAAGTCGTTAAAGAAAATTAAGTTTTACTTTCATTTTACTCTGCATAGAGATAATAAGTTACAACTGTACTTGGTTTGTATTAACGTAGCTTTTATAATCGTGTTCAAAACGTATTTAAAATGTCTTTAAAGTCCGGCAAAGGATTGAGTTCACAAACGCGTGAAGTTGTTTATAATGTTTACAATTATTTTGCTTCACACAAAAATGACCACGAATTATTAACAGACATTAAATTAAAAGTGAGTGAAGCAACAAAATAAGTGTCTGTACGTTCTATCGAAAGAATTTAAAAAAAAACTAAAGATTTACACCATTGGCTTGAAAATGGGAATAGTGTTTCCCGAAACATGTCGCCACATAATCATCCTTACGATTAAATAATTAAGGGGCAGGTTGGGAGTTTTATTTGTCTTAAGTTAATACACATCTCTTGCAACGCACGGACGCACGGACGGAATATTGATTCCAGTAACGAACGAAGTTCGTTGAAAATTTCGCGAAATATATTTATTTTTAATTTGTGTTGTTTTTTATACCAAATACTTTGTAGGTTTAATTAAGAGACATGATGCCAAGTTAAATAAAGACCAAAATTCATGAATTTTTTTAAAACATGATTATACCACAGAATAAAACTTAAGTGTATTTATTCTGTGATTATACTTAATAACCTTAGTAACAGTACGCTTATGGAATCCGAACACAAAAAGCGCCTTCTACGCATAAATTGCTCTCGCCAGGTTTCGTGACGGGAGCTGTATTAATTGTTTGAATGTTATGTTGCATTTGTGAAAAATATACCAACAAGGTGTTCAAAAATTAAGTGTTTTGTCTACTACGGATGCAAAATTTCATCATCTATTGAATAGTTATTATAGTTTACAACACCTAACATTTCCTGTTTTCATGAAAAATACAAATTTTTATATTTTAGACTCAATGTAACAAATTTATTGTATTTACAAAAGCGTTTCTTTAAAAATCATCATTTAGTGGCTTCAGTCGCTTTCCTTTTCTTAAGCCGAAGATGATAATTAATTTATAAATAAATAAATAAAATAATTATAAAATTGAATAAACACATCATAGGGAAGGTTTAGAGTATTTTTTACATAATATCAATCATCACCCCATTTTGACCGTTAGCTGGTCATTCAATTAATTGAGCATTTAAGTATTCAGTCACTTCTCGAGCCACATGGGGACGAGCATTATCTTGCATGAATACAAAATTTGGCCCAAATGGCGTTACATGTTTAACTATGACATTTTTTAGGATAATAATCCGTATTCATGGATCTTTTACGGATGTTAACCAACTCTAAAACAGACCCCCCCCCCCCCCCCCCCCCCACAACATTATAGTGCCTCCAACAAATGGAATTTTTTGAGAATATTGCAGCTCTCTCTTGACCTTCACCAGACATCCTCACGACGATCCGAAGATTTTAAGTTGACCCTAGTCTCATCCGAGAACAAAAAGATACAAACTGTATACTGTGTACACCCTGTATAAAAACTGTCTATCGCGATGAAGTCTACGTAAAAAATGCTCTAAAAAATATTTTACCAAAATCACTTATCTTTATAATAAGACACATATGGAGCATTAAAGAAATCGATTAAATTCGAGAAACGCCCCCTAGCGGCCAAACGATTAGAGATCGTTGAATTCTGTTTGCGCCAGTGATTTTCTCATTAAACTCGAGCTCTAGGCACCTAGGGCCATTTTTTTTCTATCTCTTAAAATAGGGTAAGTTTTTTTCATTATTTCATTATTTGTATTGGGATCTATAGCTCTGTTATTATTGACTTTAGAAGAATTGTGTAAAGGAAAAAGGTGTCGATAATTCACCCTGTATAATATAATATTTATTTTTTATTATATATATTTATTTTTTAATATAATATTTATTTATTTGCAAGATGTGTAGGTCCCTACCTACCTCCAAAATGAAACCTTTTTAAAGTCAATTGGCGAATAACGTGAATAACCCTTATTAAAGGTAATCCACTGCAATGGTGACAAGAAAGAAAGAAAGAACAAAAGCCAGATGGGATGATAACAGAAAATTGCCTAAAGGGTAGAGACAACAAAGGGGAAATGGACTATTACACCTTTGATTTTTAGAATATAAACTAGGGATACCACGAATAGCGATTTCACCAAATATCGAACATCGAATATTCGGCTAGGTTCTCAGTCGAATATTCGGCTAGGCTCTCGCCGAATATTCGGCGACACTTAGTAGTGTGGGAGTATTTCTTTCATTATTTGTTAATTGTTACATTTTTTTGATGAAATAAATTTTTTTGAGTAATTGTTGAAAATAGACAAAATCTTATGTTTTTCGATTGGGAACCAAAATAAAAATAAAGAGTGCTATCTTAAACAAATAAGTCTGTCAAACAAATCTTTTCTAATTAAGAGTTTTTATTTTGTTCCTTTATATTTGAGTGATTTCATTAAAATATTCAGTCAAGTTTAGTTAATCGCAACAGTAATATTATGCGTTTTTTTCATAATTTTAATATTCGGTATACCGAATAGTAAAAAAAGAGCCGAATACCGAATAGTAGCCGAATATTCGTGGCATCACTAATATAAACCATTTTTCAAATAATATAATAAATGTCTACAATAAAGATTTTACATACCGAATTGTGCTGTCTGTCCTGAATCTGCAAACAACAGAATAAAATCGCATCATCCGCATTTTTTGATGTAAAATTTTGATCCGCCGCATCACGTACCGATTGTCCTAAAGATATAACGTCATGTACATTGAAATTATTTAACGCGTCGAAATGTTTACCTTTTACTTGCGGATCTTTCTTAGCCAACTTTTCGTTTATAAATTTAATCGCGTTTTGAGCACTGTTGTTTATATTACTTTGCCGATCGGAGTCTTTTAAATAGTCCAGTTCTTGAATAACGATCCAAGGAATCATAATGCACGGATTGGACACACCTGAAACTTTAGAAACTATAGAGTTTTTCAAATTAGGGAATCGATCAGAGTTTTATGTTATTATTTCAAATGAATGGTTTCTATTTAAATTTAAGAACATTTCAAGTTAAATCGTGTAATTCGCAAAGAAAGGTGTATTTATTAAAACAAATTAAAAATAGATGTACCTACCGTTAATTTTAAAGTCGAGTAATTCATTAACGAGGTCTAAATTTGAGAGAAATACATTGGTGTCGACGACTATAAATATTTGACGATACATTGATTGATTTACGGTCATATTAATCAAAGTCTCAGATATGGTTTTTTGAAATGTGGTTAACGGCGCTGTGTGTGGTGTGACATTTTTTCGTAACTTGGTAATCTACAAACACAGAACTCGGATGAATTATTAAATACAAGTTTTAAGAAACGTACGTTATCTAAAACTTCCTTATGTTCAAATGCACACCAATCCATGCTTTCCTCATCGCTAACGTCATTAACACATGCAGCAGAATTCGGGGGGGATATTAATATCATATCTTCCTGTGGTTTAGTTGTACATGATGTGGTTAAACCAGTTGAATTGGCATTGTTGTAATAGTTTTTTTTCATGTTCTTTAAGCGTTCTTGTATAGTAGAAGGTTTTGCGGTTAGAGAAGGTTTGGGATTTTCCCATCTTGTGAAATTGGAGCACGAGTTATTATTTTTCGCCAAAGGTTGTACTACATCCGATACCACGCCAAATGTTTTTTTCAGGGATTTTAAGCGATCGTTGGCAGAATATGTACCACTTGGTGGTTTTGATGGATCGGATGGACTGGTTCTCGGTTTTAATGGACTAATTCGTGGTTTAAATGGATCATAAGGACTAGTTTGTGGTTTTGGTTGATCAATAGATAATACAGATTGAATGTTTCGTGGCACTGGTTGATCATTCGTAGGTGATTTGTGAAGAAATTGTGGGTAAATCACCGTTTCACTTGGTACCTTGTCTGAATTTTGTACGGTTGCATGATTCAAAGGATTACTGAAGGGGAGTATGTCTAAACTTGGATTGTTTGTGTAACGGAATCGTTTACTGAACTGTTGTGGTCTGTTCAATTTTCGTTTTCTATTCAAGTTTTTGTTCCCATTGTGCATTTGCCCTCGCATTTGCCTACCGTTGTTATAATTCATTGCAAATAACTGGTATACTAAACAAATTTCACTAATATAGTGTCATACCCCTAAACTAATATTCAATTTTAGTAAATTATGTAGTTTAATTTAAAAAAATTTAATACAAACTGCTTAAACTGCGGTTTTCACAAAAATGTAGTTAATGAAATTAGTAACATATCATTTTTATGATTGCCAACCTTGCTCATAAAATACCAAAGTGACTGTTATTCATATATAGGATGCTGCAACTAAATTGACATCCCTTGATAACTGGTGCATCATTTTAATAAGCACTCCTACAAACAGTGATGTATTGTATTCATGTCTGTACGCGATCTATTTCGACAATAGTAAATTTTTTCCACTACTAGCTGTGAAGTTGACAATTATTGCGTATCCTACTAGACAACTGAGAAGTTTAATTTCTCTACCTAGTGGTCAATAATCTATTATATTATTCACCTAGGTTAATAATGGGAATTTGCATTCCTGTGCTACCTACTTGATTTTTACAAAAAAAATTTTTATTTTTAATTTATGTCTTAAATTTGGCTAGTAGTGGAAAAAATTGTATATACACCACGGTGGTGAAGCCATTTATAGACCTCGCACCTTATTCCACTCGGGGCAAAGCCCCTCGCGAAATAATCTTGGTGCTCGGTCAATAATAACAGTCTTCACCACCTTGGTGTATAATATACTATTTTCCACTACTAGCTGTGAAGTTGACAATTATTGCGTATTCTAGACAACTGAGAAGTTTAATTTCTCTACCTAGTGGTCAATAATCTATTATATTATTCACCTAGGTTAATAATGGGAATTTGCATTCCTGTGCTACCTACTTGATTTTTACAAGAAATTTTTTATTTTTAATTTGTGTCTTAAATTTGACTAGTAGTGGAAAAAATTAAATCTACACCACGGTGGTGAGTGAAGCCATTTATAGACCTCGCATCTTATTCCGCTCGGGGCAAAGCCCCTCGCAAAATAATCTTGGTGCTCGGTCAATAATAACAGTCTTCACCACCTTGGTGTATAATATACTATTTTCCACTACTAGCTGTGAAGTTGACAATTATTGCGTATTCTAGACAACTGAGAAGTTTAATTTCTCTACCTAGTGGTCAATAATCTATTATATTATTCACCTAGGTTAATAATGGGAATTTGCATTCCTGTGCTACCTACTTGATTTTTACAAGAAATTTTTTTATTTTTAATTTGTGTCTTAAATTTGACTAGTAGTGGAAAAAATTAAATCTACACCACGGTGGTGAGTGAAGCCATTTATAGACCTCGCATCTTATTCCGCTCGGGGCAAAGCCCCTCGCAAAATAATCTTGGTGCTCGGTCAATAATAACAGTCTTCACCACCTTGGTGTATAATATACTATTAATTAGCACAGAGGTCTGTGGACATCACGTTTTACAGTAATGAACTTCAAAATGCATTAATATTATTAATTCTGTTAACCTATAATACATTATTATTAAGTAATAACATTGAATTTATTTATGCAATGGTAATAACATAGTATATCTGTGAGTTCGATAACGAATCAATTTTCATTTGAATAAAGAAAGTATTTCTGCATTCTTATGAGCTATATATGCAGCTAATACAGCATTTCTCAATTACTTTTAATTTTCTTTCATTATTTCAACAATACGTAATAAATAGTGTGTGGCGACCACGTAAACGGTCCGCAGCGTACTAAGAGGTACTACATACAAGCTCATTGGCTGACCAATCAGAGCGCGGCATTCCCCTTGGGCGATTTTTCATGTCCATTGGCCCTGATTTAGGACTCGTCTCATCATTGTTGCGGTTCCTGTCGTAACAGGGGCGAGCGATGTGCATGGTCGGTCGAGAAATCCTTGGACTTATTCCGATATCGGCCACGGATTTGTTCTAGGTAATATGGTTCTTAGCAGGCGGTTGCAATATCGGATTCAAAACTAGATAGTAGCGGCGCTCCTTCTACAGTAATGGGGGAATTAGTACGACAGTAATCGTTCACAGAAGGTCAGACCTCTCAAATAACCGCCGCAGCAGTGAGGCAGTGGGGGTGAATTGAAGGTGCGCTCGAAACTTCTTGCGTGGATAATCGATCCTCCGATGTTTCATTATTCTAAATTAAATTATTAAATCTGATGTATACATCATCTCCCATAAGCGAGAACAGGAAAAGAAGTGCGCCCGGCGGGGAAACTGGTAGATGTCTTCAGCTGATCATCCTCACCAATTATAATTCTAAAACACGTACGGTTTAGTATTTTTAAATTATTACTCCTGGGTAGGCTACTGTAAACAGTTAACTGTGACATTTCAGAGAAATACTGGTTCGATAAACGTGGATCACCGGTAAGTTTATCCATCCTTCGCTCCCTTGCGAAGAAACATTTTCTTCATCCACAAACCTTCAAAGAGTACAGCATTGGGATTTGCCTGTACGATGTGATGTAACCACTGAACTCAATAATATAGAGTTCAGTGGATGTAATCAGTGAACTCTATATACAGGGCGATTCACGACTATTCCCTCGGTCTCTTATGCCTAAAGGGTACAAGATATCAGCTTCATTTTTTGGTGACATATGTAAATTGATAACGACTATTTTTTAAAATTATTTTCACTTATACAGGATGCTCCACAAAATTATAATATATCAAAGTTAGGTTTTTTTAAATGCAACCCCCTGTATTTTATTACATTTTTAGATTATACGTTAAAAACTAAGGTAACTTTATTAAACGTTCCCTATACCTATCGCTTACCAATTTTGAGAAAATTGTGATTTTAAGAAAAATATTCAATTTAAACAACCCCTAATAACACGGAAACCACTTACTTTTAGTAACGCAAATTTATATCGATTTATCTTGACCTTTAAGGCTTTTATTTGCACTACGTAGGATTTCGATATTTTGTACAGGGTGTTTAGAAAAGGATTCATATTTTATATTTTTCAAACATCAAAAACTCACTTAACTTAAATGGAACACCCTGCATGTTTTTATTCTATGTTGAATAACTTTTCATTTTCTATCAAAAACTATGAGTAATTGATATGTCTAAAATCAACGATTAAAAAGTTATTAAGATATTTCTCTAAAATTTGTATGGAAATGGTTTTGTTTGCATTCTACCTAGTAGGCCATGATTTTTTTTATTGTAGTTAATAATTAGATATGTGATCATAACTTAATTAAAAATGAAATTAATAACAAGAAGTAATCATTTATGGAAAAAATGATATAGTAAATGCTCAATATGATGACCATTTTCTTCTATGCACAACCGCACTCGATTTTCAAAAGATCTAACGTTTCTCAGGATATCTGGTGTTATAGTGGCAAACGCATCCTTTATTGTAATCTGTATGTACTTAGTAAAACAAGCCGAAAGGAGAGTGCGCAGTTCAGCGACGATTATCGAGGAGAAAGAACTGGCAAGAAAATGTCTCTATTATGCCACTAATTAAATAAAGATAAATACCTTATACAAACGCAACACAAGACTATTGAATAATATTACCATTGTTTTTATATTTTATAGTTACACAACGTACATGTAATTTTTTTTAACTACTTCAACATATGCAACCAACCATGCGCGTAGTTTTTCAAACCCATTTTGTGGCGGTGTCAATTGGCTGAAGTTTGTACTACAAGGAATCAATTTCCCTCTCACTCTACACAGGTACAAACAATTGTAAGAAGTTAAAAATAAATGACCTTCGGTATCCCCAAAACAAAAATTCTTTATTGCATAAATTTTGAAGTATACAACTAATTGTAATAATCTTCAGAATTCACTGAAATGGCGGGAAATTTTAAAAATATAAATTGCAAACATAATAAGTTTATTGTTAAAACAAACACAGATTACAATTTTAATTTACTATGAATCATTCATTTTTTAAAATTGATAATTTTGCAGATTTTTTTTCTGTAACATGTTTTAGGCCTAAAGATAAACGTTTACACTCATAAAAAATTAATGTTCTGATTAACAGATTTAGTGTGTAATCTCTATGTTCTTTACATACTTCACTAACATAAAACCATTCAGGAAATTAGAATTGATTTTATTTACAATAAATGTTTTAATTTTTTGTGATAAAAATCTGTGTATTTTATAGTTTTCAAAAATCTGATAAAACAATTGGAAACATAAATCGGTAAAGCAGGTTACTTGTTCAGATGGACAGCGTAAATATAAAATTTTTTCTGCATTATAATTTCGGTGTAATATTAGTAAATTTCGACTGTCTGTCATGTTGAGGTCAGTTTCCATTGTACACATGCAATCGGAACACTTAAATTTGTCGATAGTTTTCTTTACCAAGTACCCACCGAAATATTTGGATGCACATTGTTCTAAGGATACATTTTGAGGAGCACTTACTGTAACACACTCTATTTTAGATATTGAAGTATCCTGCGAACTAGTTTCCAGCATGTTAAGCGCAGAAATATTGGGCATGTCAATTCCACTACAATCTTTAACATCAAAATCAAACACAACATCTTCGTCTGCTTCACAGTTAGATGAAGACGGAGGTTTCATAAGATTTATCACACAGTTTATTTTAAATGTCGCTCTAAACAATTTCGCTGTGGGATTTCTATTATAGCCACCTCGTTGTCGATAGATGGAAAACTGATTTTCAAGAGCATCCTGATTGAGTTTAGCAGTTAAAAGAAAGTTGTAGTTCTTAAGTTTAGCTGCTTCATAGTATGACAATATCGAATTTATAGTTATCAACATTCCATCAAAACAAGGTGGTCTTGTTGCCTTTCCTTTCTTATCAATTTTTTGTAAATTTGTAAATATATCTAATCCCTTCTTTAAAGAGTTCAGCACGCATTCATTATTACCACTTAATGCTGCATTATATGCATTAGAGGAATAACGCTGTTTGCTATTGAGAGCATCAAATAAATTATTAACATCTTTAACAAATTTAGCTGTCTCGGAAGCTGTTGCACTTGTCAATTCCCCAGTTTTGCATGCAACAACAATTGCTACAGATACACTATTGCTAAAAATTTGAGCAGCTAATTTAACAGACATTTTTTGGAATGCATTTGGCTGTAGGTGTTTTTCTGTAATTTTTGTTAGCGCTCTTCCTTTTGAACTTCGTTTATCTAACGTACATACATCAATTACATCTTTGAAAGAAATGAGTTTATTGTTTAAAACAAAATCACTATTTAAGAAATTGTTTCGTATGCTCTTCAATAAATGAGGTGCATCAAAAAAGCAGTAATAATTCTTATCATTATGAATAAAGTAGGTCATGTCAGGGGTAATTCCTAATTCTTTAAATAGTTTTTGATTGGTCGTTGACTGATCACATGTTATACCGATAGGGTTTAAAGCAATTGTTGTCAAAACCGAAATTGTTTTTTTTATAATAGCACATAAATTATTATGACGCACTCCGTTAGCAGCAATAAAATATGCAAATGGTATTTTCCAATTAGAATATATTCCTCTAATTAATATCACTAACACTTGTTTTCCTGCTACTGGCATTCTTCCGTACTCTCCAAGGTCTTCAAATCCCTCAATCCTGTCAAATTTTAAAGTATATTCTAAATTTTGTTTTATGGCCATTTCATCAAACAGAATCACACATTCTCTTTCTTTTTGGTTCATCGTATCAATTTTTAATTTAATTCGATATATAAGTTATCATTAAAACCAGGAAGACAGTTATAATGTTGTAGCCAATGTCTTATTGTGGAAACTGATGGCAACACTGTTCCGTTATTCAACATAAACTTATAAGTGGTCGGTGACTTGTAATATATTGATAGTGCGGTTGCTTTTTCATCTTTCAACCAAGGGCTATTCAATCTATGATTGACTTGCATCCTTACCAGTGATCTTGAAAAGCTGGGCAAATCCTCTACAGTTCGAACATGTTTTGCTTTCTTGTAATTGCAATTGCTTTTTTTACATAACGTAACTGCGCAGACCTTTTTCTTAATTGTTTTTTAAGATCATCTACCTGCAGTTTTAATTTCTTTATGGTAGCTTCTGGGGTAGATTCTTCTATATCATCCACTAATTTTCTTTTCACAGTTTTTTTAATTCCTTCATTAATTTCTGGAGATGGCAATTCAAGTGATTTTACAATGTATTCGTCATGTGTTGTACTAACATCAATTTCCGTTGGGATCGTACATGAATTCTTTGTGGGTGTTAAAAACACAGTTTCCATATTTTCATGACTTTCTTTGCTCATAGATGGTGTATTTGTACATGCAGAATATGTTTTAAATTTTGTTTTTGGTCCGTTGCCTAATGCCCCTAATGGTATGATGTCTGTATAATCAACAGGTACTGCAGTACGCCTTAAATTACGTTGCAAAAAATCTTCTTTGGCAAAGTGTTGTTCACAAAGAAACTTTTTCTTTAACGATTTTGGACTGCAATTGACAATGCTGCTATTTCCTGTGCACAAAAAGAAAAATTAATTATATTATGTAAGTACATTTTCAGTAAATTAGTGGCACATTTTAGATTAGTATATAATAATAATAATAAAGAATATTTATTGTCAGTGCTTTCCACGTGGGGTGTGGATAAGTACACAATATTTGTCACAGTTACATACATACATAAATCATAAGTCAACAACATTCCATAACATAAAGTAATCGTAAGGGTTACATACATAGATCGAAGGAACTATAAATACATAGAGAGGACATTGCATATAAAAAGTGTGTCGCAATGCTGTTTGCAAAAAACAAATACCTAATAAGATTCATTTTTGTTTTTAATTACTTCACATTACGTGTTTACGTTCAGGAATAATTAAAAAAATACTATTGCCATAATTACCTGAGTGTAATATCCACTTCTGACATCGAACTGGATCATTAGCAGGGAATCGAAATTTTCTAACACCATCCTTCCGATGAGTATTTTCACACATATAATACATACACTTGTTACCCGCCATTTAAAAAATTTAGAGCTTAATATAACACAGTTTTTTTAATATATCAAACGATAATGATATTTACTGATGATGAAAGCAAACAAATAACCACAAATATGTTTTCAGGTTATATAAAACCATTGTTTACATAAACAATGATAAAACATATGGTGTGCATATGGTGGTTTTACTGAAAACGTGAAAATCAGAATACCAACTACACCAATTTTACGAACTAAAATTAAATATATGAACCACAGACACAGAATAAAAAGGACCTACAGACTACACGTCTGTGGTGGAAACCAACTTCCCTTGCGCCATCTACCACGTGTTTCCTAACTACACAAAAAAGCTTGCAGAATTATTTCCATAAGGATGTGTAACTATAAAATATAAAAACAATGATATTACATAATACAAAATATGAAAATTTGAATTGTTGAAGACCTTCAATCAAACTCAACACTTTACGCAGCAATCACAAATATTATTATTCAATACAGCTCCACTCAGCAAACAAGATAGTCGGAAAATATGTCAACTAAAATAAAGTATTTGAAATTTTTGACGCGGCAAATTATTTGTCCAATCGTATTTGAGAATTGTAAGGTGTACATTCACAGCTGAAAGTAAATTATTAGAGTTGACAGCTGACATTTTCCGCGGGCGTTTTATTACTTAATCCTTTTATTGTGTTACTCTTGTTTGTTAAGATCAATCTTTCTGATGACTTCTCATGCAGCATACAATACATTTATGTGTATCCAACAATACACATTTAAATTAAGCGCCCAAATATTTTTTTCCGGATTGTACCTTAAAAGCTACTCTAGCGCCGGTATCCCCTCTCCAACTATCTTGTTTGCTGAGTAGAGCTGTAGGTAGGTAAATAGACAAAGTAAATAATTAAATTCAAATCACATTTAGATTTGAATATATAATAAAACAGGTACATTTACAACACGTTTTACAGTTCTAAACATAGATCTTTTGACATGTACCTATATTAATGGGGAATTTTCGAATAAAGAGACACCTTCCACGAACTTCATAAATAAAAATGGACTGCTAATAGCATATGCCTACTTCTTCGCTTTTGACGCCACCAAGGATCCGCCATGATGAGCGCAAATATTAGTAACATTCTGGTAACATTTGCATATTTGTGTTGTAGATCGGTCATGGTTGGTACCCCTGCTAGCAGCTGATGGCATTTTTATTTTCTTGTGTCAAACGTGATATAACCTGAAAATTTTTAGCCTTAAATACCTTTAGATTTTAACAGTTAAGAAGACAATATAAAGTTGTTTATAATATTCGTTTTATCAAATTGAAGTGTGAATTTCAGCTATGAACTGAGAAAAGTATTTTTTTACGTGATCCGAATTAGATTTCAAATTTTCGCGGTTGAATCAGGTTGAATTTGCGCTCATCATGGCTGACGCTGTAAGGTGTCATTTCGAATACATGTGATTATCAGTCCATTTTTATTTATGAAGTTCGTGGACACCTTCACAGAATGGACCTTCAAACAGACCCAATGTACAGGAATGGCTAGAAGGGGGAAGAAACGTGATGATTGCAAGACATACAAAACCTTAAAACACAAGTACCTATAAAAACCTCACGTAGGAAGAGCACAAACATCCTGAGAGAGCGAATTTAAAACTGGAGGATTCAATAGGTCGTACTACAGGTTTACAGGTCCTCATCTAATCTAATTGAAATATTATACAAATACAGCTGCATCAAGCTTAGAATATCCCTGGAAAATATGTAAACTATATTTGAAGTAATCAAGTAATTCAAAATAGGTAATAAAATTCTTTCGTAAACAAGTAGCTCCCTCTACAGTGACTCTACGGCGTCATTGTAGCTCCTCGAACTACAGCTGTAGTTTCTATGTAGTGTCGACGTAGTTCAAATTTACAGTAAATAGTTCAAAAAACCTTCAAAAATGCTTGTTTTCCTTTGTGTTTTGATTATGTCAACGTCAAAATTATGGTTTATTTTTAAATATTTACCAACGTCCAAAGAGTAACTGATAAAAATATGTTAGCAAGTACTAGCGATGGTGAAAAACAGCCATTTAAAATAATTGAGATACCATTAAATAAATTTAAAGACGAAGTTATACCTCATCATCGACTCACCTTCCAAAAGTACAAAGTTTCGCTTGAAAAGGTACCGCTTAATTACTTAAAATTACAATAAAATTTTCGGTTCTTTAGTATATCAACGAAAATAATTACAACGGGATCCAAAAAGAACTGCGACAAAAGAATAACGTAACTCATCAACTGAAAAGTTTAATTTATGAGTTAGATAGTCTTAAAAATCAGGTGCGAGAGTCCGAAGTGGAAAAGTTTGATAAGAACGCTGTATCTTTAGGTGACGAAATTCATAAATTAGTTAGGGATTATTTAGGTATTATTTTCGAAATTAAATTAACATTTTCGCTTAATGCTCAATTTGCAGATTTAGAAATAGTAGCTAGGAGCAAATTAAAGTATTACGCCGATCATAATTTAGAGGACGATACCGAAAATCTTACCTTAAATAATTGTCAACTCGAATTAGAAGATGATTTTATCGATTTAAAATTGTACGACGAACAAAGGCAGCTGCAAAGAATAGAAAATTTAAATAGAGACATTCAAGATGTTCATCACATTTTGAAAACCTTCACGAGCTCGCCGAAGAACAAAAGCAGTTGGTGACCACTGGAGTGAGAGATGTAGAAAGTGCGGGGATAAATGTGAAAGAAGGTCTATTAAATCTTATAAAGGCGGCAAAGTAATCTGAAATTATTATAAAACTTATATTTCGCATTTATTGTTTTAGATTGAAAGGTGGGTCATATGTGATCGCAGGTACTTGCTTAGGAACGATGGTCGGTGGTCCAATCGGAACAATCGCAGGATTTAAAATTGGAGCGGCTAGTGCGATCGCTTGTGGAGTTTTGGGTTATTTTGGAGGGGAATTTGTTAAGAAAAGAAAATTGCAACGAATTGAAAAAACCGAAGTGGAAATGAAACAAATAGAAATGGAAAATAAAGCTAATTGTGATGAGAAGGATGTAGTTGTAAAAAAGTCACAGTAATTAATCAATTTTGTGAAGTCTTTTTTTTGTTACGTTCATATACGCTTAACTTAATTTTGTAGTGTAGTATACTGTACATAATATTTAAAGTGCTTTATTTATATGAATGAAGCTTAGTTGAATCTGTAACTATTTTATATATTTCTATTTCTAAAAATGAATAAAGTAAAATATGTATCCAAAGCTGTGTAATCATAAAATATTAGGTACTGTTTGACTACTGGATGAACTGGAACCCTTGCAGCAGTTCGATACAACACACTAATCATAACACTCAAATTTTGTCCCAATTTTTTACTAAAAAGGTAAATATGTGTTGTACATATACTATAAGGATAACGGGATAGCCTCAATTTTAGCTGTCCTAACATTAAGCAAAGAATCCCAAGTGGAGATCCACCGAATAAGTACATATTCACCATTAGCAACATCACAGGTATCCATACCAAATACAGACACATATTGGAAGCCAAATACGTCCGAAAAGTCCGTGATGCGCTGCCAAATACACAAACAAACACGACAAAGTCGCGGCAGAAAAACGCACAAAAAGCAGCTACTTAATGAGAGAAGCTAGGAGACAGGAAGCCCTCTGTAGACATATTTTGAAATTCCCGCTTTCTTTTACTAACTTACTTATAATTAGTTGTCGTTAGGTATATTTAGTCCACTCAATGTAGTATACATAGTATAATTCCATGCAAAAGGTCGCGGGTAGTGTTGAATTTTTTATATATTTTGTGGCGTGCGAACACAACTTACGAAAAGAGCGGTAGGTACACAAGCGACAGTCGATTCTTAAGCTCGACATCGTCAGAGGCGCTCGTTTTAGCTTTTATATGCGAGCGCCAGTGAACTCTGTTGTTAGTACCTATAGGACAAGGTAGTTAATTGCGACGCAGACAGAAAGAAGGGAAGAACGATCATCAGATGAAGTTTATCGCGCTTTCATCAACGACATCCCCTGTCGCCAGGACATATATGCGCCATTTACGTAGACGACATGTTCCTCGACACTTCAAAAACCCTAGCCATTGCAGTCAGATCAACCGTCTCCCTGGTACGACCGCTGGCAACTCAAGATCAACGAGACCAAAACGGAAGCCATCATTTTCAACCACAAACTCTCAAACCAACTCCTCAATCCTCGAATCAGGGATCACCCTATCATCTGGAGCCCCACGTCAAGTATCTGGGAGTAACCTTAGATCGTCGCCTCACCTTCACGCGACACATTCAAAATCACCTCCAAAGCTAAACAAGCAGTGGGAATGCTGTATCTAACCCTCTTTTTCCACGACGCCCTTCCCCTTCAGATAAAGCGTAACGTCTTCAAGCAATACATCCGTCTCATCTTGACATATGCATCTGCAGCCTGGATGACATACGCATCCCCCAACAAACCGTAAGAAGTTAGAAGCAGTCCAATCCAAAACCCTCCGACTAATCACCAAAAGCCCCATGGTTCGTTCGCAACCACACCATTAGAAATAACCTCCGCATCGAGACACTACAAGACTTCGTAGTGCACCTTGCGGTCAACACCTTTCACAATATCGACACATATCCGACATCCCGCACATTCGCGAGGTGACCACAATTCAGGCCACTCAACAGCGCCAAAAACCAAAAACCAGTACCCCCTCATTCTACCCACAAACAGTCCTTGACTTAGACTATCCGGTTCACAATCCGGATATGGGCGGGAGATGGGGTACCGGCAGGAGGGGCGGTGGTAATTTGCCCGGTGTATAAGGGAGGAGACAGAAAGGAGGTTAAAAACTATAGGGGTATTAGTATAACAAAAGTGGGGTTTAGGGTGTACGCCATGACCTTACAAGAACGCTTGGAGAACGAAATGGAGGAGAAGAATCTAATTGCGGATTGGCAGGCGGGCTTTCGAAAGGGAAGGAGGGCGATAGATAATATTTACGTGGTGAAACAAGTAGTGAATAAGGAATAGAGACAAGGGGGGGGGGGGGGAGCTTATGGTTTGTTTTTAGACATTAAAAGGGCGTTCGACAGTGTGTGTAGGGAGAAACTATGGGAGATAATGAGAAATAAGGGGATTAGTGAAGAATTAGTGGTGAGGACGCAAGAACTGTATGATGTGGCAAGGTGCAAGGGAAAAATGTGGGGAGACGTTTGTAATGGCTAAAGGGCTAAGACAGGGGTATCCGCTCAGCCCAGGGTTATGCTCTGCTTATATATACAGGGGTTATGGTGGAGAGGCTGAGGGATGCGCAGCGTGGCGGAGTTGTAATTGGAAGAGGAAAGGTGCGGGCCTTGGCGTATGCCGACGATATCGGGGTGATTGCTAAAACGGGAAATGAGATGAGGGGGTGATGACTGATGAGGATAGCCAAGGGGTTTTTAGACAAAAGAGGACTGGAGGTAAGGGGGGATAAAACCAACATTGTAAATTTTCAAAAAAGTAGGGGCGGCGCGAAGGACGGTGGATGCAAGTGGGGGAGGAGGAGATAGAAGGTGTGGGGGAGGTTAAATATCTTGGGTACCTGATGAGATATGACAACAAGGATAGTGCTCATGTGAAGGAAATTAGGGAAGAAAGGGAATAAGGCATTGGGACGGATATGGGGGATGGGAGAGAAAATATTCGACAGGAACATGAGGAGGAGAGGTTGATTATATGAAAAGCTAGTGAAAAGTGTCATGTTGTATGGTGCGGAGTTTTGGGGTTGGAGGGAGTGCGAGGTGTTGGAAAGAGTACAGGAGAGATATCGGAGATGGGTAATGGGATTGGAGAGGGAGACCCCTGGTTATATAATGATGGAAGAAGTGAAGGGTGAAAAAATGAGAGTGCAGACAGGGAAAATGGCGATGAGCTACGAGGATGGCCTGGAGAGGGCAGAGGAGGGGGGGGGGGGCTGTTGCAATGTTGCGAAGAATAAGGGCAAGCTAAAGTATGGTCAGGATGACAGGGGCTACTATACGAACGGGGCGGATATGAGACGAAGGAGGTGCGGTGGAGAAGAGAGGGAGGGTTTGGTGATACAATGAGGGAAGAGATAGTAGAGAGGGATAGAGAGGTGATGGTCCAGGAAAGGCAAGGAAAAATAATGGATGGAAGATATAATGAGAAATATGCGATAATAATGACGGAGGGTGTACCAAGGTACTGGAAAGTGGTATCACTATGGGGGAGAAAGAGATTGATCGCAAGATACAGATGCGGAAATGAGGAGAGGGAAAATAAATACTAGTGGGAGGACGATAGACGGTTATGTAGACTATGATGTGGGCTAGGTAGGGAAAGTATTGGGCATATGGTAGATGAGTGCGAGGAACTGCGCACGAAGGGAAGAAGTTGGAGGGAGATCTTTTAAATGAGGGAGCCACAATTATTATGGTTACAATGGTATAGGCTTGCCATAAATATTTTAGGCGAACCCAGGACAGGAAGACGGGAATATTGGGGGCGAAGCCCCCAAAATAAGGGGGGTCTGGGGGTCTAATTGACGAATAGACCCCACGAAGATGTTTACGTTACTTTTTTAGAACCTTTATTTGCTCTATATATATGATTTTACTATTAAACAGTGGCGTGTCATGAGGTTTAAGTTTGGAGGGGCGCAAATCGAATAAGCGCGCTGTAGGCGCCGGTGCCGCCGCAGGCTAAAATTTTTGCCGAAAAAAAAGTCAAAAGTTGCTCGTTTTAAATAAAAGTTCACCTACCTTTAAAATCTTTAAAGTCTAACTAAGGCACTGTCTAAGTAGAAAAATGAAAGAACAAAATATTTACACAAATTAAACAAAATAAAATAAGTAGGTAAAAGACCTGTTTTCGGCTTTTCGTTCGCAACTTTGCGATAACTTTAAGTCTGGTAACGGTCTCCCTAGTTCTTTAATTTTAAGTTTATCGACTAACGGCAGCCTATCATCATTTATTTGAATAATATAATTTACCGTATTCATTATCACAGCCGCACGCAACAAACAAAACGAAAAACTCGGCATGATACATACAAAAACAACGGCAAACGATAAGATACTGCCTCCGCCGCCGATATCTTGCGGCCTCATAGCACGTTAGGATCGTGTTATCATCCTGTGGCTTTCGGGCTGTTTCGTATGCTTTTCAAATGCTAAACTGCCGGGCGCTGGTTGCGGGCGCCGAGACTTATTATGAGCAAAGTAATAATCCTCGTTGCGCGAAACTATTAGGTATTAGATGAATGAGATGATAGAAGTAGACTAGATATTTAGTTTTTTGTTGAAATTTAGAAATTTTATTTGGTTTAGTTAGTATGTATGTATCAATTTGGAAACATTTAAATTGTGGTACGTTATTAACAATCCTTAGGAGGGGCGCGCGGCCAAGCGGCCTTATAGAGCAACCGCCACTGCTATTAAATAAATTAAACAAATTGAAATAAAAATTATTTATTAAAAAATAAATATTTTTAAAAAACACGAAAATATATGTGAACGTGAAAACTGGAACAAACAAACAATAGCCATAAAATATTAAAAATCAAAACCAAAGTTGGCAAGGCAAGAAGGTAATAACATTATTATGTAACACTTTGTGAGCCACTTGGACCAGGCTCAGGTTCTGAAATGTGAGTATCTATATCTACATTGTCCGTACTTTTTTGAGACCATTCGTATTTATCTGACGAAATAATTTTTTTAAGAAAAGTGTCATTGGTTTTAATTTTTTCATAAAACTGAATACAAGTATTAATAAATTTTTGACATGAGCTACTGATATAGGCGACCTCTCTCATTTGACCAAATATTGTTCATAATGGAAAATACTCGTTCCACTGTAGCAGAGGTACCGGGTAAACAAAATACAAATTCTAATAATTTTTTAATGTTATCGCAATTTATATTAGTCTTTTTAAAAACTGACAGTATGTCTACCCATTTTGGATCAACCCAGGGCAAAGTTGTACCCAGGACAGGACCAGGACAATTTTTCTCAATCCAGGACGGTCCTCTCTAATCCAGGACGTATGGCAAACCTATGGGGATGGGGGACGGGGTTAATAAAGCTCCCCCTCTTCCCTTTTACAAAGCATTAACATTTTTGATTGTCACTTAACAAAACTGACATCAAATTAGCATAGGTAATCGGAAAAACTTCTTTCGGCGTTCATAGCGCCATCTGTCACGAACTCCAAAAAATGTTTCAAACAAAATGTTCCTATTTGTTACGCAGAATTCAAATCTGCATAATAAACTGGGGGGTGCTATTTAAGATTACGAAGTTACCCCCCTCTCCACTCCCTGGGGGTGGGAGTGGGGACATCCTATTACTAGCAAACAATAGAGTCTTAACAAATTGTTTAGACGTATTTTTATTTTTTCAATGCGTTTTGTATTTCGCGAGATATTTGGGCGGTACAGGTGGTCTGAAACACCCTGTATATTTCGAGTTGGGTAGGTAAAGCGAAAAAAAAACTCCTTTGAATAATATTTAGATTGTAATATTCAGTGGTGACATTTTAATAAAGTTTACAATTTTCTAATATAAAAATGAAAGCTTCCACACTTGTTCATTTGAATTAAAAATTATTTAATTAAATTGTGGTTTGGTATACTTACCTATACCTATTGGAACTACTAAACGTAGCTTTTTAACTAGAAGGAAAGAACACATGCGTTTTTGCAGATTAAATCAACCTGAAAAATCTGCAATAGCAGTAACATGCGTTAAATAATCTTAGTCATGATATTCTATTTGATAATATGAAGATTTTATCAAGAACTTCTAATTTTTATGTTCTCATTCAACGTGAAGCCATTTTCCTTGTGGTAGGTACATTGAATTTTCTAACGCAGCTTCCTCAATCGTCTATCGTCCGTCTATTAGCAGTAGATGCATCTTCTCTTTGTTTTGTGGTACGTACTGAATTTTTGTCTTCCAGAGTTCCCGTAATTGTGTTCCGTCGAGCAGGGTGTGCAAATATGCCCATTTTGCAGTTAATGTCTTCTTTGTATTTTGTGCTTCCAATCCAACGACTACTTTTAGAAAGAAACTAAAAATCATACCCTTAAGAATGGAACAGCACCGGATTCCAAATGAAGCCGTTTTTTATTCGTCTAATGTTTTTCTCCATATGACCTTCAATTCCCCGAAGGTCAATAAGGACAAGAGAATGATACGTTGTACTAGGTGGAAGCAAAACGAATCTTACATTGTGCTTTTCAGATGCCTCCACAAAATATCCACACTTGGCTGTGAACTTAAATTGTCAGCTAGTTTCCTTAAAAATGAGCAAGAACTAATCTTCAAAAACCTAATGGTTGAGCCAATCCGATTTGCTTCAGTTATAAAGTGCGACTGTGGTACGCCTTCGAGCCATGCTAACTGGAGCCTTGGCTTTGGCAAAAGTAAAGGGCAACAAAGTCGTCCGCTGTGTTATTTAGAATCAGTGACTGGTGGGGAAACTATGTTCTAGCGATATATCTTCTTCAAAGGTTACAATCAAGGAGAGGCTGCCAGAAGGAAGACCTTACTGGAACTGCAATATTCATGATGTACTCCAAGAAGTGTGATTACATTGTCGTGTATACTACCTCGATGACGGGTAAACAATCTCACGCACGCATCTATCTTCTACGAGGTTGCCCATGGATTTCAAGGTTCCCATACATGCTAAGATGAGAGAAACTACAGCGATTAGAAGAAACTTAACTCTCAATACGATAATATCCGTTATGAAGAATGGACTTAAGTTTCTCTTATAAATTCACGCGGATTGGGAATTCGATCGATTCAGCTCAAGCTGACATACTTCCCACTCGTGACACCTTCAACTGCGAAGAAATAGAATTGGAATAACAACACACAGGGAAGTGACTCCACAATATAAACGATGCGCCAGGCAATGAACGAAAGAAGAACCGAAATTTACCTATCATTAAACTGAAATTTGCCTTTCTTCTAAAATCTTGGCTAAAGCTACAATATACTGGACACAGTAGATCAACGCATTTCCTTCCACCACCATTTGGTACATATATAGACCCTCATTTGAGGATAAGTATTGGAATGTGAAGAGGTGCAAATGGCAAATAGTTGTAGGGAGACTTGTTCCGTATTTTTGAGTTCATACGTACTGCCATTGAATAGTTAACACAATTATCTTTATTTACTAACGTTTTATAGCGATCTAAACGCCCTTATTAATGTAAAGACAATATTTTACCTACTTACAGTAGTTGCACAAATCCTCACCAGAGGTCGTTCGCTAAAATTTCATTTGCTAATAACCGATTAACTAACGAACGGAATTAAGTTATCTATATAAATGCAAAAGACTATCAAAGTTCCTGTCATAAGTGTCAATATTTACACATTCTTGTATATTTATTGTTATTAAAATACTCTATTAAAATGAATATGCTATCAGCAAAAAAAGTACGTATGCATGGAATGCAAAAGTACTCGATGGACTACAAAAGATAAATTAAACCAATACAAGGGATTGATCAATCTATACAGTAATTTATGATGAAATAGTGCAAGTACTCAATCTTATAATAGCTTGTCTTAGCCAGGGATAGAAAAATATTAACATGCGACTCAACCATAGCCAGAAAAAAGCAACTGAAAGAAATAAAGCAGTTACGAAAAGATATTAAAGGAAATCGTGAGGAGTTAGATAATGCGATTCAAGGCGATCGACAAAAACTTCGAAATGCGCTTGCCGAACATAGAGACTTACAGTTGGGGTTCCAAAATCTTCCTCCTATCGTAAGCGTTTTGAAAACCATCATCAATTCACATATATTTTTCAGAGAGTTATCGATCACCTACACCAAGGAAACTTTAACCAAAGGAAACTACTTGATCGGATGGATTACCGTATGAAACAGAAAACGCAAACGTTGATCTCTTTAAAGGTAGGTACTTAGCCGAATTCCTCCACTTCCTAACGGACCCATTTTTAGCTTGAACTAGCCGAGTTGGAGGACAGACTGACGTATGAAGGCGAGGGGCCTCTTCCAATAGAACAGAGTGCGCAAATCGTGACCGGTAAGGTACAGGACGCAATACTGAAAAAAGAGGCGGCAATAGCAGTACGGGCCACTTACAAGAATATACTAAACATTCTGAAAAAGGTTTACCTACTCTCATTTAGTTAACTTAAATTAAATAAAGCTACACTGTAGGATTCCATATACTTCGATGCGGTATTGGGAACTCTAAAATATGACAGTTTCGTACAGAGTAAGTGTATGGTTAGGACTACCGAGCTAGGACAACTGGCTACGGAATATGTCGATGATCGGAAGCAAGAGTTTAAAGAATTGGAACGAGTGGTTAAACGTGATATGAAAGCCAGGGAACAATCCCTCAAGATAGTACGTAAAGAAGTGGCGGATCTTACAACTAATATGGGACGTTAATTAGAAGGGATGTATGTGAGTGTTGCAAAGAAAATGCATCCTTACAAGTTTGCGTTGTAGAGTGATATAAACTTGGGAAAAGTTATGGTACCACGATCTGATGAAGATATCGCGTTGCAAGAAGATTTGGAAAATATACAGAAAATATTGAAAACTCTACAGGACACTACTTACGTATCAAGCTTCGAGGACATTTGTCCATGGTAAGTAGTCGACCAAGTACTATCGCGATGATTAACAACACACAAATTTTTCCGTTTTCATTTATCATAATAATCTGAAAT
This sequence comes from Pyrocoelia pectoralis, assembly GCA_036250285.1. NCBI lineage: Eukaryota > Metazoa > Arthropoda > Insecta > Coleoptera > Lampyridae > Pyrocoelia > Pyrocoelia pectoralis. Next base: position 14,021,929 of record CM070079.1, read on the forward strand.
GCTCTAGCTTAATGGAGCAACAAAAGCAATCAAAAAGGTTGCAACAACTTTTAACAAAAAGTAAAAATGACCGTGACGTACTGTTAAAGAAGAAAGACCACGGTGATAAAATGTACACAACACTGTTATACACTATGAACAGCACTACATTTCAGTAAGTCTTAATCACATCAAAACTTTAAGTAGATAATAAAAATTAATGATAGGTTACAAGGCTGATAAACAACAACTACTTAATGATATTCAGGACCAAATCAAAAGAAAAGAAGACTTAAAAGAACTAACTTTGCAACAGGGTGCTTTATTGGCCAGAGTACGTGCAGCATTACATCAACTATCCCAAAAATGCGCGATTATTAAAGGTAAAGAAGTAAAAGATGTGAAGGGACCGAAATCTCCCAAGCAAGCTACGCCGAGGGAGGGAGGTGTTGCGCCTCCTCCATACTTCGAAGAAGATGGTACGTTAACATCATCCACTCACGATTTTTAACAACAATAAGTTTAGGTGTGAAGATTATCGATCAACTTGCACCCAAACTAACTATCCTTGTAAATAGTGCAATGGCACCGCTAGATGGAGAGAAGAAGGATCAAGCGTACAAATTCTTTCAAGAATTACAATCTTCGACTTGTACAACTGTTACGTTTCAGGATGACGAAGTTGAGGAATGTATGTACACAACTCATTCGATAAATTTGTTACAAATCCTTTGGTGTACAAAAACTATGTTAGCTACCTCGGTGATCTAAATGTAAGCGTGTTTACCGTTCACGTAGGTAACACCCCACAGTGCAAAAAAACGTTTCTGAAATGTTTTAGAAACGTATCTCTGAAACATGAAACATCTCCGAAACAGCGACAGAAACGTATCACACACATAACATAGATGTTTAATGTCCGCCTTCAGAAACCTATATTTGAAACAACACAGAAACGTTACATCGAAACATTTTATATATGTTTCAAGAAACATATCGGAGAGTAATTTATTGATATGTAGGAGAAATGTGTCCTTATAAATGTTTCATACGTGAATATTTGAAATGTCTCATATATGTTTCATTTGAAATATACCTGAGTATAAAAAAATTGAGATGTGGTAGAAACTAGGGTACCGAGAGCCCCAACTGCTCTGAGGGGCTCTTTTCCCAGTGCGCAGGCCCTGCAGGGCCCCATGTACTCCGGGGGCTTGTTCTCCAGGCCCCCCAAAATTCTCTTAGTGTAGACTCGAAGGAGATCGGTGATGCTGAAAAATCGTTTTGCTTCAAGTGGGATTCGAACATCGGTCGCTTGTTTAGGAATTCAGAAAACAGCTACGCAAACTACCTGAGCTACCGACTCGCTGGCAAATAAGCCATTTAGATGTGCAATATTACCCATCTACTTATGATGAATAAATCTATTTTTGGAAACGGAAATTTTTCGTTCCAATTAAACACTAAATTGTTAATTTTGGATAAATATGTAAAACACTCACATTGAAACGTGTATTTTTAGTTTCTTACGATATGTTTCAAGTGATTAGGTTTCTAGTAGGTACGACGCTACTAAATACAAGTAACATTAACTTTGAAAGATGACTTCAAACGAAACATCACATTTTTAATGAAGTTTCTAAAATGTTATACGTTATCATTAAAGCTGGGATAGTTAGACAAAATGAAAGTTTAAAAAAGGCAGGCAAAAGGCATAAAAAATAATTTAAACAAAGCATCTAAAAAGACAAAAAAGGAGAAAAATGGCACGGAAAAGCGAAAACTATCGAGATAAAATCAACACATACATATTCAATTTAAGTATAGACAAACAAATATTTATTTGAAAAAGTAATTACCTAGAGTTGATAGATGTTATCTGCTGGTATTCTTTTTCAATAAAGTTTTCTGGCTAATTAAAATACGCTTAACTCGGCATAATGACAAAGGGATGCAATTTCAACAAAGACTGTATGTAGGTGCAGCTTGCAGGTAGAAATAATACAATGGGAAATATTTCAAAGTAAGGAAAATGACTCATCCGTGTTATTATTGTAAGAGGCTTAAATATTATAGACAAAGTTTGTATTCAGTTTGTATACCAAATTCCTTTCACTTTCAAACAATTTGCTTTCTTAGAAATTGCCCAGAAAAATATACCTATATAAAATCTAAAAATTAAAAAATACTTACTTACATTTCAAAAAACTAAAAAAAATTTACAGAAAAGGTACTAAATACTTACGCGAAAATATAAAAAAAAAAAAGGTAAAAAACGCAATAAAACTAACAGAAACCAAAAAAGGCAGAATAAAGTTTGCATTTTTGGAAAGTGCGTACTCTAAAACGGATTTTAAATAGGGTCTGCCTTATGTTTGTCCATTTATAAAAAAAGGCATCCTAGCTTTAGTTATCACATTCCAAAAAATATATCACAGAGATATATTTTTGGATACATACTAAAACGTTCACATCGAAACGTGTATGATGTGTTTCTTACGATATGTTTCAACTGATAAGGTTTCTGGTACAACACTACTAAACACAACTCCGTAACGTTAACTTTGAGATATGACTATTTTGTTTCAAACGAAACATCACATTTGTAACATTTCTAAAATGTTATACGTTATCACATTCCAAAAAATACATCACAAAGATGTATTTTTGGATACATATCTAAAACGTTCGTGTTGTAATGTGTATGTTTTGTATTTTATGTAACATATCAATTGAAACGTTTATTAGACATTACCATTTATTCGCTTTCGACAGAAGTACCAGTAATGTGTCTTAGATGTTTCTTAGGAATGTTTCATTTGTAACCCTTATGCAACATTTAGAAACGTTTCATGGATGTACTGTGTTCAGTGGGAGGGATTCGGTCCTAGTGAAGCGGAAAAACACTCCTTCTTTTTTGAAAGAAACTAAAACCATGTGTTTGACACGGTAAACACATCTTGACAAGCGGAATTCCCTCACATGAGGTGAAATTCCAGTATTCCAGCTTCTTCCAGAAAATTCGCAGCTTTTAGATCTCAGCCCACAGTGGCATTTTATCGAAATTAGCGTTGTAACAAATTTATACTATCTATTTTTCAGGTGCAAGTGAGTATCCAGATTAATTGATTTTCATTTATAGCCCTTCTCTCGGACATTGTTATTGAAGATGCATCAGTTCCAACTTATAACGACATAAAAGCTAAAAGCAAACACCTTGTAGAAATCTCTACCGCCGATGATGATATTCCTGTGGCAGCTCCTGTTAAAAAGAAGCCGAAACGAAAGAAGTAAAAAAATTAACAAAATCTTATTCATTTATACATTATTCATGTAGCAACAACGGATAATAAATTATTCTTCTATCTTTCTGTTAACTGAATGTTCCTTACAAACAACAAATTATGAAATTTGTCATAGTTCGCCATTTTGAGATTCAACGAACACATATAAATTGGAAAATGTTCAATTGTTGGCGCGAACATTTAAGTTT